>JAVJIX010000001.1:16852500-17315000 GCA_036785185.1 Paratrypauchen microcephalus | reverse complement strand
AAAGTTGTCTCTATTTGAAAGCAGCCATACCAGATTTTCTAAATCCGAGAAAATCCTTCTCGAAGTTTGGTCTCTTCAGCCCTCCTTGCCTAACAAGCATTTTTTAAAATGAAAAATGTATGTTTTTAACGTCACTAATGCTGTTATCTGAAACATGGAGAGGCTTCTTCATGATCTCAACTAGCACATTATGCAAAAAAATGAAAATCACAAATTTGGAAAAAAAAAAACACAAAAAACGCATTTCCTGAGAATCTGTAATGCCGACATGTGCCCTCAGCTTCCGTGGTGGGACACATATGTGTTTGACATACAGTGAACCCTCGCTCTATCGCGGTTCACTTTTCGCGGCCTCGCGGTTTCGCAGATTTTTTTTTCAATTTTTTTTTCAATTTTTCCAATTTTTTTTTTTTATAGTGTAACATTTTTTTTTACAGTGTAACATTGTGTCCTGCGTCCTGATTGGCTAAGAGACTAGACCAGGACTAAATGTGGACTAAACCAGGTCTAGACCAGAACTAAACCAGGTCTAGACCAGGTCTAAACCTGGACTAAACCAGGTCTAGACCAGAACTAAACCAGGTCTAGACCAGGTCTAAACCTGGACTGGCCCTGGACTAAACTGGGACTAGACCAGAACTAAACCGGGACTAGACCAGAACTAAACCGGGACTAGACCAGGTCTAAACCACTCTTTGCTGGTTTCGTGCGGCTGTTTTGTGGCTCGGGCCACAAACCCCCCCCCCCCCCCCCCCCCCATCCCCCCACCACCACCCCCGCTTCTATTAATAAATTTTGATGAAAATCTATGAAAGTTTGAGTGTTTAAACAAGAGAGAAATGTGAGAAAATGTTAATACCAGTCTGAGAAAGGTGTATAATGTGTGTGGTGAGGCGTTTACAGCCTTAAAACATGTAGAATAATTGTAAAATATAAAGTTGTCCTACTTCGCGGATTTCACTTATTGCGGGCTATTTCTGGAACCTAACCCCCGCGATAAACGAGGGATTACTGTACAGTTAATAGAAATTCTGTTTCTCCCTGGCCAAGCAGTGCAAAAAAGACAGTGTACAAAATACAATACAAAGACAATACAAAAACTATCGAAAGCAGTGCAAAGAATAAATAAACACCTATTTACAGATGTCCAAAAATGTGCAGTGTGCATCAAAATGTACAATATTCCCCCTTGCCCTTGTCTCTGTCTCCATCTCAACAGACAGACAGGGAGTTAATAACCCCTCACCGCTTGACAGGGTGCTGTACTTTGACAAGTGGTGTGGTACATTAAAGGGAGTGAATGTATGTATGTGTGGCGCTATACAGTTATCTCAAGTGCAGTCCATTTGGCAGGTGCTGCAGATCTGTGGAGTAGAGTGGCTGACATAACAGGCCTTCTGGATCAAACTGAAGAGGTTGAACTATAGTTTCCATGGTGATTTATTCGGGAAAAGTAGATGAAGAAAGAATCTTGTTCAGTTGCATGGCTAAAATTAGCGCTAGGCGATGTGGTCAAAAAATGAATCATAATAATCACTTTTATTTTTTACTTTTAAAAACAAATAAATACAGTTCTCAATCTTAATTTCATCCACATATGCAAGGCAGACTTTTAATCATTGTGTTTCATTGGTTTAAAACAAAAAATAGTCCAGTGTTTCTCTCCACATATTTTTACAGGCTGCAGACGTCTTGATTAAAAAGCTTAGCAAAGTTAATTATTGACCATTTTAAACAATTGAGTCTTGATTTGATTAAAATGCACAGCCCTTCACCAGGAATGTTCTCATGTAAAAGCTGAAACATGTGTGAGTGTTACTTAATTTGCAACACTTCAGAGTGATGAATGCTGTTTTTTCCAAGCCATTGCTCAGTGGTTATTAGTTTGTGTCATGCACTCAGTAACCAGAGCAACTGGAAAATGCAATAATAATTTTACCAGAATATGAAATTACAAGCAACCCCCTTAGTGTGAAGAAACAATCAATCACCAGAGTTAGCAAACAGTGTCCAAGCAACGCCACAGTCAAACACGGGTCCTCTCTGGTCCAGACAACTGCAACCTTTTATATGAAATGATATGGCTATTCATTTATAAACCATAATAAGAAGGACATGCAGACAGTTGGAACAGAGTCAAGCTTTATTGAAGACAATCTGTTGTTTATAATAGGCCTGCTCTTTATGGTGGTTACGATGGTAGCAGACGCAGAACTAACCAAACTGACATTATGAAAGAAAGTAGTGGAGTGCTTGATGCTTTGAGTACTTATTCAGACAAGCACCATCTTTCTTCACTCCTTACACAACATGCAGACAAAGGCGAGTTCAAAAAGTCAAAAATGTTACTCAACTAAAGTGTAAAAAAGTCTATTCCCTGCAGCCAGCACGCGATTTAAGACTACTGCTTAAAGGTGTGTTATCTATGCTTTCTGAAGGGTCTGCCATCTTCTTCACTCTCTTGAGATGTTATGGCTTTGCTTCAAATGTTCCACAGTATAGCATTAAACGTATCTAGAGCTCTGGAAAAAAATAAGAGACCACTGCAAAATGATCAGTTTTTCTGATTTTACTACTTATAGGTATGTTTTTGGGCAAAAGGAACATTTTTGTTTGACTCTATAAACTACGAACAACATTTCCCCCAAATTCCAAATAAAATATTATCGTTTAGAGCATTTATTTGTAGAAAATGACAAATGGTCAAAATAACAAAAAGATACATGTTTTCAGACCTCAAACAATGCAAAGAAACAAGATCAAATTCATTTTAAAACAACATAATACTAATGTTTACACTTAAGAAGAGTTCAGAAATCAATATTTGGTGCAATAACCCTTATTTTTAATCACAGCTTTCATGCGTCTTGGCATGCTCTCCACAAGTCTTTCACATTGTTCTTGGGTGACTTTATTCCACTCCTGGTGCAAGAACTGAAGTAGCTCAGCTTTGTGTTTGTGTTGGAATTCAACAGACGCTGGAATGGCTGTAATACATGTAGAGATGCTGAGTTCAGAAAAGTTACTAGTATTGTATACTAGTATTGTTATTGGCAAAAGGAGAAATTCAATTTGCCAACTGAACAAAATTGATTTGGTCTATATGAGCTGCGAAACGTATTCGACCAAATAAACTTTGTCCAGTTGACAAATTGAATTTCTCCTTTTGCCATGGATTCTACCTGGATGACTGAGGGATTCTACACACATCTTAGTATTGTTATTATTATAAAAAATGCCATCAAAACAAGACAAGAAAATGCTATTCAATCCCTCTCACGCATCTTTAACCAGATCACATTATATCTGAGCCTGGCAATGCTTCCGTACCTGCAACACTAGAAAACAATGTCATATACAGCCATCCAAATCCAAGCGTAGACTTCAACCTGGCAAAGACATGCACAACAGACATGTGTGGATGTGTGTGTGCCTGCTGTTCAGAGGCACTATTTACACCCCTAAGCACCATTCAACACAATTAACATCCCAAGTCCCCTCTGAAGTGGAGAGAAAGGGCTCAACTATCCCAGCGCTGGGCTAATTAGAGTGACGAGTTTGTGAATGCATGCGCCAAGTACTTGGTTTTATCAGCTCCTGTCATATAGTACTCTCCTTTTGAAGACGAGCACAAAGGAGTGAGGGGAGGAAGGGAGGAAAGACGGACAGACTGACAACGGAAGAGGAAAGGAAACAGGGATGGAAGAAATGGGATAATGAGGAGAGTAGGAGGCAAGCTGTTGTGGAAATATTTGTTCATGTCCATTTATCAATAGTGGTGGTAGTGACGTTGTTTAGGCACATACACATGAGAGATGTGGTCTTTGAGATGCTGCATTTGAAAGTTGTTTGTGAATATAGGAACAAGAATGATGGATGTGGTTCGTGTCTGATGGATGTACCTTTATATAAACACTGAATAAAATCAAATATCTGCTTGGATGCCTATTTGTTAAAAACATGTAGGGTTGCACCGATCTGATACTGATAGCAGATATCAGGGTCAGTACTGAAAAATTTGCCGTACCAGATATTGGCTTTCTAATATCTGTTCAGCTGTACACAAAAACACACAAACACACACACACAAACATATATATAAATAACGCCTACATAACACATTTTGGATCCGTTTTGTCTAATCAGCAGACATTTAAAGCTATAGTATCAACATCAGTATTGAAAAAGTTGGATCGATGCATCTCTAAAAAACAATCACAAGTCGTCCCAGAGGCGTTTTGAGTTATTCACAGATTCCAAAAGTGTAGATTCTAAGCTTTACAGCGATGCCTTACACATGGAAATCTGAGAACATTTGAAGAATTTGTGGCCATTTGAAAGTATGCACATAAGAAAACACAAAGCTGAGAAAAGCCGCGTTGAAGATCTGCTTGTGGAGCAGAAATGAGCTCATTTGCATGACATTAAGATAAGCCCTCTCATCACTGACTATCACTGTTGTGTGGTGTTTCAGGGCAGGTCAGAATTATAAGGTACTTTGTTCAAATGGAAATGCTTTTATAACAAAACAAAAAAAAACATATAATCATTCAATAATTAAATAATACACAGGATAATATGTTAAGTCAAAGTCACCTGTATTGTCAATTTAATACAATACAGTATGAAATGTATTATACAAAAAAGATTATATGAAAAAGAGAGAAAGAATAAAAAGTAAAAAATACATAAAATAAAATTTTGCAGTATAATATATAGAAATACATTCATATACATTTAATGTATATGAATGTATATACATTAAATGTATATACATTCATATACATTTAATGTATATGAATGTATTTCTATTTAATCAAATCTGTATTCTTCAAAAGTAGGCCATATAGGGTTAAAAAGCAGCATCAATTTAAGTGTTATATAGGGCAATGTAGTACCTAGAACAAGAGAATTGATGTTGACCCTGGAACCCTTAGTGTCCATCCTATATCCTGCATCTCTGGCTCAAAGTTTCTGCCATAAGCGTTTGCCAAATCAGACAAAATTGAAATCTGTATATTTTTTAATCTAAATACGCTGAATAGTTTTTCTTCTACTAAGAACAAAACATATTTACTACCACATGATTCTTTTAACCTTGATTAGCTTTTCAGTCCTCCGTAAAACTCCAGCACACCATTGCCTCCTGCATATGTCGTTAAATAGCTCAGTGCTCTTCGTCACCTCCACAAATGGCTAATTTTACTAATAGACAGATTTGATCCCCCTAATGCTCCGAAATAGCACTTTTTATGATGTTTTGTGGTTCAGCAGAAGGTCAATTGTCTCATTTAACCACTCTGCTTCTTCTGTTTCTTTCCATGACAGAACACAGTGGACAAGCTGATCAAGAAAACCAACCTGGCTTTACTGGTGGGGACCAACAGCTGGAGGGACCAATTCATTGAAGCCATCACCGTTAGCGCCGGTAAGTCATTTTATATGCCCTCGGCCTATCTCACGCATCAGTTTGTTCATATATAAATATTTTTAGTGTGTACAGATGCAATTTTACAGTCTGGTACCCACAACACACCATCACAGATCAATATAAGGAACATTTTGAACATTATGATCAAAGCAGGGGCAGGTTTTATATCAGAAATGTTGGACAATTTTATACCAAGTATGAGCGGAGGATAAAGTTGAAAGAGTGTTGTCATGGTTACGTGCGTCCGAGTTGATGGTTGGTGGGACGGGCAGATGGAACATTAGAGGAATTAGACATCTTGCCAAGGCTGCTGCGGTTTTATATGAATACAAGGTCACAGTCAGAAAGCCCATTTTCCAATGCAATGGCAACAAAAAGCTGCATATTTATCTCAAAATTGCAACCATTATAAAAAACAAATTACTAACTAAACTAACATTTTTAGTGTAGGATCCACCGGTGACCCTGTTGTTTTCACGGAGATAGTATTGCTTTGTTCCATCAGTATGTTCATGATCGTGCCTTTATTCAATTATGGCTGTTAGAACTAACTTCAAAAACATGCTTAAATCATTCACCTCTCCACAGATCTGTCCTACAACTTGGCGAGGCAGTGTCACCTGGCATCTCTGTGAGGATAGACATGTTAAATTTCATACTGTGAAACATTTTAGGCAGTATTTTGACTGGCATATATTTGAAAACATCACACAACCTATGCCTCCCTGAAACTTATAAGATAAAATTCTGGTAAAAACACACAGGAGATGAGCTCTAATCCAGACGCATGGTCCTGACCTATCTTTTGGGGTCACTGGTGAAGACCTGTTTACATGAGACAGCACAATGCAGCTGCTGTCGTACGGCAGGCAGGATGATCCTATGTCATAACACTAATGCACCGTGAAATCCTCAACAGGCAGCACGCAAACATGAGATAAAGCAACCTGATGAGAGCTGTGTCATGCAAAGAGAAAGAGACACATCGTACAAAGCTTGTATTATGGCATATAACAAGCATCGCATGAATAAATAATACTGTCAATGTCACGAAAATACAGTGAATCAAAGGAAATCATACATGCAACAAAGAGAACATCAGGAAAATGACAATGGGATATTTTCTCATGATAAAGCAGTAGCCCGTTCCTTAGAGAGTAGCATAAGGAATGGTCATGTATGTGGACACTTCACCTGTCACAAGATCTACAGTATTTGCCACAGATGTTTATATATATTTATTTATTTATTTATTTATATAATAAAGTTGGTGAGTGACCCTTAAAACCTCAATTCATATTTTGAACTTCAAATTCCAGTCATTTTAAGTTTAGTATAAAAGATGAAAAGGTTTTCTCTGACCAGTTTTTTAGAGTTTGAAAACATTTGGCATACTTCACTAATTAGTGGGAGATGCTTGTGTCAGATTCTCAAATTCTTATATTCCATTCCATCTTTTATTTCTTGAAACTAAATCAACTTTGTGAACAAAATATTCAGTTGCATATTAGATGAAAAGCTTAAAGGAAAATCTGTACTTTTTCTTTTTAACTGTCTCTGGTCATACTGTATATTCCTGACAGCCTATAGTGTCACAATAACCTAGTTTTTATTATTATTATTATTATTATTATTATTATTATGTGGGTCTGTATCTCCATATAAATTTATCATACCAACCAGAGCCCTGAGCTCTGGTTGGTTCCTCAGCTGTCTGCACCATTTGCTTGATGTCATTCCCTCCTATCTTCTCTCACAATTCCAGTTCTCACTAAAACTGCAATAAAGACCACAAATAACAATGTTTGAGTGCAGTTCCCAGGCAAAACTTGGAGGATAATAAAGCAAGTTACAAGGAAATGTGAAAAAAATGCTGCTTTTTTTCAGTCTGCAGAATCTTCACAGTTCAATGGTTCCTGATGGTAACTTGCCCCCTAGAGGCAAAACAACAGCACTGCAGCCTGTGAAACAATGTTGTAGTGCCTTGAGGATAGAACTTTTGTTACATTTTCAAGCATGTTTGTGTGTTGGTGTGTTTTATTAGTATTGCGCAACATTTCGAGGGAATGATCCATCACCTGCTTGTCTCTATGGAAATGTTATTGCTTTGTCTAGAATGTTCCACAGTATAGTAGAGACTGTGGAGAGTCGCCCATATTCACCGAGGGAATTATTGTATTTTTGAGCGAAGACCTTTAATGAATAAATGCTCACTGGATTTGTTTAAAATCGTACCGTGGAACATTCCTGAGAAAGCAATAACATCTACATAGAGACAAGCAGGTAGTGGACCCCCCACCAGAAAAGGTGCGCAATGTAGTAGTCAGTAAAATGAGTGGTCCAACCTGTCATAGGTGTCATAGGCACTTCATGTTTATATGCTCTGATATGCTATAGTGGTGTTTTTTTATTTTTTATTTTATTTTACTCCAGTTTAATTGCCATTTCTAGGCACTTCCCATTATCTGTGAGGAAACCAACCCAATCTGCTGCAGTGAAATGGACTGCTGTTGGCGCACTGTTTGTGTGCAGGCCACTCAATCATTTTGGTGTCTTCACATAACTTTACTCTGTGTGGCTCTGGCTCTGGCCCTGGCCTGTGGGATGTTAGGACGTATGCTCTAGTTTGTCCTTGCATTTGTTAGCCTGTGCCCAACTTTAGCCTGCTTTTGTTGGCCAAGCTGATGTCATTAAAGAAAAGGCTTGTCTCCGCTCTCTTATCTGGGATTAGCTTGTCAAGGCTGACGGAGTAGTGCTCGTGGATTTCTTTAGGAGGACTCAGGAGAAGGTGATGAATGAAGTGTGTCAGTTTGAGACTGTGTAGGGATTCATGGTTTATTAAAAGGTGGTAATCTTTTCTGCAATAAAGTAGAGAAACAACGTGGAGTGAAAGTAAATCAATAGGAAGAAGGATAAATAAGAAAGTGCTTATGTTTTGAGATGTGCAGAATGATCAAAAGAAAACTAATCTATAAAACTAATTTCACAAATGTGAGATGTCTGAATACCTACTGCAATATGGGCTGAATGTTGTGTTTCAGTTGAAAAAGAAAAAAATGAAAAATGTTGAATGTACTTTTATATAAGCTTGGAAGTTAGCAAGTAACCAAATACTTTTTGCGAAAATGTTCATAGGGTTAGGTGTATAGTGTAAACTTTAGCATGATCTCCTTTGGAATATAGATCATTGTGTATTTTTTTGTCTATAGAGCTGTTAGGTGTGACGTCACTTCTGGGTCTAAGGCAGGCAGCACTGTGGCAAAATAAATGAAGAAAAATAAAGTATTTAACCAACGAGATGCAGTAACAAACATTATAATATGTAGTCCATTAGCTCTATTGATCTGTTTAATGTAGACGAATTGACTCCCAAATAGCATTTCAACCTGACTGAATATCATGAGTTTACCTACCCGCTGTGCAGAGGCAGAAATAGTTTAATTGGAACAGTGAGTGAGATTGGTTTGAAATCAATTACTAGTGTGATAATCAGCTGAAGCACCTTCACCACAGAGGACCCACCCAGCGTAGCACATCATTTGGGCTCAGCATGTTTTAACTGCACCACTAAAACGTGCACTGGTACTACTGCTGGCAAAGTTAGAACAAGAGCTATTTCCCTATTAAACAAGTTAAATAATACCTATTGTGAGTGCGACGAACATCTCACTAGCCTCGGCCTCGATGTTTGTTGAAGTTTCTTTCCAACGCGTAACGTAATGTAAATAAAGAGTCTTGAATCAAAAGGTTTGTCTTTTCTATCTTTACTAAAGTGAAGGTTATACAGAGTGGATACAAATAAGGTGAATAAAGAGGGAAATGGAAAGATGAATTTCTGAGGCTTGTGGTTTTCCTATGCGTGTGTGTGTGTGTGTGTGTTATGTGGTGTGTCTTGTCTTGTGTCTTCAGTCTTGTGTCCTCTTCGGTGTCTGTGTTCTCTCTGAGCTCGTGTGGTCCCTACGTCTGTATTTTATAGTAGGTGAGATCAAAGATAAAAGAACAAGGAACAAAGATCAAAGTGGACCAATCACGATGCATTTCCTGAACCTGAAGGCGGGACAGGAAGTCCTGTTATAAAACAGAATATTCCAGAACACAGAATGTACGAAATGGCTCCTACATATCCCGGCCCCTAATTGGCTAAGCTTTAGCAAGTCATTTACTAACTTAAGATTTAGAGCCATTACTAATTTTAAATTTAGAACCGTTATATTTCACATTTTTTCTTCGAATAGGTTAAGAATTCTTGTCTCACATTTCTTTTACAAGTAAGCATACTTTTCACAATTTACAGTGCATATCGGACGTGTGGTAAGTCCTTCTCTTCTTCAGTCTTCACCCTGCAAGAGACACAACTTAGTTATGGGCCTTTGTATAATACTCGTCTTCGTCTGGACTTCAGCACTGCGGACCATCCCCTTGGAGTCTGGCATAACCTTGGTGATTCTGCCCAACATCCAGGAATTTCTTGCCAGGGATGGATCCACGACGAGGACGACATCTCCGACCTTAAAGCTTCTCTTCGTTCCGAGCCACTTTTGCCGCTCTTGAAGCAATGGCAAGTACTCTCGGGTCCACCTCCTCCAGAATAGGTCCGTCATATATTGGACTTGTCTCCAGCGCCGCCGCGCGTAGACATCTTCCTTGACGAACACACCAGGTGGCAGTTTGAACTGCGTCTTCAATAGGAGTATAAATGATTTGGGGTCAGTGGTTCTAGGTCGCTGGGATCGTCTGTGTTCGTGGTAATAGGCGGTTTGTCGGGGAGCAGACAATCTTGCGGCAAATCTGCCATCTTCTGCTCTCCAGCTTTGGCATGCTGCCTTTTACAGAGGTTGCACTCTGCAATCACGGTTCTTGCTGCAGCGTTTGCTTTAGGTATCAAATACCGTTGTCTTAACCTTGCCAGAATATGATTTCTGCCGCCATGTCCTGTTTCCAGGTGGATGTGGTGAAGAATAAGGTGTGTTGTTCTGTGTTGTTTACTGAGTGGCTTCCCCAGGCATCGCTGCTCTGTTCAGACACCCCCCTACTCTAAACTTTTCTTTTTCTCTTTCTTCGATCGTACACCCGGTAGTGCGGGATGTACCATACTCTTCGGCTCAGCTGTTCATCCGGGACTCCTGTGACATATCCTTTTTCTAGGATTTTGGTCATCGAATCTTTGTATTTCTGAAAGAAGTCTGAAAACCTGATGAGTATCCTCTTCAAGGAGTCGAGTATTTGCTCGGCTATACCTCGGTTGCCTGGCATCTCCATGCAGACATCCCTCAGAGGTAGCTCAATGCAGCAATGGCCATCCGAAAGATGTGCCAATGCGGTCACACCGCGCACAAACACCTTGTCGTGTTGAGATGGCCCTTGCTTGTCGTCACGCCGGCGTTCCGGAAAATCTGCTTCGTAATGCGTGTCTTCTATGGTCGTCACAGAGATGCGATTAACGAAGTTCTGTTTTTCGGTGTCATCGAATTCTTTCTCTTGGCATCCGCTGACAGGCCCGTTGACTACCCAACCTAGGGCCGCCTTCACGGCATGCGGTCCGTCGTTTTGGCTGTTGATTGTCTCCCACGGCTCCTTAGCCTTGTGAAACCAGATCTTACATGACATGAAGCTCTCAATCTTCGAGCCTCCCAAGGCGCGACCGGCTGGACTCCAAGAGGTGTCAACTCTCGAGATCCACTGAGCTCCTGTAACAGCCCCTCTGACAAAGGAGACACGACCCGCCACAAATGTCTTTAAACGAAAAGCGTAATTTTCAGTGTACCTTAGTACCGTCGTGCTATTCGTCCGGAAGACCAAATCCTTCAGGGGGAGTTGAAGTTCTTCCTTCAACATCCGGTCATCCTTAACTGAGATCATTGCAGCCGTCCACTCCAACCTAGGGATTGTAACCTGCTTAAGAGGGGCGACCTGGGGCTTCTCCATCAAAAAGCAGACATGTTTCTCCTCTCGATCGTTCTTCCAACAAGAGGTACGACACAACCCCATATCCATCTTGACTTGCGTTTGAGAAATGATGAATTTGTGCACTCTTTGTGGGCCCGAATGTGTTGAACTTAAAACATTTACTCACGCTGAGATCTGACAGCTTGTCAAGGTCTTCTGGCTCCTTCTGCCATGCCTGTTGTAGCTCCTTTGGAATGTCTTCATTCCCGGCCCCGGTTTGTTCACCGCTTCTACACCCTGCAAGTACGAGAGCACCACGTTCAACAGCCGTACCTGTTGAGTTGTCATCTGCTTTGGTTTCTTTCGGTGAGGGATCTTGCTCTGCGACGTGCAAGATAGCAGGATACCTATAGGAACAGTCAGGGCAAGAGCTCTTTTCTTTACAGACCTTAGACATGTGCCCTGGCGTAAGACAGCTAAAACAGAGCTCCTGAGATCTCAGGAAGTCGGTTCTCTTCTGCAAAGGCCGTTCTTTGATCTTGTTGCACACGTTCAACGCATGTTTCCCCTTACAGTATAAGCAGGGACTTTGGAAGGTGTTGGCTGATTTTACTGCTGGTGCTTTCTTCCCCAATCGATCTTTACCAGTGTTTTTATCAGCAGCAGTCACGGTCACAGCGAAGCTGCTTCTTTTGTTCTCATCTTCTCCTAAGTTGGCTTTCTTTTCTGCGTTTGCATGTTTATCGGTGGCTGAGGTGGCATACTCAGTATTTTTGAACAATGGTCTTTGTCTTTGCCTCGTTGGTGATTTTCCTCTGACCGAAGGAACGCTCGGCTGCGCCTGTGAGACGGTTGGCGCAGCAGCTTCAGATCCGACGTCCTGCAAAGGCCTTTCAATTCCAGCCTGGTCGCTGCTATAGTTGGTGAACCTTTCATTTCCACCAGTCGTACGCTTCGATCCAGCTCTTGACTTCCGAGCATCTTTATTCGGGTCGTAAGCTCTTAATTTGGCATCTGCGACTGCAATGGCGGCTTCCATCTGCAACTGCTCCTTTTTAGCTCTCAAATACGCCTCTTTTTGCTCAAATTCTTGCTGCAAGCGAATTTCTTCTCGCGCCCTTTCTTGTTGCAAGCGCGTTTCCTCCAGCTGCCTTTCTTGCTGCAGGCGTATTTCTTCTCGTGCCCTTTCTTGTTGCAGGCGTATTTCCTCTTGCTGCCTTTTTTGCTGCAGGCGTATTTTTTCATGCTGCAAGCGTCTTTCTTCTTGCTCAAGCTCTTGCCTCTGTATTATAGCCGCTTGGCTTGCTAACAGAGCTTCACGTTCTACTCTGGCTTTTGACCGCACTGAACTAGTAGTGGAACGTTGAGATGTGCGACTCGTAACTGAGTTAACCCTGAAAATGCTATCCTCCGATCCAATGGCATCTTGATCTTTATCCGTGGCCCTTTTAGCAGTTGCGATCCATTCCTTCGTTTCATTGTCGTTTCGTTGCTTGGTTAGCTGTAACAAGATTCCGCTTCTCTCGTATTTTAGTCGCTCAATATCTGCTTTATAGTAGTAGTCAGACAGCGCGTGAGCACTCGCTCCTGACATCATGGTTCCCGTATACATCCTTAGCCTGTGACAATTCCTCGAATCCCTCACAGCTTCTAACTCTTCCTAACTTTCATCGACACTTGGGAAAGGAGTTATTGGATGTGTCTTTAGGGCACATACTTCTATTTCCGGTGGCTAGCAGACTAGTAAAACTGAGAAGAGAATTGTCAGACCTGACCCAGGGAACGCTTGCTTCAGCCATGGATGGAGTTTCTTGCTGGTTCAGATGTTTCTTTCATCAATTAAGGCTCCTGACTTGATACTGATTCTTTTGACCTTGATGTTTAGTCTCTCGACGTGATGCTGTAGACTTCGTGAGTTGATGTTGCTTATGAGTCCTTTGACTTAAAGCTCAGTCTTTTGATTTAAAGCATTGTCTTTTGACTTAAAACTAAGTGTTTTGACTTAAAGTGCGACGAACCGTCTCACTAGCCTCGGCCTCGATGTTTGTTGAAGTTTCTTTCCGACGCGTCACGTAATGTAAATAAAGAGTCTTGAATCAAAAGGTTTGTCTTTTCTATCTTTACTAAAGTGAAGGTTATACAGAGTGGATACAAATAAGGTGAATAAAGAGGGAAATGGAAAGATGAATTTCTGAGGCTTGTGGTTTTCCTATGCGTGTTGTGTTAGGCTCTGTATGTGTTGTGATATCCTTCTTGGCGTCTTTGCGTGTCGTATAGCGGTGAGCTCCTGCCTGTCACTGGGACACTGGGCTTCCTTGTACTCCGTGGCTCCCGACAGGACTCACCCTATGTTGCGTTGTTGACGATGCTATTCGACGTCCTTCCTTGCTGTCCGTATGTGCCTTGTAGCGGTGCGTATCCCGTCTGTCACCCGGGAGACGTCTGATGTTACACTCTTACGTGACAATTACGCGGCGTTACATGACGACCTCCCGACGTCCTCATGCGCTACTTAACATCGTTCTTGACTTCCCACATTGTTACGTGACGTTTACGTGACGTTTACGTGACGTTTACGTGACGGTCAAAAGACTGTGTAGCTTCTGTGGTCCAGGACGTCCTAATACCCCGTCAACCCTTGACTCAAGGTAACTTCCTGGCCACCAGACCGCGGCTTCTATCCACACTACCTAAGTAGCATGGTCTCTTTCTTTGTGTGTGTGTGTGTGTGTGTGTTATGTGGTGTGTCTTGTCTTGTGTCTTCAGTCTTGTGTCCTCTTCAGTGTCTGTGTCCTCTCTGAGCCCGTGTGGTCCATCCACCAACACCTGACAAATGGAGCTGCAGTCTCTGGAGTGGACACCTTCTTCCCTCGCTCACCTCTGTCAACATTCTCAAGTTTTTCCCTTCCTTCTGTCCAAGTCGTCTCTGAGCTCATTCTTAACTCTAAACCCTCTGCCTCCCAACTTGACCCTATTCCTACAACTCTTGTTAAATCCTGTCTCTCCTCTCTTGCCCCCGTCATCGCTAACATCATTCACTCTTCCCTGGCCTCTGGTACGGTTCCTTCATCTCTCAAAACTGCTTCTGTTATTCCTTTTCTGAAAAAACCCGGTCTATATCCCAACAACTTCAATAACCTCCGTCGTATTTCCAACCTGCCCTTCATTGCCAAAATTCTTGAAAAAACTGTTGCCTCTCAACTCCACACTCCACCACTCCATAGCACAGCACTTCTCAAAATCACTAGCGACCTCCTATTAGCTTCTGATTCCGGTTTACTTTCTATCCTCATCCTCCTCGATCTGACAGCAGCCTTTGACACTATCTCCCACAACATCCTCATTCACAGACGTCAATCCATTGGTATTTCCCACATTCCTCTCTCCTGGTTCATTTCATATCTCTCAGTTAGTTCATCCAACTCAAATCTTACAAATCCAACACTTTTCTTGTCTCTGCTGGTGTTCTCCAAGGCTCTGTCCTAGGTCCGCTTCTTTTTATCATTTACATCCTTCCACTTGGCTTTCTTTTCCGTAAACACAACATTCTTTTTCACTGTTACCCGGATGACACCCAGCTCTACATTTCTACCAAACCTTCCTCATCTCTCCCTCCAACCTCTCTTACCCTCTGTCTACAAGAAATCCATTCCTGGTTCTCCTCTAACTTTCTCAAACTTAACAGCTCTAAAACTGAAGTCCTCCTAGTAAGCACACCCTCCACTATCTCCAGATCCAGCAGTTTCTCTATACCTATCCATGATTCCACTGTCTTTCCTTCCCCTCAGGTCAAGAGTCTGGGTGTCATCCTTGACAGCACACTTTCTTTCCAATCCCATATTAATAACATCACCCACTCCGCCTACTTTCATCTCCGCAATATCTCTCGTCTCTGCCCCTTTCTCACTCCTCACATCACTGCCATACTCGTTCACACCCTTGTTACTTCCCGGATTGACTACTGTAACTCCCTCCTCTTTGGTCTCCCTAACAAATCCCTCCAGAAACTGCAGCTTTTCCAAAATTCCACTGCCCGCATCATCACCAGGGCCCCCTCCTCCAACAATTACACTGGCTTCCCATAAAACAAAGAATTCACTTTAAAACTCTCTTAACCACCTTCAAAGCGATCCATAACCTGGCCCCACCTTACATCACTGACCTCCTCCACATCTCCATTCCTTCTCGCTCCCTCCGCTCCTCTCTCCAGCTCTCTGTTCCCTCTGCTTGTCTCGTCACCATGGGGGGCAGAGCCTTCAGCCGCTCTGCTCCCCTGCTCTGGAACTCACTCCTTCCTGACCTCCGCAATATTCACTCTCTTGCTCTTTTCAAATCCAGACTCAAAACACACCTGTTCAGACAATCCTATCCCAGTTTTTTTGTATCTCTATTTTTGGGGCCAAGCACCATAGTGTTTCTACTGATTCTTCTTCTTCTTATTATTATACATTATTCTTCCACCTATGGGAGTCTATGGCAACCCCTAGAACCGTCTGGTAAAAAATTGTGAAATTTTGCATGCACATTCCAGCCAGTCTCCTCATTACCCACAGCAATTTATAGGCCCCCACCCCCAACCGTCTAGTGCCACCAGCAGGTCAAATTTGCAGGATTTTTCAGGAATTTTCAGGAAGTTTCTGCGTTGCTAGGCAACGCAGAAATGTACCTTTGATCTGTCTTTGATGTGTCTTTGATATAGCCGAAGTGAGCTCTATATTTCGGGAACCCTTCATAGGAAGCCTGGGAGCCTGGCTAAGAGACCCTGTTAGACCCTGTTAAACCCTGTTAGACCCTGTTAAACCCTGTTGGACCCTGGCAGACTCTGTTAGACCCTGTCAGACCCTGTCAGACCCTGTTAGACCCTGTTAAACCCTGTTAGACCCTGTCAGACTCTGTTAGACCCTGTCAGACCCTGTTAGACCCTGTCAGACTCTGTTAGACCCTGTCAGACCCTGTCAGGCTCTGTTAGACCCTGTCAGACTCTGTTAGACCCTGCCAGACCCTGTTCTGTTAAACTCTGTTAGACCCTGTCAGACCCTGTTAGACCCTGTCAGGCCCTGTTAGACCCTGTCAGACCCTGTCAGACTCTGTTAGACCCTGTCAGACCCTGTTAGACCCTGTCAGATTCTGTTAGACCCTGTCAGACCCTGTTAGGGTCTCTAGCGCCACCAACAGGAAAAAAATTGAAGGATATTTCTGCTTATAACGTAGCGTTTGATTGGCTGTCATGACAAAACGATAATACATGCTGAGGCCTACATGCACCTTCGGTGCTTGGCCCCCCCAAGTACAGGTCAGACCTGTGGAGAGGCAACCCCACATAGTCAGAATGCCTGTTTTTCTAGGTATTTTTGAGCTAGAATACCAGCTATAATTTAATAAATGTAAGGTAGAGCTGTTTAATGTCATACTGTGGAACATTCCTGGCAGAGCAATAACATAGAAACAAGCAGGTAACGGACTACCAACCAAAAAGTTACATAGTGCACCTTTAAACATTTCACCATTAGAGATATAGCCTATAACAGTTACCATGGTGATACAATGCACACATTACACACATATGATGCATTTACATTAACACTGAAAAAAATGTTTTAAGATGGTCTGAAAACTCAAAATGGATTTAAACAGCACATTTTCAGGAGCTTCTGTTCAATACAAGTGTTCATGGTTCTGTTTAGGAGTTTGATTTTCAACATCAAAGGTGACAGCAACTAATCTTAACTAGCTTGTGACTGTAATGTTATCCAAGATCTTATGATTTTATGATCCACTTGTTTAGGATCATAAAATCAACTCACCTATTGTAGTTCCAACTATGTAAATTCTTTACAGTCAGATTGTGTTAAAATAGGGCTCAGCATTAAATACATTAAATACAAAATAAAAAAAACAATCACTTAAACTCATATGGGGTAAATGCATCCATATAGTACTAAAAGAACCAATATAATAATAATAATAATAATAATAATAATAATAATAATAATAATAATAATAATAATAATAATAATAATAATAATAATAATAATAATAATAATAATAATAATAATAATAATAATAATAATAATAATAATGTTTCTGCTTCTTCCTCCAGAGAAATAAAGAGCATTCTTGAGGCTGCCCAAAGTGTCTTTCATATTGATTCGAGCACCATTGTGGTTGAGTGTGATTGTTGCCTTGAGAGTGTCTTCACTGAGTGTCAATCAAAATAAGCGAGCTGTCGATGTGAACCTGACGGGCCCACATAATATTGACAGATGCTCGAGGCCTTTTATGGAGCAGCCTTATGATTGTTCCATACATCACTGCTTTAGTTTTGTTAGATTTTTCTCTACATCTTTTGAGCTCCTTAAAATAGCTATAAATTGTGCAAGGTTTTTAGACATATGCTTTATTGGGTATAGTAGGCCTGTTTAAATTTAAAGGGCCCATATTGCGCCCTTTTCTGACCTACGTATGTTATAATGTTGTTTCCTCATCAAAAACTTATCTGGAGTTGTGTTTTTATTCATTTCATTCACACAAGTTTAATACACAAAGGCTGCATTTTAGGCTGTGTTTTTCACTCAGACAAAAAACCCTCTGTTCCACTTTGTGATGTCATGTGGTAAAACAGGAAGTGCTCCACTGTGTTTTTAAACTCCATACACCTTCACTAGAATCATTTGGATCATTATTTGCCCTGGAATTGTCAATCTCTACTGAACTAAAGGGAAAAAAGTAGCTGTTAACCTGAAAACTACCGCTTTATGAAATCACAAAGTGGAACAGAGCATTTTTGAGCTTTGGAGATGTAGACAAACTAATAAAGGGTTACTCAAACATGTGCAAATAAAACAAAACGCAACTCCAGGTATGTTTTAGACCAGTGTTTCCCAACCAGGGGTACTCGTACTTCGTGTGCGCACGGTGAGACCGAGTTTAGCCTATGTGTGCTTCCATTTCTTGAAGAAGTCCGTCTCACATATTGAGAAACATGTGACAGTCACAGTAATCAACAGTTTGATCTCTGCGAGAATATAACTTTTATTGTGACAGAGCGCCCGTAGCTGCCCCGTCATTCCCCGACCAGCGCCTCTCTCTCTCTCTCTGGCTTGAGAGCACGCCTTAGCCGACAGAGCGCGCGGAGCGCTCCCCCCTGGTTTGCGGAGCCAGGCTCCGATACAAACTGTTACCCCGCAGGACTGCTCACAAACTGTTTCCCCACTACCTGGACTCTGTTCCTCCCCCAATGGGTTCGTGTGCACCCTGCACACTCAGCGCCTACGGGTTCACACGCTCTCTTTACTGTCCGCTGTCTCCGCGCTGCTCTCTGGGTCAGGGGCCAAACCGGGGCACTTCCTGGTCATGCGATAAATAGCGCATAGTGGCGCTAGTCAATAAAATCGTACCATATGGGGGGTTGTTTAAGTAATTTCGTTATTATGTTGACTTACAGATGTTTTATTATAATGGGTACAGTTTGGCATTGGTTTCAACCTTAAAACCCCACTGTCTTAATTGGTTAGCCCAAATTAACCCATATATTTATATACTTTTGGAGAATTATCAACACGTATGAGTGAGGGGGTACTCGAGGTATGACAAAAAGGCTCAGGGGCTACACAAGACAAA
The DNA here is from genome assembly GCA_036785185.1 of Paratrypauchen microcephalus. NCBI lineage: Eukaryota > Metazoa > Chordata > Actinopteri > Gobiiformes > Gobiidae > Paratrypauchen > Paratrypauchen microcephalus. The sequence continues at coordinate 17,296,063 of JAVJIX010000001.1, read as the reverse complement.
AAAGGTTGGGAAACACTGTTTTATGCTAATAATAGCATTATAACATGGTGTATAGCTCACAAAACTCAACTTGGCGTAATATATGATCTTTAACATTTAAAAAGTGTTTTTTGTTCTATTGGCTTCGGCACTTCCAAACAGGATTACGTTAATACCATACCGTGACACGTCCATGAATCAATCAAAATACAACCCTGTGTATGCTATAGATGAAGAAACACCATTGTAACATGGTACATAACATGTCCCCTTTAAGATTATGTATCAGTGGCGTGTGGTCAGGAGAATCAAGGTAAGCAGTGGTTGCCCAATAAAATCTAAAATCAATGGGTGTCAAAAGTATAATTAAATAGTTTCTGATTATATCCAAATAATCCCGTTTTCCCTTCACTCCTGTTTGTTTGAAAAGTCAACAACCGCGGTGCCGAACGTCCCATGTTGTTTTGCCCTTCTACAGAAGCCTGGAGGCACATGTTGAGAGCGTGGTTTACAGTCATTATAGCCTATGCTTTCTATGTGCTTTTACATAAACCTGCATCATCACCATGGGAACTTGATGGGAACCGGAAATGTGCGGCGATTCCCAGTGAGTGCGCATGTGCAGCAGGAGACAACAGCAGCGCAAATTTTCAACACAAGTGTCTAAAGATAACCCGCTTTTAGCGGCAAATCATTGTTTGTAGCTTCACGTTTGTAATGATTAGAAGTTAGTTATAAATATGGGCTTCATTTAATCAAACAGTGAGCTAGTTTAAGGGCTATTTTTTGTGAAATGGTGGATGTAAACGTTGATGTCCACCCCAAGTCTGCTAGCCTATCCATAAAAGTCACTGGACGCCACTGTTATGTAAGTTTATCATATGTGCTAACAGATATTAAGAAACTAATCCGTTTGAAGTCAAATGAATCTTCATTCATTCATAATGCAAGCTTGAATTCCTCAAATATTATGGTGCTAAACAAACTTTGTCCAGTTGACAAATTGAACTTCTCCTTTTATCATTATGGTGCTATGTTTTTGACTGTGCAGTTAGTGTTCATAAAAGAAGGTATATGGAACAAACTGGACTAATTTTAGAAACAGGGGATTTGGAATTATAAAAGTTGAAATAGTTATTCAGTCTGATAAAATAGCTCAAAAAAATCTCCACTTTCTCTTATCCCCCTTCAAAGAGCTGGGCTCTACATTTCTGTGCAAGTACCTCATCTTGATTGAATCATTTCCCTTCTGTGCCTCTCTCATCCACACTCTCCATCTTAAGTGTCAAATACAAAACTCCAACAAATATATTTTATTCATTTTATGGGTTATTGTTGATGGGAAGCACTCACAGACACACATGGAGATATTTGTGCAAAAACAAGCACTTTGAAGAAGCGTTTAGTCTGTGAAGGCTTAACCCTCAGGTCTCACAAAAACATGCACAGAAGAAATCAGTCCCAGAGAGACAAGGATGTGACATTTACAGTCTCCTGCAACATCACTGATTCTTTTAGGCAGATCTTAAATGTCACCACCACTTACCTGAGCTCTGTCACCTCCGGTTTCCATAACTACATAGGTATGTGTCTATTATAACATCCTCTCATCAGTACATAGAGTTTGATATATTGCTGAAGTGAATATAGATATAGAGATGAATGATAATATTGAAACTAATTTATAGTAACCTAAGAGCAGATTTAAACCACAAAAACTATTCTAAATGTACAATATTGTTAAAAAATCATGAGCTGACAAAAATAAACAGCAGAATGAAACACTTTTTTTTTTACATCTGTAATCATGCCAAGTCATACAAGTTATTAATTCAACCTTTTATGGCTTAAAGGTGCACTGTGTAACTTTCTGTGTTGTGGGGTGTCACCATGGACATGTTGTTTTGCCTGGAATTGTTCACAGTATGATAGTTAACTATTTCCATGGAGACAAGCACCATGCCATGTTTACAGGTCCAATTTGTGGAGAGCTGGGCCTGCTTACAGAAGAATGCATATTTTTCAAGGCATTGTTTTATATTGTTTATATATTGTTTTATATATTCAAAGCGTTGTTTTATATATATTATATATATCGTAAAAAGAAATAATAATAATAATAATAATAATAATAATAATAATAAGTGACTAAATAATCCATCCATCTTCTTCCGCTTCTCCATTTCTGGGTCGCGGGGGCAGCAGTCCAGGCAGATCTGCTGCCCAGAGCACAATGCACCACCCACGCAGGTGGTGGGTCCACGGGAGGAGTAAACTAAATAATGAGCAAGTTTAATGCCATACTGTGGTCCATTCCAGGAAAAGCAATCTCCCCAGCATATCGCCATGGACACAACCAGGTGCTAGACTACATAAAAATAAAGATATATTTTCTCCAAGGGGTACTGAATGGCAACCCTGTTTTGATCTTTGACCAGATATCTACAGAATTGATCTTAGTGTGAATTTAGTGTTGCTATGGTAGTTTACAAGTATTTTTTGTATCACTGCACAGTAAACACTAACACTTCTATTACCAAAATGAGAATTGTACTACTACTACTGCTGCTACTGCAACCCACTTTGGCTAGAAATACATTTTAGCTGACAAAGAGGTTAAAATCACTCAAACTCAAGAACAGTTGGTCATTGCTTGTGAAAGATACGGGAGAGTCCAGTTGTCCTTATCATATGTGGACATCCCTTGGTGCTCCTTTGGTGTCAGTGTTCTCTGAGACTGCTGTGCCTGAGGGATGAGGTGTGCAGGGACTTCAGAATAAACTCAAGTCTTAGTACTCTGTTGGGGAGGCATGCAGGAACAACCAAAACTTTTAAAGATGTTTTAAAAAGACCATATCATACCTGGAGTTTTTTTGTTTGTTTGTTTGTTTGTTTATTTGTTTTCATTCACACATGTTTAACACAATCCTGCATATTTAGGAGTTCTTTTCTCAAACAGAAAACACTGTGTTCCACCTTGTGATGTCAAAACACAAATTCAGGTATATTTTTGGGAGGTAACAACATTATAACATGGTTTAAAGCTCACAAGAAATGTTGTATAATATAGGACAATTGAATATAATACAATATATTAGAATATAATACAATAGAATATAAGACAATCAATGTTACAAAGAGAAAGAAAAAAAAGGAATTGCATTATTTGGAATTTTGAGTAATTAGTAATATTAAAAGTGGAGTTTGTTTATTACTTTCAGTAGCAGAAGTGTAGCTCAAAAATGTGTCACCCCTGGGCACAAACGATCTTGGTTATTCATAGTTGTTGGATCATAGGCTACCAGTAACCGTACAATTTAGAAAACTTTCTCTACTGGACCTATAGTATCTGTAATCGTTTTGTAATAATAGCTGTGCAGTGCACCCAACTCTACTGATTCTAAGAAAGAAAAGGCTACAATTACTGAGCTGCTCGGCCTGTTTGACGGGAACAAATAAACGGTTGGAGAAAATCGATGTAAAGGGAATCATGCTAACTAGTGTAACGCTAGCAGGAGCTAAGGAGGGAGTGACTGCAGAGGAGGAGCGGGATGGATGTCTACCCACTCCACTGATCTCTAATGACCAAGTCTGCTCTTGTTCATTACATGTGTGTGTTATTTATGGCTGTATGTGAGTTTGTTACCCCTGAGGGAGCAGCAGACAATTGGACAAATGTACGGATATGTGGTCTGGAGACTTTTGATAAGAGTTCATTGGGTCTATTAGAGTTACAGAGGAGTAATGCTGAAGGATAGGGCGAGAGACTGAATGATGGGAATGGGATGGGAATGCTTGGAAATTTATTTAGTAACAGGGTGCAAATCCTCAACAGCTTTTTCCCAACAAATTTTGCCAGGTAATACATCGGATTAGCTCAAATAATAGACTACTTTCATAGATTTTCTTAAAGGTACACTATGCAACTTTCTACAGGGGTCTGCTTCCATGATGCTCTTGTTTTGCCTAGAATGTTCCTCACTATGGCATTAAATGTAACCATCTTGCATTTCATCAATTATGTGTATATATGGTTGTATGTGTCACCTCTACTGCAATATCTGAGCAAGACTTGCAATAACCATGATAACCAATGTGTAGTATGCTTGTAGAGGAGTTTTTTTGCACATTTTTTTTTTCCACCCATCTATCCATCCATCTTTTTCCACTTCTCCATTTCTGGGTCGCGGGGGCAGCAGTCCAAGCAGATCTGCTGCCCAGAACACAATGCACCAGCCCCCATGAATCCTCCCACGGGTGATGGGTCCACAGGAGGACGGCCCACGACACAACAGGCCTTAATGCACTTCTGTCATGGCGGCTACCAGTGTCCACAGACACTGGGGGCAAGGTGGGGTTAAGTGTCTTGCCCAAGGACACAACGGCAGCGCTCATCTGTGGGAGCTGGGGTTACATACGGTCAAAGGTTCCTGATGACGCTGTAGAAGCGGAACGCGTTGTTCGCTCTAAGCCCAATAAAGGAATAAGAGTAAAGTCAAGCGAGTGTGCGGTAAATTTCTTCTTTTCTGGAATTATTCAATGTTCCTGTTGTTACCAGCACCTGGAAGCTGTGCATGGAGTTTTGAACTTTTGAATTATTAGTATTATGTTGTTTTAAAATGAATTTGATCTTGTTTCTTTGTATTGTTTGAGGTCTGAAAACATGTATCTTTTTTGTTATTTTGATCATTTGTCATTTTCTGCAAATAAATGCTCTAAACGATAATATTTTTATTTGGAATTTTGGGGAAATGTTGTCATAGTTTATAGACTCAAAAAAAAATGTTCCTTTTGCCCAAACACATACACATATACATCACGGCACATTCCTGATCTAATACCTACAGGAACATACAGTGTTTTTGTTGTACTCTTCAGCTCACTCCTCTCACTCACCACACAAAATATTATTAGTTCTATTATTAGGTAGGAGTGTTACTAACTAGTCTCGATTTCCTTGTCACTATTGAAACTGTCACTCGCCAGACTAAACATCGGGTGCTGACGACGGAGAACAGAGCACTTTTGTTTGTTTCGAAACAGTAGAATGTCTTTTGTCTTTGACACGAGCTTCATTTCATTTAATTAAAAGTTGAACTGCGACATGTCTCAGTGAAGCACTGATCCGATTAGTCACACAGAGGAGTTTACAGTGAGGAGTTCAAAGCAAGCACCCACTGAGAAGGAGTATCTGGGAGAGAGAAGAGAATATTGAGAAAGATAATGTGTGATAATAGCTGCTAGAGTGAGGATTGAGGTATGAATGGCATCCATTTTGTTCTGTTAATGTTCAAATGCTAAATAAATAAATATACTAGTTAACATCTTTGAGCTAGCATATTTGAAGTCTATATTATTACAGACGCTCCTCAACTTACGAACAAGTTACGTTCCGGATGCCCGTTTGTTAGTTGAATTTGTTCGTAAGTCGTTATTATATGTTTAAGGCTTGTATAAGTTATCTATATGGATTTGTACTGCCTTTAAATAACACTAATATCACTAATAACACAATAACACTAATAAATAACACTAAATAATACTAATATGCTTTTTAAAAATATGGAAAACTGATGAGATAAAAAGAAGAAAGGGACACACAGGCAAACACAGTCAGCTGAGAGAGAGAGAGCACGTGTGTGTGAATGTATGTGTGAGACTGTGTGTGTGTGTGTGAATGTATGTGTGAGACTGTGTGTGTGTGTAGCCTATTTACCTCCTATTTTCCTTGAGCTCTTGGGGAAAGCTGCTGCTGATTTTCGAGCCAAATACCAAGAAGTTTCTCCATCTCTTCCATGAGTTTTCCTCTCTTCTTGCTTATGATGGTGGATTGCATATCCGCTGCACTTTTCACATGCTCCATAATGCGGTCCTTTTGTTTATATATCGTACCAATTGTCGAACGGTTCACGTTGTACGCGCGTGCCACATTCACCATCTTCTCACCAGCATCAAGTTTCTTTATTGTCGCCACCTTCTTTTCAAATGAGATGGCTTGCCGTTTTTTCACAGAAGCTTCACTAGAAGCTTTTCGCTTTTCACCAACCATATTGGATTACTGTACGCATGCAAGAAAAACAACAAAGTTCATAACACCGCACCGTAGTAACACCGTAGTAACACCGTAGTACTCCCACTCAGTTGAAGTTCTGAACACTTCTACCGAGTGGGCGTGACGCTTGGGGGATGCTGCGCAGCGCCCTGCCTGTGCGTCAGCGGCGGAAATACGCACTACGTACTGTACCCGGAAGTCGGAATAGGCGCTAAATACAAAAACTCAAACATTTTACTTTTTTTTTTTTTCCGACCCTGTTCGTAACTCCGAATGTTCGTAAATCGAATGTCCGTATGTCGAGGAGCGTCTGTATATATGTGTTTTGCATATTGATTTTTGTGTTGACTTCCTTTTCTGACACCTGCTTTTCTCCGTAAAGATGTTATTGCACTGTCTAGAATGTTCAGTGTTATAGGCTGCGTCTCTTACCCCTTCATGTGAGGGCAAGGGGTGTCCCGATTCTAATTTTGATCAAGGGCTAGGGCCACGACAGAGGGCTACATACCCCTTGAAACGAAGTAAGCTCTCGACCAGAACGAAGGGGTACGCCTACAAGCTCAGGAAGGTTTTGGGATCAGGATGGCAGCGTCACATCGACCAGCCAAGGAGTCTCATAAATGTATTTTCAGCAGTTGTAATTATCAATTAACAGTTTAGCATGGTTTACAGTTATGGCCCTTATGTTCTACGTTACTTTTAGTGAACTGTTGTTTTAACTGTAGTGATGTCTGTTTAGTCGACGTTATCGTTTTCATTGAACTTTCATGTATAAACAAGCTAGTTTTTTTGTCGAGCTGAGGTACCCGATAATCCTTGACATTTGTTTACGTTTGTTTGCGTCAGTTGTTGTCGCCTCTGTAGACGTAGCAGCCAGTTAGAGGCAAGGGATGATGACACAAACGGTAATCGAGTGGCGTCCCATTTCTTAGGGGAACATTCGTACCCCTGGCCCTCTCAGCTCATTAACGAGGGGCAAGACAAGACATAGATAAAGGGGTAGGGGAAGGGCAAGGGCTAAGACAGAGAAATGGGACGCAGCCTTAGTATCAGTCCTATCTATTTTGAGGGAGAACAAACAGGTGTCAGACCCTCCACCAGAAAAAAAAAAATGCATGTTTAAACACTTGATAATAGAATTTTTGAAAAGGTCTATAGGGAAAATAAATGAGAAATTTACTTCTTGAAGCTCTGTGGGCTTCAAAGACAGGACAGAGCACATGTGTCATAAAAAATGAATCTTTTCAACCTCAGGTAAAAAGTGGTCTACAGTGCAGAATGACCTTTTCATGTGAAGCAGCAAAGCTTTAGACAGATGTATCCAAATACATAATCTGTTATAATGATTCCAAAGGTGAAAAAGAGACATGTACAAGGAAAACAGGCCAAGGGAACTTTTGGAAAAATCATTAATCAAGAAAATGCCCAAGTAAAATGAGCCATCAAGCAGAGTGGGCAAGAGAATTGATGGAGCATGTAAATAGGAATGATCTTTGACCTTATCAGTTAATTTTTATTTAATTGCACCAATATAATTAGAATAAACTGAATCTAAGCTCTGAAATGTTGACCTTTGGAGAGATCTTCATTTGGGCAGCTTTTTTCCCTGTTTCACTGTATTAATGTGTGTGTAAATGTAATGCAGTCCAATAAATCTTTGACTATTATGGGATGAGATAAGAATGGGGCCGGCAACTTCATTATGCTTGAAAGAAGGTCAAGTGTCAGCGTCTGAATTAAACAGCGGGACTGCCACACTCTGGAAAGAGAAACTTATCATTATAGTCATATGAGGTCAGGTCATTAGGGAGAGACATTAATACAGAGATTTAACCAATGAGTGATTGTTGTACTGTAGATAGTCCAAAAGACATTGTGTTTTCTGCAATAAAATAAACACAGTTATAGTAAAGCAAATGTGTTTGACGCATAGGCCTGTCACAATATCAAATTTTGAAGCATGATACTCAAATCCACTTTATTTATATAGCACATTTTAGAAACAAAGACGTTTCCAAAGTGCTTCACAGAGATCATAAAATGAAATTTGCTCATAATAGTGCTAAAACAATAAAACCAGTAAAAATCAAATAAAAATATAGCTGCAAGCAGCAATGTGGGGCCGAAGTACCGAAGGTGCATGTAGGCCTCAGCATGTAGGCCTCATGCAGGGTCTGACAGGGTCTAACAGAGTCTGACAGGGTCTAACAGGGTTTAACAGGGTCTAACAGGGTCTGACAGGGTCTAACGGAGTCTGACAGGGTCTAACAGAGTCTGACAGAGTCTAACAGGGTCTAACAGAGGCTACGTTCACACTGCAGCCTGAAACGACCCAAATCCGATTTTTTTGCCTCTATGCGACCTGTATCTGATCTTCTAATGACAGTGTGAACGACACAGATCCGATTTTTTCAAATGCGATCCAGGCCACTTGGATATGTGGTCCTAAATCCGATACATATCCGATCTTTTGACATGCGACTGCAGTCTGAACGGCCAGGTCGCATTCATCCGACCTGAGTGTGTTTCCTCCAATGAGAGTGGTACAAGTAGGCGTTCACAAATGTGCACAAACGTTCTTCTCGTCATGCGAAAATGGTATATAAACTCGTATCAGTGAAGCGGCGAAGCACGTAGCAATCCCACCCCTCCTGCCTGTGACTCCGCACCCACACGTTCCTTTCTGCACACGTTGCTGCCACTGCCCCGCAAAACGCCGTGGCCAAAAACCTCGTCCTTCTCCTTCTCCGTCTCCTCCTTAAAACAAATAAGCTGTACATGTTTTGGCTCCGGTACGAAAGCAACTTTAGGCTACTTCCGTAAACATTGAGCGCGTTCGCTGCGTGTGACGTCATCGTGTCCTCCAAGGCGCATGCGGGACACTTTTGGGGAGTTTAGCGTTCACACTGGAGATCACATACAATTCGCATTTAACTGGAAATGTGAACGGCCTCGCAAAAAAATCGGATTTCACAAAAAAATCGGAATTGAGCATTAAGCCCTGCAGTGTGAACGTAGCCAGAGTCTGACAGGGTCTGACAGGGTTTAACAAGGTCTAACAGGGTTTAATAGGGTCTAACAAGGTTTAACAGATCAACGACACATCAAAGACAGATCAAAGGTTGCTAGGTACGTTGCCTAGCAACGCAGAAAATTCCTGAAAATTTCTGCAACTTTGACCTGCTGGTGGCACTAGACGGTTGGGGCTGGGGGCCTATAAATTGATGTGGGTAATGAGGAGACTAGCTTACCTGGCCAGCCAAATGATATCTCTCTGTATTTCCTATACACCGCGATACCATTTGGACACTCTCCATCCACTCTCGCTCCTCCGGTTCCAAACCGACTCCGCGATTCTGATTCGTTCAAAGATGGTGACGTCAGTGCACCCGCCTTTGCCCGCAAGAGACTAGCTGGAATGTGCATGCAATTTCACAACTTTTTACCAGACGGTTCTAGGGGGTTGCCATAGACTCCCATGATGAGTAACATAATGTATAATAAGAATCAGTAGAAACACTTTTTTTTTTTAAATCTTTTAATATTACAAGGTATACAATAATACACATTTCAGGTACATAATAGTACATATTTCATCACCACAATAACATTCACAAAGCACTCAGAAGACACATCGGGGGATGCGGGTACGGGAATAAACACCACTATGGTGCCTAGCACCTTCGGTGCTTGGCCCCAAATATAACCATAAAACCATAGAAAAGGAAAGGAAAGTTTGTCCACTTGATTAATACCTTTACATAATCTGAATATTCAGATGACCAAGACAACCTTGTTTAAGGTGTGACTCAGACTGGTCCTGAGGAAGCCAACTGTCAGTTAATTTTTTTTTTTTTAAACATCAGTTGGTCAGTTTGGGATTTGAGAACATACTTTTATTTATACAGGTTTTATTGAAAAAATAAAACCTGTTTGATTGATAATTGTGGTACAGTGGGCCCTCGCTCTATCACGGTTCACTTTTCGCGGCCTCGCTGTTTCGTGGATTTTATTTATTTATTTATTTATTTTCAATTTTTTTTTTAAATAGTGTACCAACATTGTGTTCTGCGGGACGCAACAGGGCACACCGCACTCATCCAACAGCACTGCCACGTCTTGGGACGCTCAGGTTCTGAACTGTAGTGAGAACGCTTCCGTGCGCTCTCAGGACTGGTTCCGCCGCCTGGACTCCAGGTTCCACCAGTTCGTTCTGCGGAAACAGACCGTGTTTCTTCTCCGGACCGCGGCCTGGGTCTCATACTCGCAGCCCCAGGTGAGGCACACGGATTTGACCACGATGAGCAGGTGCATGGCCAGACCCCCAAGTATATCTCCGACATGCTGCGACATTACTCTGCACCCAGGTCCCTCAGATCTGCCGACAAAGGTCTCCTTTGTGCTGCCCGTTCCCGCCTCAAGCACAAAGGGGACCGTGCTTTTGCTGTGGCAGCTCCACGTCTCTGGAACAGTTTACCTGCTGACATCAGATCTGCTCCAACAATCACCACTTTTAAATCCAAACTAAAAACTCATTTGTACACTGTGGCCTTTGCCTCTTAGCTCTTTTTATCTCTATCTTTTATCCTGTCTTTTATTTCATCTTATGTGTACTTGTGCCATGTCAAATGTTCTTATGTATTTTATGCTGCCGATTTATTTACTATTATTTTTAGCTTTTTGACATTGTACAGCACTTTGGCCAGTTCTCACTGTTTTTAAATGTGCTATATAAATAAAATTTACTTACTTACTTACTTACTTACATATCCGCGCGAACACTTTTCCGGGTGGTCAATGAGAAGTAGCGGCAGGGTTTCCGCAGAACGAACTGGTGGAACCTGGAGTTCAGGTGGCGGAACCAGTCCTGAGAGTGCACGGATGCGTTCCCACTACAGTTCAGAACCTGCGTATCCCAAGACGTGGCAGTGCTGTGGAATGAGCGCGGTGTGCCCTGCTCATCCCTCTGTGCTCACACTGTGTTTGAATGAGAAGCAGTCCTAGCCGCACCGGGCTCCAGGGCCGGATGCGCGAGGAGCGGAGACATGAGTCACTGGATCCGTAGGAAGTCCAGACTGGGACTAAGACATGAGGACCAGACTGGGACCAGACCGGGACCAGACCGGGACTAGACCGGAACTAGACCAAGACTAGACCAGGACTAAACGTTGACTAAAGCAGGACTAAACCAGGACTAAACCAGGTCTAAACCAGTTCTAAACCAGGTCTAAACCAGGTCTAAACCTGGACTAAACCAGGACTAGACCAGGTCTAAACCAGGATTTAACCACCGCGTGACCACGGGTGCACGTGTCCGCGCGCGCACCCCTTCCCCATGCTTCACTATTAATACATTTTGTTGAAAATCTATGAAAGTTTGAGTGTTTAAACAAGATAGAAATGTGAGAAAATGTTAATACCAGTCTGAGGAAAGTGTATAATGTGTGTGGTGAGGCGTTTACAGCCTTAAAACATGTATAATAATTGTAAAGTATGAAGTTGTGCTACTTCGCGGATTTCACTTTGGGGTTCACATTACGGGTTATTTCTGGAACCTAACCCCCGCGATAAACGAGGGACCAATGTATTTGCAATCACTCTGAAATGAAGAAAAAAGGATTTCACTAAAGCAATGCTCTTTTAATCAGTACCTCTTAACCTTTCAAGTTAATCAAGCTGCTATTATGTTTTGTGGGTTAGAGTCATTGATTCTAACTAGGGCTGACCAGTTTGTCAAAAATATCTAAATGGGATTTTTCAGCTAGTGATTAGGAGCATTATCACTTGAAATACTTGACTAAAACAGAAACTAGGAAGATTACATATTGACAAAATAATTTCAGTTTTTGCAATTATTGAAATTATAGTTTTGATTAAACATTGAATTATTTAATGGTGCATTTTGTAACTTTTCTGGTGGAGGGTCCTTTCTTTTCTATCTTCTTGGAGACCAAACCAAGCCAAGTTACAGGTCAGATCTGTGGCGAGGCGACCCCACTCACAGTCAGAATGCCTGTTTTTCTAGATATTTTTGAACAATAACACCATCTGTAACTGAATAAATGTAAGGTAGATCTGTTTAATGTCTGTATACTGTGGAACACTCCAAGCGGAGCAATGACATTTCCATAGAAACAAGAAGACTCAGGGACTCACTACCGAAAAGTTACACAGTGCACCTTTAACACACTGTTGGCAAATCTTCAACTATAAAACTGTAGTTACCGAAACAGCCTTCTTGTTGCTTCCTTGCAAACGTCCTAAAAGCATCCTCTGTCCTGTTTCCTGTGTCAGGTGAGGATGACGATGATGAAGAGTGCGGAGAGGAGAAGCTGCCCTCCTGTTTCGACTACGTTATGCACTTCCTGACCGTGTTCTGGAAGGTTCTGTTCGCCTTCGTCCCGCCCACAGAGTACTGGAATGGCTGGGCCTGCTTCATCGTTTCCATCTGCATGATTGGACTGCTCACCGCTGTCATCGGTATGTGCACTTAACATTTCTTTATAACTCTTTTTTTTATTTTTAATGATCGCAAAATCATAGTACTGTTGCTTCAGTGAAATCTTCTTCTAATTTATGAACAATTTTGATAATTAAAAACATTCTTGGAGTTTCATTCACACACGTTTACCCCAAACATCCTGTATATTTAGTTCTTCTTTCAAACAGAAAACACTTCTACATTGTGATGCCATGTGATACTACAGGAAGTGCTCCACTGTGTTTTTAAACTCCATACACCTTCACAACAATAATTTGGATGATTTTAACTGGAATTTCCAATCTCTAGAGAACTAAGTTTAAAGGTAGCTGTGTGTTTGAAAATACCACTACATGACATCACACATCAGATGGAATAGAGCATTTAAAGCTTTAGAAATGTAGACAGACTAATAATAAAGATTGCTCATGTGTGAAAGAAACAAAACACAATATACACAAAACACAAATATAGGACCTTTAAATCTCCCATATTGTGTTTTTCTGTGTAGGCGCTTTGTATTGAAGGTAAATAATGCAATGAAATCATCAGTAACATGTCTAATGAAAGGTCATACGTGATGCAAATTTGACTTATTGAACTCATAACGTTGTTTGCAAAACCAAAAGATACCTGGAATCACCAATTCAATCAATTTACACACTTTATCATACGTGTTCTGATCCTGTATGTGCACAAATTGTTACCAATACACATCTTAGCAACACTGACCTTAGAAGCACTTATTTTTGACATAAAAAATTCATCTGTTTAATATGTTTTGTCTGTTAACTTGTTCCAGGTGATTTGGCGTCTCATTTTGGCTGCACAGTGGGCCTCAAAGACTCTGTGACTGCAGTAGTATTCGTGGCACTGGGAACCTCAGTACCAGGTGAGTCCAGAGCCTCCACACTGCATCTGTTTCCTCAGCCAAGCTCTAACTAACCACAATGCGCCAGGTCTGTGCCAGTGTTAAACCAGAACCTTTATTTAATTACATGTGACATTTATCTTCACAGGGTCTTTATGAGCATAATTCTCCCCAGTGGTCTTCAATTTGTGATATATTTGTTTTCTGCAGCTTTGTTACTTCAGGGACCTTCTTGACATTTACAAATCATTGTCTTGCTTCTAACTCGTAGTGTGGGTGCCTTTGGTCTGAGCCTCCCTTTATAGAAAATTAAATTAGCTGTGCTTTATGTTTTCTAATATGAACTGTGTTGTTCAATGCAAGATACATGTACACACATGTACATGCAACTAATACTAATACAACTAATGTGGCTACTACAAGTACTGCAACTATTATTTCTTGTAGCAAGCAGATCTGATGACTTTTGCTTGATGATCAATCAGAATCAGAATCAGAAAGACTTTTATTGCCATTGTCAAGTGAACACAAATCACAAAACTAGGAACTTGTCTCGGTCTGCGAACATAAAACACTAAATAATAATAGTAATAACTAGAATATAGACACTAAATAATAATAATAACTCGAATATAGCTATAATATAGTAAAAAATAATAAACAATCCAAATAACAAAAAGGTTCAGATGAGCAGCATCAGAACAGTAGTGCAAACATGGCCTAATTAAAGTGACTAGTGACATAAAGTGTCCAGCTTTGTACAGATGTTATGAATTGTTCATGAGTCCAACAGCAGAGGGAAAGAAACTGTTCTTGTGATGGGAGGTTCTGGTCCCGATGGACCGTAGCCTCCTGCCAGAGCAAAGTGGCTCAAATAGTCCATGTCCAGGGCGAGAAGTGTCAGCTGCTATCCGGCCTGCTCGCCCCCAAGTCCTGGATAGGTCCTGGATAGGTCCTGGATAGGTCCTGGATAGGTCCTGGATAGGTCCTGGATAGGTCCTGGATAGGTCCTGGATAGATGGAAGGCTGTAGCCAATCACCTTCTCGGCAGAGCGCACAATGCGCTGCAGTCTCTGTTTGTCCCAATGATGACTGATTGCAAAATTGCACAAATATTGGACCTGACCTCTTCCATTTCTGTTATTGACTAGACCCATGAACATAACAAAAAACTGCATTTTAACAATATGAATGTAAACAGCCCTCCATCTGTATTAAATAATTCTGACCTACAGAATGCTGTGATGCCCTCTGAAACCCAACACCCACTTGTGTCAGATTAGTTACAGTAGTTTTATTTTTTTGGTGCAGAATCCTGTATATTGTTTTGGCTTTTTCATACAGCGTGGATGCAAAAGTGTCACAATACTAAAATCTCATAGTCACTGTCAATACTAAGGAATGGGTCTGATACTCCATACCAACTTGGATAATGATAATTAAAACCAATTTAGACAATTCTTGTAGAGATTAGAGATTAAGACCTCTCAAAATTACTCAGGAAAGGTTAAATTGTGTCCTGTTTATATGATTTTTTTGCAATATTCATAGAAATCACACTTCAAATGAATATCGAGTTATAGTTCAGTTACATTGTACTAGAAAAAAATGTCCACTAGTATGTTTATGTGTGTGCTGGGCCATTAAAGACAATGGTACAGTACAGACAGCATCATGGAGTGTGATGTGTGACCGATGACTGAAACATCTTGGTAAACATGTTTTAACCTTGGATCTCTCTCTCTCTCTCACACACACTCGCACACACACACACTCGCACCAGCCTCTCTTTGTGTAAACCTATTATCCGGACCACGCAGACACATACATCATCGCACCAGGCTAATCTATGTACAAACACTGCATATACACACATACCTGCCCACCATGTTATTAGCCTAGGCCTATTTGTCATGTCTGGCTCAAATGGTCTAATGGAGCTTAGGGACTACAAACTCAGACCTGATGTATGATTCAATATTCAATATTTAAAAGGCTCACAAAATAAGACAAATCAAAGACAGGCATGAGCACACAGAATTTCTAGCAGCGGCTTGAAGGTTTTGGTCGCTGAAGGGAGCTCTTGGTTCAGGGTGGCTATTACATTTAATGAAAGCTCTCCTGCGCCATGCTTCCACTGTGATTAACCTCATTCATCACAGTTTGCCTGGTTAACTAGCTAACACATATGCATGGGTCAAGATGTGTACAAAAAGTAGTAAAAAGGAAAAGCAACAAAAATGCCTGTGACTGAATAAATGCAAGATAAATAAGTTTAATGCCACACACCAGGTGAAAAAATCTGTCACGATAAGGTGCACTCTGCAGGTCTCAGTCTTGCCTTGGTTACAGTGGAGGTAACGTGCACGGAGAGAAAGAGAGCGAGCCAAAGACTGAAAGACTTAAAGGGGAAGTCTGTAGTCTTTTCACTGTACCACTGTAAATCGCACGTTTGACACCTTTTTTGCCCTGTGGGAGAGCACAATAAACCACCTAAAAAATGTATTTTAAAATGCGATTAATTAGATTAATTAATTACAAATCCTCTAATTAATTAGATTTATTTTTTTAATCACCTGACAGCACTTATATATATATATATATATATATATATATATAAAATATTTTATTTCGAGCTTGCCGTACATTTGTAAACATGAAAAGCATCCTGCACAGTTAATTCAATTGATTGAGACATTGAAAAAAGCAAAAAATATATATATAATTATTATTAATAATAATAATAATAATAATAATAATAATAATAATAATAATAATAATAATAATAATAAATGCTCGAAAGGGAGTGGGTAGAAGATAAACTTGTTTTTAAACCACCACATCTTCAGAAAACTACTACCACAAAACAAAAGATGCTTCCTAGATCGCAGGCAATGCCTCAAAATAATTAGTGTAATGATGTGCATAAAACCACACACAATCACATACAGACCCATAAATCTATTTACAAAAGAACAGACACACGTTACCACTGGTAACAGTAGTATTTAGGAATACCATCAATGGTAAATAAGGAGTACCGTAAGGTAATTGGACAGACATGACATGATCTTTAAAATACCAACAATACAGAATACCACAAGGGTAATTAGACATATGTGACATGAATGCATGAAACATTATTAGATGTTATTTTCTCTGTACTGTGACCACACACTTTGTTTAAAAAGATATTTAAAGTGATAAATACTTTGACATTGCTTATGTTCCAGCCCCAGACTGTTTCACAATTGTACATGGAGTACAATTGTGACACTGACACTGAAAAGCTTCTTCTAGTGGTTTTCACTTTAGGAATGGTAAAATTCCCATATCCTCGTAAGCTGTATGATTGCTCTTTTTGTACAAATAAACTCTGAATGTTTTGCAGTAACATTTTCTGAAATGTAATTTCACCAGGTCGAACATTTTTAATAACTTTGATTGAAGAAACAGAGCATTTGTATGTTCATAATAGCCTGCCTTGTGTATAATGCGCACAACTCTTTTTTGTAATAGAAAGAGAGATTGTATAGATGTTTTATAATTATTACCCCATATTTCAACACAATAAATTAAGTATGGAAGAATCAGAGAACAGTACAGTGTGTGGAGTGCGTTATAGCCAAGATCATGTATGGTTCTGTTAATTATTGTAATATTGCAATTTAGAGATTTTTGCCTGTACATGTCTGATGTGAGTTTTCCATCTTAATTTGTTGTCAATTATCACACCCAAAAATTTTCTTTCCTGAACATAATCAATTCTTACACCATTAATCTCAATCTGTTTGACAATCTTGGATTTATAATTGCCAAAGAGCATTGCTTTGGTTTTATCTAGATTTAAGGATAATTTATTAGCTTCCATCCATTTTATTTTTATTTTTTCTAATTTTGCGTTTACTGTGTTAATGAGTTCATTAAGATTATCGTGATTATAGAAGATGTTAGTGTCATCTGCAAACAATATACATTTTAATAACTTAGATGCACTAAAAATATCATTAATGTACAGATACTGACCCCTGGGGAACACCACATGCAATGTCAAGGCATTTAGAAGAGAACTCACCCAACTGCACATACAGTGCAAGATAATCCTTGTAAACCATTTTTAAATAATTACTATAATTAAATGGCATGAGCTGCAACAATAAATAGCAGAATGAACCAATAATTAGCTACAGAAGATTTTTTATATTTTTTTGATATTATAACAAAGATTCCCCAAATCTCCCAAATTTTACAAATAAATTAATATAACATGATAGATTTTGAGCCCAGATTTCATATACTGAACATTAAGTCGATATAGTACTTCTCGTAGCAGGCTGATATAAACCTACATATTATAGCAATGACAGAGAAAGTTTGTGAAGAACAATATTTACTCACAGTTAGTGTTGGCTTCATCTGTGTCAGTGAGGGTCAGCGCACAGTTGTAGACCCCTAGGCTTGCCTGTATAGTTTATTAGAGATAGACTAATATATCAGGCCGGTATTTGGATTTTTTTTTTTTTTTTTAGTTTATCGGCTATCAGCCTTAAATCCCCAGCCCGAGCCGATATTTTGTTTTGGCCTGTTTGCTCCCTAGAGAGAACATACACACAAAGCATTTTAAGACTTTAAAATGAATAGATAACTGTACTAAATGTGACTACACTACGCTCTTAAAGAATTGTGGTTAAAAAAAACAAAACAAAAACAGCTGTGGGTGAGTTTGTAGTAAATTTAAATTAGATAATTTTAGGAAAATAATCAGAATCTGCACTACATATCGGCCTCAAATATCGGCAGATCTTATCAACGATCAGTTGCATTGGTATTGGCATCAGCCATGAAAAAAACCCATATCAATCTCTTTTATTTACAGCTTTTTTTTTCAATTTATTGAAAAAGACAGAGGTAGTTGATATATTTGGCACAGGATTTCCTTGTTAAAGCACCATACAATTAGCTCATGATTTTTGACCATGAACCACTTGTGAATTGAAATTGTGTAAGAGAAACCTTTAGACATGTTGACAATTATAGTCGATGCTGTTTTATCTCCTTTCACCTCAGACACGTTGCAAAGCTGAGCATCCGTGCGACTGGCATGACAACAATTCCAACCAGGAAGGGCATGCTTTGTGTAATTAGCAGATGATATGTTTTCTTGTGGTTTGTCACAACAGATTTTTTAGTGGCAAAGAGCTGACATATCTGTGTGACATTCAAATCCACAGCCTGCATGCTCTGTAGTCCTGAGCTGACAAATACAAAACAAATTGAATCTGCTGTCACGCTTGCCACCTCCTGTGTGACAGGCCCTTTAGTCTCTGTTACTAACCCTGGCAATGACATGCATTCTCTAAGTCATGTGTTTCCCTCTAGTTGAAAGATACACATGATATGAAGAAGTGAACTTTATTGATCTCACACTGGAGAAATTCTTCTCTGCATTTTAACCCATCCTATATATGTATATTAGGAGCAGTGGGCAGCACACACATTAGGGCGCCCGGGGACCATCTCCATGATCTTCTTGCTTCGGCTTGGTCAGGACCTCAGCTGGAGGTACCTGTGGTGCATGTTTTGGGTTGGTGGGGGAAACCGGAGTGCCCGGAGGAAACCCACCCAGACACGGGTAGAACACAGAAAGGCTCGGGCGACCCGGGGATCGAACCCAGACCATGCATGCAAACTCCACACAGAACACACACAGAAAGGCCCGGGCGACCCGGGGATCGAACCCGGAACCTTCTTGCTGTGAAGCAAGAGCGCGAGCCACTCAGCTACCGTGCCGTGGAATTTAAAGAGCCTATGACAGATTAGACCACTCATTTTACCAAAATACAGTTAAACTACTTATATTTAAAGGAGAATTAACATTTTTTACAATCTGAGCCTTATTTCGGTAATAAAACAAGTTGTTTTACTCACCCATGGTACTTTGGTGTCATGTGGAGCACTTCCGGAGATGTTTTAGATTAGCGATATCCGTAACCCGAGTTCTCGGGGCATATAATATATGCCCCGAGCATATAATCTATGCCCCGAGCATATAATATATGCCCCGAGCAGTCTCCAAATAACACAAACTTTAGCACTTTTCAAATCATAGAAGCTCAATGTCTTAGTCTACACTTTCATTTGAGTTAAAAGTGGCCTGTAATCCGAGATTTAGCCATAATTTACATCTTTGCGTTTCATGTTTGGGTCCCGGGAGCTGAGAGCGAAATAAGATGTGACTCCGCACATGCGCACTGGTCTCCTCATCTACTCGAAACTATGGCTAAATCTCGGATTACAGGCCACTTTTGACTCAAACAAAAGCGTAGACTAAGACATCGAGCTTCTATGATTTGAAAAGTGCTAAAGTTTGTGTTTTTGGAGACCGCAATCATATGCCCCGAGAACTCACATTATGGAGATCGCAAATCTAAAACATCTCCGGAAGTGCTCCATATGACACCAAAGTGCTATGGGTGAGTAAAACAACTTGTTTTATTACCGAAATAAGGCTCAGATTGTAAAAAACTTGTGCATTCACTGTTGGTAGAGCATTTGCCTGCTGATCCAGAGGTTGGTGGTTCAAATCCCTCTCTCGACAATGGGTTGAGCGGACGGATCCACTGACCCGCGGGTTGGCGGTGTGATCCCAGCTCCCACAGTGCTGCCGTTGTGTCTTTGGGCGAGACACTTAACGCCACCTCGCCCCCAGTGTCTATGCACACTGGAAGAGCCCCCATGACTAAGTTACTTTCTCTAATGAACACAGAAATTATTATCTGACTAATATTTATACAAGAAAACACCTTTGTTTGTTGAAACGTTTTGTTGAAACCATGTTTAGAAAGATCAGAAAAAAAACATTTTCAACAAACTATTATGATAAAAGGAGAAGTTCAATTTGTCAACTAGACAAAGTTTGTTTGGTTGAAAACGTTTCGCCGCTCATCCGAGAGGCTTCGTCAGCTCTGGTTATTGTGCTGGTTAGACACTGCTTATATCTAGCTGCCGGGAGGCACTCCCTACACTGAAAAAGCTCTGAAAACGATCCCCCCCTAATCTGTGTCTTTGTTTTTCAAATTAATTTGAATATCATATTATCATGGATTCTACCTGGACGACTGAGGGACTTTTCACGCAACAAACTATTATCTTCACAAATTGCTTATTGATTTGTGTAAAACACTCACTTTAAATCTAGCTGGACACAGACCCTAATCTACACTGTCATTATTTTGCAATGAATATAATAGCTAGAACAATGCTTTTGCCAGCTGGAGGAGGCCTGGATTCACAACAGACCCAGGTGGCTTTTTGCTAACACACACACACACTCACTCACACACTCTCTCTCTCTCTCTCTCTCTCTCTCTCTCTCTCTCTCTCTCTCTCTCTCTCTCTCTCTCTCTCTCTCTCTCTCTCTCTCTCTCTCTCTCTCTCTCGCTCGCTCGCTCGCTCGCTCGCTCTGTTTATGCAGCAATCTAGACACTCTGAATCTAGATACACACACACTCATACGCTCACACTCATACAGCCCAGCAGGACTGTCCTTGAAGCATTTAAGGTGTCTGGGGTTGGATTTATTCACGCTGAGCTCCAAACTTGGACCAATGCCTTTCTCTTCTCCATCCTTATGAATATCTCCTTGGCAGTTCCCATTTTGTGATTATGATTCTTCTTTCATATGACAAAAAAATCTAAAAACATTCAAAATAGTAGCCAGAAAATTAAAGGATAAATGGCACTAAGTAGCCAGCTGGATGTTTGGACGAGTTTTGTATTTATTTTGATCAGGAGTTATTGTGAAGCTTGGCAGAACTCTCTTACTAACTAGCATATCTTAGAGAAACTCAAACCCAGGCTACAACATTGAATTTGACACTAAACTGATTTCATGGTTGGACCTCTGAAATTTTTGTTTGCCCCCGAAACCATGACACAACCTTGCAATTATAATTGATCTTGGACCGAATCTGGGCTAAGATGGCTGACAGCGCTCGGGCTCATAACAGGATTAAAAAGATGTCTAATTTAAGCGTCTAAATGAGAAAAACTGGATTTGTACAGAGATGTATTTTAATAATCGTAAGTGTTCTTTGTTTATCAGGAGCAGACTGACTAATTGGCATATTATTAATTCAAGGCTTAGCAAAGGTCAAAAGTGCATGCTAAACTTGGATTTTAATTTGAATATTTACAAAAAAAAAAAGGCTTATTTTCTAATATTAATCTGAACCAATCATAGCTCATATAATGCAACATAAGCAGGAAATGAAGCCTGATATATTTGAGTTTGTCATTTGTTTGCTTTTTAAAATTTCAAATGCTGTTCTGTCTTTCTCTACAGATACATTTGCCAGTAAAGTTGCTGCTATCCAGGACCAGTATGCGGATGCCTCTATTGGGAACGTGACAGGGTCCAATGCTGTCAACGTGTTCTTGGGCATCGGGGTGAGTTCAGACCTGAGATATCTATAAAACATAATTTACCTCTATATTACTCTTCAACTTAAAGGATTATTTATATTGCTTTGTAGTTATATTGTTGTCTCCTCATCAAATACATACCTGGAGCTGCATTTTGCTTCATTCATGCTTGTTTCATTAATCCAAGTCATCATCTCTGAGCACTCAAAAATGCTCCGTATGCTCATATTTTGCCCAGATTGTTGCATCGCACTTAAAAATATGAACTTCTCCTATTCAGTTTTTAAGCCAATGAGCAATCTCTTGACTCATTCTCCAGTCAAACTGTGTTCACAATGATCTCATGGCTCTATTGGCCGAGCATTCCCACTGCTCCGTTTGTTTATTTTCCCATTGCTCATTCCCGTTGCTGACAGTAGATGGGGCTCCAATTCCTAAATACCTCATTGGAAACAGAGGTGTAGATTATAAAGTTTGTTTTCCAAATGATTATTGATGATGATGATGATGATGATGATGATGATGATGATGATGATGATGATGATGATGATGATGATGATTATTGAAAATTATTATTTTTAAGTTAGAAAATGTGAAATGTTTACCCCAAAGACCAAACCATGTTTAAACGGAAATTAAACCCACAAGAATGTTTTTTTAAAGGACCCATATTAGGCTATTTTCTGATTTACGTTTCCTCATCACAAACATACCTAGAGTCATTCCAGGTACCTGATGACACTGTAAAAGCGAAATGCGTTGTTCGCTCTAAGCCCAATAAAGGAATAAGAGTAAAGTCAAGCGAGTGTGTGGTAAATTTCTTCTTTTCTGGAATTATTCAATGTTCCTGTTGTTACCAGCACCTAGAAGCTGTGCATGGAGTTTTGAACTTTTGATACCTAGAGTTGTGTTTTGTTTAATTCAGTCATTTTTAACATACAAATTTTGCACACGTAGGGTGAGTTAGCTGAGTTAACACTCTGTTCCACCTTGTGATGTCATGTGGTAATACAGGAAGTGCTCTAATGGGTTTCTAAACTCGATACACCTTCACTAGAATTATTTTGATAATTTCAGCCCCGGATTTGACTATCTCTACTGAACTAAAGGTAAAAGGTAGCTGTTAACTTCAAAACTATTGCTGCATGACATCACAAAGTGGAACAAAGCATTTTGAGCCTTGGAGATGTAGACAGGCTAATAAAACTTAAACATGTGTGAATGAAACAAAACACAACTCCAAGTATGTTTTTCAGGAGGTCAGTACATTCTAACGTGGCTCACTAGAATCTATTTTGCATAATATAGATTTTTCTCTTTAATCCAGGTTGCGTGGTCCATTGCCGCCATCTACCACAACAGCCAAGGCCGGGACTTCAGGGTGGACCCAGGCAGGCTGGCTTTCTCCGTCACGCTCTTCACCATCTTTGCCTTCATCTGCGTGTCCGTGCTCATGTACCGGAGGAGGCCAGAGATTGGAGGAGAGCTGGGAGGGCCCCGGACTGCCAAGGTCCTGACCACCATGCTCTTCGTTAGCTTGTGGCTCCTCTACATCCTGTTCTCTTCACTGGAAGCCTACTGCCACATCCAGGGCTTCTAAACATGGAGTTCAATACAATACAATACAAAGGTGAGGACTAAGGCAGCAGTATAGAGCAAGAAGATAAAAAAATGCATTGATATGAAGTTGATGTGAAGGCTGCATTGCTGGTCCCTCCTTATATGCTGTGGAATAATAGCCAGTTTTGGACTGTGTGTGTAAATCTTAAGTCGACAGAGAGGAAAATTTCAAAGACCAGCAACATCGGAGCCCACAGAAAACGCTCCGCAGAAGGAATTAACAGTTGTTGAATCCAACCTAACAGGTCATTTTGACATTAACTGAGTCATATATGCTTCTACCATACCAGTGCAGTAACTTTACTTTGCACTGTGAGACCATCAAAGACAACAACATACTGCTGAAGTCTGAAGTATCGGGCATATCACTACAACGTCCATTGAAAATATGTGTGCGTGTGGAGTTGCGACTGTTTGTTCATGTACCAGTGTGTCGTGGTTGAAGATGGTGAAGTACTGTGAAAAAAATCTTGTTATGCTGTGTTGTTTTTGTATGATGTCTCTCCGACATAAGCCCCACCCAGCTCCTGTACAAAGTGCTGAGCGAGGCTTCTGAGCGGAAAGTGCATTTAATGAAGTGAACGAAATGTAAATATTCTGAGCTGAATTGCATAGCAGCTCGCTCTGAATGTCTTTGGTTTATGCTGTGCACTCGGGAACAGGCCGTTATGGTTTGTTTTATTCATTATGTGTAAATGATTCAAGGTCAATCAAGAAAAGGAGCTGTGTGCATTTACCTTTAAAAGGCCTGCTTCAACCACAGAAAGCAGGTAAAGCTACCGTCAAAAACTGTTTGACTCACTCATAAATAGCCATTTTTTCTGCAATAGATTTTCAAAACATGAGAACTGACATCAGGTTCAGTTGTTGTATATACTGCATATCTGCTTTAAGTTCATTTAGCAGCTTCTTCCTGTATCTATGTTTTGGCCACTCCCCAGGCTGGTCTGTGGACCAATCACAAATCTTTAAGGGCTTTGTAAAAAAGATGTTATGATGTTACTCAGATGGTAGGTCTTAAAAAATGCTCAATTGGGAAACACATAATCTTTTCATGAACAGCCACAGGTGCTGAAGAAGCAGAGGCAAATTAAATAATTTAAATGACTTATAAATATAAATGATATATGAAATATTATATTGAAAATTTTAATTGGATCAGATTTTAAAAGCTTAAACCCAAAGAAATCTATATTTTGTTAAATCATATTTGTTAAAACAATTATGGCAGAAAAAAATCAATTCATCCTAAACGTTTCATCCTGTTAAAATGTTTTGAGCATTTATTATTGAGATGTTTACACTTGAGACTGTTAACTCAATCTGCTACTCTTGTGTAGCCTCAAAATGATAATGTAAACTTGTGTAGATAAATATTTGTAAAACAGCCTTCACAGGTAAGAGAAGATTCCCATCATCCTCTTATTTCATGGTAAATAAGATATTATAACTGCAAAATAAATAGAATTTGATTCTCTTTCTGTAAGCCCTGGATTTAAGAAAATTGGCAAATAAATATCATTGCCACAGGAGTTTTTTGCCAAACCAAATTGTTGAATTGAATCAGTGGCGTAACGTGTCACACATGACAAAGGCCTTTGAGTGGCAGTTTACCCCTGTTTTGCCAAAGGGAACCTTTTTATCAGCTTTGCAGTCCCGCTTTCAAAGCTTTCGTAAAATCTCAAATTTCTTCATAAAGCATTCATAAAAAAAATCTAAAATTGAGACTTTTCTATTCTATTTGTATGTCTCTTCACTGGCATGGAGCTATGGTTTATACACTGTTAAAAGGTAGCTTGTGCAACAATGGTTGTAATGGGAGTCAAAATATATTGGTAGACTTTAATTTGTGCCTGCTGTCGAAATGATAAGTTGACATTTTGAGGAATGACAATTTCCTATTATAAATGTGTGCATTACCTTAAGGTTAAGATTTTCATTTTAAAGGTGTTAAGTCAATACTATGTCCCAATGTAAAATCAGTAAGACTAGTCAAACATGAAAATACCTGGACAAACCAAATCATCTGTTTAATATCCATGTCCTGGTTTGGTCTCCTGAAATCTAGAACAATAGGTAGTCTGTAAATACGTTTATCTGAATTCAAAATAAAGAAGGGGTTGTATAATAGATTATTTTGGAAAATGAAGGCAATGCTCTGCACTGGTCATACTGCTTTGGATGTTTCAAGTTGTTTTTTTTTACTCAAATGTACACAAAACAACAATGTAAAAAGAAAACTTTGTCGTCAATTATGATGTGTTCAGGGCAGTGGACACACCACCAAATAAATAGGACTACAATGATAAAACAGGACGGACATTCTTTGGTAACATTGGTGACATTTCACTGTTGCTGCATTCAGCGTCAATAAACTAAGTTACACAAGCGAAGGAAGAATTTTAAAATGGAAGATTTAAAAAATACATGAAGATACAGCCATATGTTGATTCCTGGGTCAGTGAGACTCAAGCGAACTTCTCATACCCAGCACGTGTATTGTTATGGTGTGTCTCTCTCTCCTCTCTACCCAATGTGTGTCTTGAGATTTCTACCTTGCTGCCAAAGTAACAAATCCGGCAGTTTTGTTTTGCCTGTAACTTCCTCCCTACTTCCTCCTTCCCACAATTCCCTTTGTCATGTTTTTCCATATTTTGGGAATGTCAATGTGCTACTTGTTGACACTGTGCATGAATGCTAACACGTCTGTATATAGTAATAGAGAATTGTATCCCCCCCCATTCCCCTGGTTGTTGACAAAAAATGGTTCGAATGTTGTACAGATTCGAGATTTTTCTGTTTTGAGTTACATTTTTATGTAAGTAGTAGATTTAATTTAAAGAAACGTTTTGAAGTAACTTGCACATTAATTATTTTTGGTTAAAAAAGGCAATATCTGCTGTTATTGAATGAGAGATGAGATCCGTAAGGAGCTATGTATCTTAAATAAAGGCTATAGGGGATTTGCATGGGTTGTTTGTACAAAAAAGACACTGCTTGCTACTTCTAATACCGTGGCTGTATTCTCTGACAGAAAGAAGAAGACCGTATGTATATCTAAAGGTTATTTTGTCATGAAAGAATAATAATAAAACATATTGTGTATATAATGTACAGTGTTATAATTGAGATGGGCTGTGGGACCATCTAACCATAGAGAATTAACTGCATATTTATTTCAATGTGTTCAAAGCACTCACTACACTCAAGAATGACATATATTGCCTTTTTGGAGAAGTTGTAGTTTGGCTTAAAAGCTTGTTTCTCTATCTGGCCTTTCCTTTTTTCCTTGTCATCATGCCTATTCTCATAACCAAAGTTTTTGTTGCCGACTTAAAGGGATAGTTGAGATTAATAAATGACATTTTGTGGAATACTGAAATACATACTCTGGTTTGAAGAAGCAGACAACATCTGACCATTGTACCATCAGTTAGGTGTTCATAAGGAAGATTCACATCAGATTCAGATCAGATTTTCATCATTAGTACATCGTGAAATTAATAAAATAATAAATAAAATGTATGGCAATATGACTGTTTCGGCCTATAAGCAACAAAGAGATGTTATCTTAGACTTAGAGGAAAACACTATATTAATTGCAGAAACATTATGGCAAAAGCTCAAAACTAAGATGAAAAACGAATATATTTTTAGCATCTACTCTACTGTCCAAAATATGTTCCATCAAAGTCCCATATGCTGCTATATAGCTTGTGCTTCTCTAAACCAGTTATGTAAACTTTTAACAATGTGTGACCAATACGTCAACCAAGACAAAACATCCCTTTAAGTGCACATCAGTATTGTCTTTACCACATCTTGCTAAATACATTTTCTCCTGAGCCATGTGTGATTCAGTCCTATAGCATTTCTTTCCCATTATTTTTAACCCTTTCTATCTCTCCACCTCTCTTCCGCTCTATGGTCTGTCATCCAGAGTGTGTGAGACTTCTTCAATTGACTCCATGATAACAAGATAATGTTTAAGAATTGTTTTTGTTCAGACTTTAGTGTGCCTGTGTTATAATTTGTTAATGCCACTAACTGTGACTGCTCTTCATGGTACATTCTGATAAAACAAAATAAAGTTTGGGATACCCTGTTTCAGAGCGGTCTCCATGTTTTTTTCTGTAGTATGTATGTGTCATACTCATAATGACAAGACCTATAATTATTCACATTTACAGAGTGATTGATTAAGTGCTTGTAATTACAACCAGCGATATATTCTGTTCTTCCAGGCACTGTCATAAAACCAACAAACACATTTTCTTTTGTGAATGTGGACAATAGAAATGACATTTGTCTGAATGGCAGATGTCTCATTAACTGTCTTTCTAACATGAAAGTGCACTGCTCCACTTCACTCCATGATTACGTTTTTGTTCCACATTTTGAATAGAGTCTACAAAATGATAATAAATGCCTGGTCTTGTAAACTTTTCTTAATGGCCATTGTATCGTTAAGTTATTGTTCAGAGAAGTCCACATTTCGATTAATTGCTAACTGATTATTATTAAAGGGACAGTGTGTAGGATTCGTGGCGCATAGGTGGTGTAGGTACCATGCACTTCCTCTTTTGGCTACGGCAGACCTCGAGGGTCACCCGGGCGCGTTGTAGCGCCGAAAGCTCGCGTGCCCGCGCACGAATCGCGTGCCGCTGTATACACGTATATACGGTTCCCCGTTCACTTTTTTTTTTTCTTTTCGCATGAAAACACACAATCCCGATCATGATTCATTCATTCATGACAATCTACACATCAAATGAAACCTTACAGTCTCCTCTTTTTGACTATGCAATTCATTTCCCTGCAAAACAATCACTCCCCGAGCACATTGGGCTTTTATACAGAAAAGCACAAAACGAGGTTAGCT
This sequence comes from Paratrypauchen microcephalus, assembly GCA_036785185.1. Classification (NCBI taxonomy): domain Eukaryota; kingdom Metazoa; phylum Chordata; class Actinopteri; order Gobiiformes; family Gobiidae; genus Paratrypauchen; species Paratrypauchen microcephalus. The sequence goes on along the minus strand of JAVJIX010000001.1, from coordinate 17,267,754 downwards.
TACCTTTGAAGGCTCTGCACAGGTCAAACTCTGTATTTCACCATAAACTTGGCCTCAATCTGTCCATAAGGATCCAGCGAATAAAATCCAGTAAAACAATTTAGTCCAAAATACGTCTTAGATCCATTACAAGTGTGATACAGCAGCATGCTTCTTTACACGAGGCTCCCCCCTCCCCCCCTCCCCTTCTCTCCTTCGCTCCTCCGCTCCCAAATGCAGCGCGGCTAAGCAGCTGCTAGCAGGAGCCGAGGCGAAGGATGAGCCCAAATGTCCTTCTGCGGCTCTCGTATTCAAAATGGCTGCCTCTATATGGGGAAGATCCCCCTTTTATGTGACTATATCTAAGTCCAAAAGAATACTTTGATTTCATGATGGAAGTGAAAAGGCTTGGAAAACAATGTATTTTTGAATGGGTATCTTCAATTTATGTAATTAACAGGTACAAATCTTACACACTGTCCCTTTAAGAACACATATGCAGATTTTTTTTGCATTTAATCATGTTATGTTAGTCATGATATTGTTCATGATATTGTTCCTTCATCAAAAAACTGGAGTATTTTGCTTCGTTCATATTAGTTTCAGTAATCCTTTGAAAAAAGTCTGGGTTTGAAGTTTATCATGATTTTTGCATTACAGACTCATTCAAAGCATTTCTGCATTTCATTAGTACCACATGTTTATATTAATAAGTCTGGGCATGTTGGTTATAGGGTAGTTTAATTGTGTTCCCCATGATGATTCCCACAAGAAAACATCTGGCCTTCCAAGTACCACCAGGTCTAACAAAGGACTATTCAAAGTCATCCTAAATAGGTAATACTCTAGTAAGATCTGAAAGAGCTTTTGCACCACAGTTTGAACCACAGTGCTGAGTTTTTTCAAGGTTCAATATATCTAGTAACTAACTTTAATGTTCCTAAAAGCAGGATGAGAACTCCACGTTTTGTCACTTACACAGTTGTAAGCATTTGCACTGTGGCATGTAAAACAATTGCATACTATCACAGTATTGAGGTTTCCAATGACATTTTGATTAAAACTTTCCAGAGTCTGCAATCCCAGAATGCCAGGTTGTTTGCTTTGTGCTGCCACAGTGATGGATCATTCCCACTCCCTGCCAGGGCTACTAGAATGATGGATATGTTCTATAACAATGAAAATCTTATTTGTGCTTTGGGAATGCTGTTTTTCATGTTTTATAAACAGATGTGGCCATGCATGGAGCCTGAGTGAGTCAGCAGAACAGAGCGGGTGGTACAGCTCAGGTGTTTGTTTACATGGGCCCTGGATATTAAGTGCTGCCTGAAACACCATTATGCTGTCACATCTCATTTGCAGACAGGCCCTTGATGGTCATGTGCTTTCAGTAGGCTGTGGTGTGGGAGCCAATAATAATGACTGTGAATGCACAAGGTGTCAAATGTAACTGTTCACGTCTATATCAGAAGAGATGCGATCCCATGACTCTGTGCCTCTTTTCGTTCTGTGAAACAATGTGTGTATGTGTCTTTGCACAGACAGACAAACACATGAGCACACATATTTGCATTTAAGTATATTTGCATCCTGAAAATTACAGTGTGTGGAGTAAATAATCATCCAGTATAAAAAACAGCTAGGTGAAAGCATGAGCTACACTGAGGTGTATGAATAATACTAAAGGATCAAGATCAATATTTTTCTAGTTGTTTCAGCCTCAGGGAAATTCTGTCCATCAAGACAATTGTGTATAAAGTACAAATATTTCTGTGATTTTCTGTCTAGACATTTTCATTAACAGAGTTACATCTGCTGTCCTCTCATTCTTTTTTTTTTTTTTTTTGCATTTATATAGCGCCTTTCATGACATGCCTTGTCATCCCAAAGCGCTCCATAGTTCACCGTTCATTCACTCCACACTTGGTGGTGGTAAGCTACCTTCTGTAGCCACAGCTGCCCTGGGGCAGACTGACGGAACCCGGGCTGCCAATCTTTTGTTTCATCGGCCCCTCCGACCCTATTCCTCCAACACTCACGCACACTCCACTTTCATACTAGGCAATGTGGGTGAAGTGTCTTGCCTAAGGACACAGCGACAGTTTTTTGCAACTGGCGCCCCACTGTGGCACCTGGAATTCCCAGCGGTCTCCCATCCATCATTCTTCAAGGTTTGAATAGGACAGATGCAGTAATTTCCTCATCAAGACCTTCACATAGGTTCTGTCGATTTCCATTAATAATGGAGATCACAATAATATTTTATTTGCATAAGCTTAGCCATAACAATACAATCGTTATACGTATAGAAAAATTAAGTGAACACTGATCCATCTACTGTCTTCTGCTCATCCCAGACTGGGCACAGAGGCAGCTGTCTAAGGGCTCCCCTATCCACAAGTCCACAGCTCCAAGAGGATTCCAAGACATTTCCAGGCCACAGAGAGGCTCTATCTCTCCAGTCTGTCCTGGGTCTGTGCTCTCCTCCAGTGGGAACAGTAGAGGACATCCAAAACTGATACTCAAGCCACTTCACAGCCTTTCAGCTCAGTTCCTTCTTCACCACAACAGTCTGCCTGTCAATCTCATGCTCATATCGTGCAGAGGTCGAGCCACTTTTTCCCAGTCAAACAATTATCTTTTAGTGTGGCATCCATGTTTCTGGTAAGTTATCTACAAAGTGGACGAGTGAAGATATTAAAATTGGCAGTGGCAGGGCAATGAGATGTTAGTGTGTGGCTAAAACCACACCTCTTACAGAGTCATAATGTCCAGAGTTTGTTATACTTATGACTATATACTGTATGTACATCATCATTACCGTCAATAAAAGGCAGGCGGTGATATTGCCTGATGTGTGAATGCTCTGACCCTTACCCTTCATACAACAAATCACAGCATTTCTTTGTAGATAAATGCCATAAATGTCTCCCTGTAAGGAAAAGGCCCAGATAAGCCCCATTACAGAACATACACCTGCGCGTGATGTAAAAGAGAGTAAGAGTTGACCTGGCCATGTGCACAAAATGGCAGTGTAAGTGTTTTGTGTGTGGCCCTGAAACATGTGTGCAGTTTTGTTGGAGTAGGTGTTTCACATGCATTAGACCCACAGAAATGAAATGTCAGCCAAATACCAGGGCCTGAACCCTCAACCCAATCTCTCTGTGCATTTATGTGTGGCTCTGTATTTTGTGTTATGTTCATCCAGTAAAAGGCTAAATGAGATGTAGCTCTGTAAACAGTGTAAAAACGTTCAAATATGCTATCCAATTTAAAGGGGCTTTATGTGAATTTTCTGATGGAGGGTTCACCACCTACTTGTCCCTATGGAGAGGTTTTTACTTAGCCTGGACTGTTCCACAGTATAGCATTAAAAGCATCCATCTAGTATTTATTTTAATGTGTTTTTACACTAAAATAAACATTCTTACTGTACACCTCTTGTCTTAATGTCACATTTCACACTGTGGAACATTGTGAAATAGCCAGACTTTCTATAATGCAGCTAATCTAATCTAATCTAATCTTTAATTCAGTACAAGTTGTCAGTATTACCTTTCTGTTTGCTGCTTTATTCAATCTTTTCATATTCACTTTAATCTGACCTGTGACTTCTTCCTTGACTACTCTTTTTTCCTTGTGTACTTAAAAGCCACCTCACTCCCACTCTCTCACATATGCAGTAGGCTACACAGAGGAAACAGTCACATGCACAGTCCCACAGTGTTACTCTGTGTCACGGCTCATCTCCTGAGGCTGTAGGCGTTGAGATGATGTCGAGTTACCGTGGCAATTTTGTCTTGTTTCCTTGGAGACATGTTCTACAACAACCAACCGTGGCACATGTACAGCTGTTCAGCTGCACCAATCAAGACTCAGAGATGCATAATAGTTTAGCAAAGAAACAGCAACTTTAGGAAAATAGTACAAGTTTTTCTCGAGAATTCAGGTAGAAATATTAAAACATGAAGTGGAAGATATTGCTAAAATAGTGAAAAGACAGATGTGACTGAGTGTTTGGCTCAAATAATAAAGACTGTATATGCAGCTAAGATAAGATAATAAATAAACTTATGTCAAAAAAGGTTCCCCTGATCTGTCCCTCAAAATGGACAAATACACCAGCATTAAAGCTTGACAAAAGATCTGGTGACACCGGCTAAATCAATATCATCAATATCATTCAAAACCACAAGTTCTATTCCATTTTGTAAAATCACAGAAAACCAAAAGTCTACATTATCGTCATTGGCATTACAATGGGAAAAATCAAACTAATAGGAGTATTCAGAGTGCATTAGTGAGAAAAGAGCTGTAATTGGAGCTGTGAATTGAGTCATCAGTGGCCTGACATACACACACAAACACAAACGCATGCACACACACACACACACACACACACACGCACACACACAGGACTGCATGTAAAAGCTCTTCAGATATATTTTCTTTGACACTGTCGCTGCAGATTAGTTTTAACAAGATGGGCATGACACACTGTCAGCTCCTCTGACACCTTCATCACACGTAGGTCATATCTGAGTTTGATAAGCTGTAGGCTGTTTCTTTAAGTGTGCATGGATATGTGTCACCATTCATATTATTTCATCAAGCAGGACACATACTAGTGAAACTAAGGATTTTACTGTTGTTTGGCCATAGTGTTAATACTAATACAGTAAAATTGTGACATTTCTTCTTCAAAGTTCAAGTTCAAAGTCAGCTTTATTGTCAATTCTGCCATGCATGATCAACATACATTGAATCGAAATTTCGTTCCTCTCAGGCCAAGCAGTGCAAAAAAGACGGTGTACAAAATACAATATAAGACAATACAAAAACTATCTAAGACCAAATCTAAAAGTAGTGCAAAGAATAAATAAATACCTGAAAAGAAGAAATTTACCGCACACTGACTTTACTCTTATTCCTTTATTGGGCTTAGAGCGCTCTAAGCCCAATAAAGGAATAAGAGTAAAGTCAAGCGAGTGTGTAAATTTCTTCTTTTCTGGAATTATTCAATGTTCCTGTTGTTACCAGCACCTGGAAGCTGTGTGTGGAGTTTTGTACTTTTCAATAAATAAATACCTATTTACAGATGTTCAAAATGTGTAGTGTGCATCAAAAATGTGCAATGGAAGATGCAGCAGTGAAGTGTGCAGTAATGTGCAATAGAATGTGACAATAATTGTGACAAATCAAACATTCAAAATCACATATTAAATCCTAATATTAAATCCTCAACTGTTAACTGTTGTTCTAAATATAAGACACATGCCATTTATTAGGAAAATGCTGGATTATTGTTAAATAAAAAGGACAAGAATTTACATTTTGTGATTTTGTATTCATCTTAAAGTGATAGTATGTAACTTTCTGGTGGCAGAAAGATTGATGATTCCATGGAAACAGAAATTTTAAACCATGAATTTCTGTGTCCACCAGCACTTTAGCCAGAACTGAAGAAGCAGCTTGGATGAGCTGCGAAGCGTATTCGACCAAATAAACTTTTGTCCAGTTGACAAATTGAAATTCTCCTTTTGCCACTTAAAACCATAAAGTCAAAGGAACAACATTTCCATGGAAACAAGCAGGACGACGCCCTTTCCCAGGCCAAAGAGTCAGGTTTGTGGAGATGCAAATCAGCTCAATAAGGGCATGTTTTTATTTGTTTTTCAGTGCAATAAAAATATCCATAATGAAAAAAAATCACTGACTAGTCGACTACAAAAATAATCATTAGTTACATCCCCATATTTGCAATAAAAATACTGTCAATAAAAAAAATGTAAGGTATGAATGCAAGATATGAAGTAGTCATTTAGTTTCTTTGATTTTGTACTTTCTTTTCACTCTCTCCTAAATTACTGTCCTTTCTGTATCAGGACAGACATCCCACACACCCCTGCCTCCATCACTTCCTGTCTCCACCGTTTCCCGCTCTAATCCAGTACGCTTTTCAGCACACCTACATTTAATTCCACACAAACATGCTTGACATTCACACAGTGCTGCCAGCCCTGCCACATTATAAGAGCTCCCGCCTGCTCCACTCGCCCACCTGCTGCACAGCCACTAAAGGATCCAGAGAAAAACGCCCGCTTTCAACCTTTCCCAGGCACAAACACTCCAACAAAGTGCCAGCGCTCTAGTCAACGTCATGCAAGTTTCACTGTTTCATTAATGTGTTATTCTTATGGACTAAATAAACATGCTGATGATTTTAGAGGGGCAGGCACTGAAAAGAAAAACAACTACACAGATGTCCATTTCATATATTATTTACTTGTATTTATGGCATTATGCAGTCATTATATTGTGTCACGTTACCATGGAAACATAAATTGCAGTGTTCTTCAAGCATCATTTGCAAAGTCCATAAATTTAAAAAGCCTCATATGACTCAAATTCTTGCATAGGTCAGCACTTCATGTATTATGATCAAGATAAGGCTTATAGTGAATATACTTATATTATACACACAACCATAATAGTATTTAAATTGCAAACAAAAAATTCGTACTGATGCCATGAAAAGCAAAAAGTTATAAAAAAAAAAAAAAAAAAAAAAGCAATGCTGGAATTACTGTGACTACTTCAAAACTATGGACATAAGATTGGAAAACACACACACACAAAAACCAGTTCAAGTAACTGTAAAATACTATTCTTCATTTGGCATTATGTAACATTTCAGTCCATTGCATATACTTTTTTTAATCATAAATTATAAATATTCAATCAAAAATGTTATTATTGCTGATACAGTGCCGTGAAAAAGTATTTGCCCCCTTCCTGATTTCTGTGTTTTTTGCATATTTATCACTCAAAACATTGTCAGATCATCAAACCAATTTTAATATCACACAGAAACAACCCAAGGAAAGACAAAATTCAGTTTTTGAATGATGATTCCATTTATTAGTGCACAAAAAAAATCTAAACCTATCTGGCCCTATGTGAAAAAGTAATTGCCCCCCCTTGTTAAATCACAAACTAACTGTGACTAACCACAGTTTTGAGAAAACTTAGTTCAGTTCTACATGCCACACCCACACCTGATTGTCACCACCTGTGTTGAATCAAGAAATCACTTAAATAGTTCCTGTCAAACAAAGTGAAGTTGGCTACAACATCTCAAGAACAAACACATCATGCCACGATCCAAAGAAATTCAAGAACAAATGAGAAAAAAAGTGATAGAAGTCTATAATTCAGGAAAAGGTTACAAAGCCATTCCCAAAGCTCTGGGGCTCCAGCGAACCACTGTCAGAGCCATTATTCAAAAATGGAGGAAACTGGGAACAGTTGCAACCCTTCCCAGGAGTGGTCGACCAACTAAGATTACTCCAAGAGTGCGACGACGGCTCATTCAGGAAGTCACAAAAGAACCTAGACGCACATCGAAAGAACTACAGGCCTCGTTGGCCTCAGTTAAGGTCAGTGTTCATGACTCCACCATTAGAAAAACACTGGCCAAAAATGGCATCCATGGAAGAGTTCCCAGGAGAAAACCACTGCTTTCACAAAAGAACACAAAGGCTCGTCTCACCTTTGCCAAAAAGCACCTTGATGACCCTCAAGACTTTTGGAGAAACATTTTGTGGACCGATGAGTCTAAAATTGAACTTTTTGGAAGGTCTGCAGCCCGTTTCATCTGGCGTAAAAATGGCACAGCATTTGATAAAAAGAACATGGTGCCCACAGTAAAGCATGGTGGTGGCAGTGTGATGGTCTGGGCCTGCTTTGCTGCCTCAGGACCAGGACAACTTGCTGTGATTGACGGAAAAATGAATTCTGCTGTTTACCAGAAGATCCTGAAGGAGAATGTCCGGCCATCAGTTCGTGCCCTCAAACTCAAGCGCTCTTGGATCATGCAACAGGACAATGATCCAAAACACACCAGCAAGTCCACCTCTGAATGGCTCAAAGAAAACAAAATTAAGGTTTTGGAGTGGCCAAGTCAAAGTCCGGATTTAAATCCGATTGAGATGCTGTGGTGTGACCTTAAACGGGCAGTTCATACAAGAAAACCCTCCAATATGGCAGAATTGAAACAATTCTGCATAGAAGAGTGGGCCAAAATCCCTCCCCAGCGGTGTGAAAGACTCATCACCAATTATCGCAAACGTTTGGTTACAGTTATTGCTGTCAAAGGAGGCTCAACTGGCTATTAGATTAAGGGGGCAATTACTTTTTCACATAGGGCCAGATAGGTTTAGATTTTTTTTGTGCACTAATAAATGGAATCATCATTCAAAAACTGAATTTTGTCTTTCCTTGGGTTGTTTCTGTGTGATATTAAAATTGGTTTGATGATCTGACAATGTTTTGAGTGATAAATATGCAAAAAACACAGAAATCAGGAAGGGGGCAAATACTTTTTCACGGCACTGTACATTTGACAGTGTTACTCCTCTATGCTTTATCAGTCTGGTCAACTTTATGAATAAAAAGGCAATCTGACATCATATTTTTACGTCTTTTACGTCTTCAGATACGATTTGTTTTAATTTTTTGTGTCTATACTTTGGAAATCCTGCAATCTGTACACAGTTTAGGGTTTTATCTGTCAAAAATCATAAATCTGATTTTTTTCCCCCTTTATTACATTTATAATATTTGGGTCACTTGAATACAAACTTTGGCTACGCTACTGACCTTTGCTAACCCTGGGTTTGCGCCTCTACTATACTGAGCTTCAGACTTTCATTATCAAGTGCATCAGAATCAGGGTTTTGAGTGCTCTCTATAGGGCCCATCTCTTCACCTTTAACCTCCACAACCCCTGACTGACCTTCCGCTGATTCTGCACTGTTTGTAATATGGCCCCTATTCTCTTGTCCTAACCCACTTCCACCCCCAGTTCTGTTGGCCTTGTTAGGTTTCGTCGTAAATGTGGTCAGACTGTCACTTGCTTTGGTGAAATATATCTTAATTTTAGATACCGGCCCCTTGTCTGAAAAGAAGTGATGCAAATAAGCTTGTGCGTAGTGATCGGATGAGATTACGTCAAGGTTAATGGACATATTGGGAGCACCATCACTCTTACCAGCCTCTAATCTTCTCCCTGTTAAATTTAAAACAAACAAACGAAGTGAGATAAATTACTTTCACTAGTTTTTCAGATATTAGAGGCACCTGTTTGTGTTCGCAGGTCACACAGAGGTATAGTCACGCTCACTCCAGTTTCTCGGTCAGTTACGGTCAGACCTGTCATATCTCCTTCTTCAAGTACATCACTGGACTCTTCACATGAAGCTGAAAGATTGCCTCGACATTTCACCACTCTGACTGTACCATCTTTATATTTCCTACAAGGTGAAATTGTACACGCATTAAAAGTGTTTGTACTGACTTGATGTTATGGGAGATTGTAATATTTAGTAAAAAATAAAATATTAAAATAATATTTAGTAAATATTAAAATTGAAAGGTGCATTCAGAAAATAAAAAACACAATAGTAAAAACACGGTTTCATAAAATAGCAGACCTTTTAAATGTAATAATTTTCAATAATGGGTCTGGATATTAAGCCTTTAGGCACAAAAAACTGTAAAGTGCTGTCTTGCCAGCAGGGGGTGCTGGTGATATATAGAATACTGAAAATAGGTTTGTCTTATATTTTATTAATAATCTATACTTTATTAATAATGCCTAACAATTTAATGAGGATATATGTGGTCCATTAGCTTTTAACTTAAAAATGTATTGCTGTAACTTACCTATAGACAGGAATAATTTGTTCCAGATCTTCTCTATACTGCAACAGTGCACCCATTGCAGCCAGGGGCTCCATCTGACCATCAAGTGCAGCCAGATGTACCAACATTTGGGTGTGAAAGGCTGCTCCACTGGCCCACTGCCTGAGAGATCTGGGAAAAACACAAAAGAGGGCACTTTGTTATAGAAAGTACTAACCAGGATTTTGGTAGAAATTAATATATACAGCAATGTATCTAGCCAAATGAGATTTCTTCAATGAGTTTCCTCACCTGGAATCACAGTCACCTCTAAGCAAACATGTTTTAAGCTGGGTGAGGTTCAGACTGAGTTGGGCCTCCAGTCTGGATGTGTCCTGCATTAATTTGCTTTTATCATTTAAGTTAATCCGACAACGCTTCAGGTACTCCTCCATCAGCTCCTGCAGCTCACAGACTCTCTGCAGAAAACACACAACATATTTTTACATAATCTGGCTCATTTCACAGTTAATTATTACTATTACCTGAACATTACCTGTCGAGAGGATGAGCCAGAGGACTTCCCGGACGGTGGTTTAGACGATGCATACGCCATGTCTATAACCATCGACACCACTGACCCCACCAAACCGGCCAATCTGGGCTCATCTGTGAAGGCCGACAATCGACCAATCAGTTCCTTCAAATAGGAAGGCGCTCGGCTTCCAATGTCTCTCTGCAACTAGAACAAACTAGGGTTGTCAACTATCGAGTATCAATAATGAAACAATTCATAAAAAAGGTAACAATCTGAGTTTCAGAACTCTGTTGAACAGAACTAGGATGAGACCATGTGATCATTTTAAAAGGTATAACTTTCTGGTGGAGGGTCCATCACCTGCTTGTTGGGATGGATGTTTACCTGGAATGTTCCACAGTATGTCAATAAACAGCTCTACCTACCTAGAAAAACAAACATTCTGTGAATGGGGATGCCCCTCCACTGATCAGACCTGTAAATTGGTCTGGTTTGGTCTCCTCGAAGATTTAATGCCATGCTGTGAAACATACCAGACAAAGCAATAACTTTGTCCATGAAAAAAAGCATTTGACAGGCCCTGCACCAGAAAAGTTTCACAGTGCACCTTTAAAGAAACTACCATAGTTTTGTACTGAAATTGAGTTTTAGTAGCAACTGTGGCAACATTACAAGTCACAGAAAGCAGAAACAGGCATTAAACTGAACTTTTTATTAATAAGGGAAAATAATCACACATTTAAGGTCTCACAGAGAGAGACAATTGTTGAGTTCTCAAATGTTGTTGACGACTGACTAATCAATGTTCACACAGCAGGGACAGTGTTTTCAAATCATTTCAGAGGTTATTTAACTGTCTCCTGGTGTGTACAGAAAATATTCAGGGTGTCTATAAAAATAAAAACACAAACCTGCTGCATTTGTTCCTGGATGGAGGGTCCTGTTTGTGCGCCTTCGCTGTAGTTGGCCAGCAGTAGAGGGTGTACCACTCTGAGGTTAGGGACGGCACCAGCATCCAACATGGCATCAAACAAGATTGTACCAATCACCTCCCAGGATTGAGAGAGCTCTTCTTCTGAGGAAAACAGCTGCCCCATGATGCGTTGGGATTTGAAGGACAGATGTGGGTGTCTACTGCAAAAAAGGTAAGCACTAAAAACAAGGTATGGATTAGAAAACTGAGAGAATTACATGGTTTAGAATGATTTAGTAAAGTGAGTAAGAAGAGGTCCTAATCATACAGTAGCAACAATGTAAAGTAAACAGTAAACTACAATCCAATACATAACCTACACACAGCACAGCATGCACAGTAAACATCATGCATCAGCTGCCTCTCACATGAGATACCACAGGCTATTTTAAGTCACAAAGAAACGTGTTTTTGTGTTTCTGGTACATATGCATATACATACAGAAACTACACAAAGAAATACAATACTTAAAGCCCACCCCTTCAGCCAAGCACAATTTCAGTAAAGCAAAAGTTACAGACAGAAACTGCAACTTAATTTTGGCCATTCACAAATCCAGCTTCCTCCCATTCTGCAGCAAAGAGAACAACCAAGACAGCGCTGCCTCAAAATGTACACACCACTAAACCTACATCGCCACCTAGCGACAATAAATGGAAACTACAATCTCTATTGCACAAAAACAATCTACTTTGTTTAGCTGTTTGCTTTCCCTCTTTGCCAAAGCCTTTTGGCCACCATGTAAATCTCTGATAAATTAAATGAAACTAATCCTTATTGCACCAAGGGACCATGAAGACCCTTTGGGATCTTACTAATAGCTGTATAGACTGGGTTAAACATTGGAAAATAGGCCAAGGGCTCTAAGATTTTGCTTTCATTGTAACTGGAGCAGCAGCCCTTGTGGTGGTGGAGTGATGTTGATGTCTTTAACTCGACTTGAAGTCTGGCACTGAGGGATTTAGGATTTTATGTTCAGTGTGAAAGCTGCTCTTTGTTAAGTGAGACAAGGACTTGTGCACTGTCAGGGCTCATCGTGCAGTGTGGTCTATAGGGGAGAGAGCATGTATCTTTGAAGTAACAAAGATACATGCTAAGATAGAAAATGTTAACTAGAAGTCTATTGGTTCAACCATTTCTCAGACTGTTAGGTAATCATCTTATTTCTTCCCGTTTATAGTATTATTTACCAATTAATAGTTTATTTTCCCCTTTTTATGGCTGAAATTACATCAACAACCTATCCCAGCCCATTCTCTCTTCTCCCTGCTCCTTGCCTCCCTCTCACCTCAGTTTGTTTTTGCTGTAGTTGATTTGGATCTCTTCTGTCAGATTGCTGTTGTGTTTAGCACAGGCAGCTCATGAGTTCCCTCTCATGTGTCACTCTTCTGCACTGCTGGTACACTGTTTTATCATCTTGAACACACTAAACTCAGCTCCTTTTCAGTTGATTTGCAACAATCTATACATTATTACTGTTGTGCAATTAAATATGGATGTAGAACAAGGTCGACAGAAAGAAGCACTTCTCTAAAATGTTATTTTTTTATTTTTTTTTTTTCAATTATGACAGAGCTCAATACAACTTCAAATAGGCCCTGGCTGTAAAGAGAATTCAGTGCAACAAAGTGCAATACTGACACAATGTGAAACAAACTACATCGTATTCTGACAAGGTGGGTGTGTTGCCCAAGGACACAACAATTGGGATTTAATTGTTGCCTATTTGTTATTATAGATCTATGATTTGACTACAACACAAAAATTAGTAGATATAACACACAAACACAAAAACATGCTCCATAGGTGAAATCCTCCAGCTAAGTTCCTGACCAAGCCTAGCAATAAGATCATGGAGATGGGTCCCCGGGCGCCTGAAAGATGAGCTGCCCACTGCTCCTGAAGGATGGGTCAAATGCAGAGAAATAATTTCCCTACAGGGATAAATAAAGGATAATAAAATAAAATAAAATAAAATAAAATAAATAAATAAATAAATAAATAAATAAAAAAAAATAAAAAAAAATAAAAAAATAAAAATAAAAAAAAATAAAATAAATAAAATAAAATAAAATAAAATAAAATAAAATAAAATAAAATAAAATAAAATAAAATAAAATAAAATAAAATAAAATAATAAAATAAAATAAAATAAAATAAAATAAAATAAAATAAAATAAAATAAAATAAAATAAAATAAAATAAACAGTGCAACAGTGGCCCCTAGTGGTACTGAGGTCCTTTGCAGCCGTAAACATTAAAATCCAACATGGCGCCAACATAGAGAATAAGCATGTTCACGTCATTTTTATTTACACCTCTACACTCTATGAGAAATGACTGATTCCAATCATGACTGTGTTCCTGTGCGGTATTTTTGTACTGCTGGTAAGGGGATGGAGTCGTTTTTGGTAGAGGAGGTAAAAAGCAAAGTTGCAGCACAAGATGTAAGTACTGGCTATGTGCAAGTCACATGGGATGCTTATTTTCTATTCACACTTACATTTTATTTGACAGACCACGTGCTAGTTTTTTGTTTTTGTGTTTTCAGGTTGTCTATTTGCAAGGAAAGGTGATCTTCAGTTCTTGTGCTCACATCAACAACATCGTCAATCTAAAATCAGCTGAGAGACTTTTTCTGTTTCTGAATCATGAGGCGCCGTTAAAGCTACCTGCCCACATCAACCAAGGTTCAAATTCCTATACAATTTACTCTACTTAACTTACCTTTTTATTGTTGATAACACTGGTCTACAAATTTTTGGACTTGATCTGCTTCTGAGATAAAGGTGGCTAAATGAGATGAACTGAAAATCAATTGATAACTGTGCTGGTTAGCTAACGTATTCAAGATATTTAATTATATTGTTTTACATCAAAATTGCATCTGTTTATACAATATAATGTATATTTTGAAAATATTTAACTTGCACTTCTTTATTTACTTCCCCCATCAACCCAAAAACATGCACCATAGGTAAAATCCTTCAGCTTAGGTCCTGACCAAGCCTAAGCAAAACATCATGGAGCTGGTCCCCGGGCGCAGTCATGTACTGCCCACTGCTCCTAATAACAGGATGGGTCAAATGCAGAGGACAATTTCTCCTGTGTGAGATCAATAAAGTCAATCTTCTTCAAAATCAGAAAGACTTTTATTGCCATTGTCAAGTGAACAGAATTTACAAAACTAGGAACTTGTCTCTGTGACAAGGTGTGAACATAAAACACTAAATAATTTCATCAAGAAATAAACAAGAAATATCTTAAGACACCAGGTGCACACAATTTTGAGGCATCTTATGTGAAATCAAAAAATATTTTATGTTAAAACTCTAGACATATTAAAATGAATGTATTGGAATGTGCAGACAGGCTTTCAGATAGAACTGGTTGCTTGTAGACACTGTACCTTCTGATAAACTACAGTTTTTGCCTTATTTTGCACAAATTTCCTATTTTGACGTAATACTATATCTTGGAAACTATAGCCAATCAGCACTTCTGACTTACTTTTTCTTTATTAGTGACCTAAACCCAGAAAATGTTCACTACTTTTGTTCCGGAAGCATTTAACTTTTGTTTTCTTATAGCAAAGGCATTCTCTCTGCTGCAGTCCAAGCTGATGGGAGATAAGAATGAAGTGGCCAGAGTTGCACTGTTATGGCTCAGCCTACAGGGGGCGCTCAAAGACAGCTCCACAAACTATGAAATCCAACCAAGTGCAACTGTAGGTGTGAAAAGAAGGGACAATGATGAGCAGAGTTTAGGGACTGAAGACCGCTATCATGGAGACTCCAGTCAATGCAAAAGACAACGGGTGGAGCGTGGAAATCCAGATGGTAAGAGTTATATTGATATAGGGTATTACCATGTCATTCGTGTTATCCAAATGTTTTATTTATTTGTGTATTTCAAAAGATACACCTGTGGACCAACAAGCCAAGCTACTACCATCTATGGACTCAGTCACTTTTAGAATCTGCTGCAAGTGTAGTGGAAGTCTGTCCAGATACTTCAGCATACAAGTAAATAAATGTTGGATATTTTCTTGGACACTTTAATGTTAAATATGTAATTTAGTTGCATTAATTAATTATGTAGTCTGTGTCTCTGCATTATTGTAAACTATAGTGTACAGATAAAAGGAGAAATTCAATTTGTCAACTGGACAAAGTTTGTTTGGTCGAAAACGTTTCGCCGAACAAAGTTTGTTTTCGACCAAACAAACTTTGTCCAGTTGACAAATTTCTCCTTTTATCATGGATTCTACCTGGACGACTGAGGGACTCTTCACGTATAGTGTACAGAGTACTTATAACACAAATGTAATTATTGTTGTAGGATGTTAGTAAACTCCTAGGAGCCAGTCTGACCACATTGCTAGGCTGGAGGGTTGACCTTAAAAATCCCCAGTTAGAGGTTTGTTTTACTGCTTTCTGGATGTATTACTTTAATAATGACTGTCTCTTATATTTTGACTTCATGTGATTTTGTTACAGGTAAATGTCAATTTGACTGATGATTATTGTCTCCAGGGGATACCACTGACAAAGTAACTGTTGACATTGACTGCTTAGATAATTGTACATAAAAATGCATTTTATAATCTACGTCTACTTTATATTCAGGTTTCCTCTAGCACAAAGGAGCTATGTTCAAACCACTGGTCTGAGGTCTACAGTTGCCTGGGCAATGGGCTCAATGGCTCAGATACAGGTGCTCAATAAGTAATAACCCACAATTGCACTAAACTAATGTATAAAACATAAGGTTTATGGTAAATAACTGTATGTGTCCAAATCAGCCAGGATCTTTTGTGGTTGACCCAATGTGTGGAGTGGGAACCATCTTGATAGAAGCAGCAAGGGAGCAAAATGTACAGTACATGCACTCGTTTTATTGTTGAAGTGTTAGCTGTAATGTAAAATGCTCTTATTTTAAAACAGAGGGCATTTTTCCTTGGAATCGATATTGATGATGAGCAACTAGTCAAAGCCAATGGAAATATTGTTTATGCACACCTAGAAGATAGGATGCAACTACTTAAAGCCTCATCTCTGGGTAAGAAGCAGACACTTATGGAGATAACCATGAATTAGCAAAGACATTTACAGTGTCATTCTTTTTATGTGTGTTTATAGTTCTGCCTTTGCAAAGTGCAAGTGTGGACGCTATTGTTTGTGACTTGCCTTTTGGTCGGAAATTTGGTACTAAAATGGATGCAGCCAAGAACTTACCTATCATTCTTTCTGAAATGACAAGGTTACTCCCTTTGAAATATTGCAAAAATGTACAAGCCCTAAAATGAAATACTTTTTTTTTGTTTTTGTTTTAGAGTTCTTCGGGTTGGTGGCATCCTGGTTCTTCTACTTAGTCCTCAGTTATCATGCCTAATAAAAAGACTTATCATGCAAGAAGATGTTAAATCAAACTCTGTTCAAGAAATTGATTCACAAACTGAAAAGCAGGACTGCCTATCTGATGGAGCAACTTGCACCAAGCAGCTGTTCAGTGAAGGCCGAAATAATAGACAGCCATCCGCCCAAGAAACAGAGTGTCTCTATGGACTGAAAAGGACCAATCCCTTTTCCTCTCTGAGACATGAAAAAACTGTTAGAGTCAGTTTAGGTGCAATTGATGGACTAATGCACAAATATGTTAAATTAAACCCATGCTTCAAATAATATTTACACAATACAAACCTGTAATGTTTTTGTTTCTCTTTATGATAATACATTCTCCATATACCCATGTTTTGACCACAGCTGTACAACACTGCCATCTGCCACTGTTAGCCCTGCTTAGCCCAGATTTACATTGGGAGGCTTAATAGAGTATAAGAATTTATTGTACACGTATTTATTCAGTTATGTTCATGTAGAAATAAATAATACAATTAATTATACATTTTTTAAAAATATAATTAGTTAAATCAGATTTTAGTCAGATTTTGTCTTAGTTTTTGTTTTGTTTCGTTTTTATATTGTATTTTGTCTTTTTTGCACTACCTGGCCAGAGAAATGAAATTTCGATTCACTGTACGTTGAACACGTATAGCAGAATTGACAATAAAGCTGACTTTGATCTTTTTTGATCTATGATCTTTGAAATTGTTATCAGAATCATTATTGCCATTGTCAAGTGAACACAATTCACAAAACTAGGAATTTGTCTCAGTGATAAGGTGCGAACATAAAATACAAAATAATAGTAATAACTAGAATATAGACACTAAATAATAACTAAAATATAGCTATAATATAGTAAAAAAATATATAAAGTAAATAATAAACAATCCAAATAACAAAAAGGTTCAGATGAACAGCATCAGAACAGTAGTACAAATGGCCTAATTAAAGTATAGGCTTTAGTGGGCCATCTACAGTGACCACTATAGAATTTGCTGTATTTTGTTATTTACTATTCTTTTGTATCTATATTTACAGTAAATTCCACTCTTCTGTTTCTCTTGGTCACTTTAGTAAGCAGCCCCCACAGTTTGGAGAAGGTACGCCATGATGTCCATTGCGCATGCCCATTGCGCAGTGGAAGCCATGTTGGAGCTACAGTGGATTCAGGCTGGAATTTTCTGACGCCGTATGTTTTTCTTAAAATATTGGATTTTGTCTATCGTTTGGGGTCCGTCAACCACCCGCGATCGGTGCCCTAAACGACTGTGACAATGATGAACTCCAGTATGGACCTGTCCCGGAGGAATCCGCAGGAGGATTTCGAGTTGATCCAAAGGATAGGAAGCGGCACATACGGAGATGTGTATAAGGTAAAGCTGCAACAAGGAAAGCGTCCCTGTTTCCATTATCGGACATCATATCAGGGTACTGTTTGTGTGGAAAATACAAACACATCAAGTTCTTTTTCCAAGGTTTTCCAAAGCGCACAAGTCATTTTTGGTTTCACAAATGCACTGCTTTGCCTCTGATTGTGGCGTTCACACAGTTCAGTGCGTTGTTAATGCAGTGGCTCCAACTCCTGGACATATTTCTCTTCTTGGGCAAACCACAAGTGGCTGGTGGTTTCACGAGTGTCATTTCTGCAGTTCTTGTCTAGTTGTTTTTAGTTGCTAAAATTGCTTGATTTTGCACTGGAGCTACTGTACATTCATGCGCACTACAACAAGTTATGTCTCTGGGGCTAGGCACATTACGAGTGTGGACTAGTCTCAAATTAAAGAGTCGTGGCTGTAGCCTTCTTGTAAGAAAGTGTAATAAAGTGAATTACACACAATAATCAACAAATACTGACAAATATTAAATCAGCATTACAGTAAGGGTGCGAGATCCTAAGCTACACGGGCACGGTTAGCCACTTGGACGCTAACTTGTATGTGTTTCTTAAAACACAAAGCCAATATTTTAAGTACTTGTTAGTGGACACTGCCATGAACCATGTTGCTGAGTGGTAAACATATTGATCACAAATGCGCTCATAATGATCAATATGGTTGACTGACAGCTGCCAGTTGAGTGTGGCTAACGCACAGGAGGCTACAACAAAAACAACCATAATGTAACGTCCCCCACTGTTACATAAACAACGTGTAACTTGTACCCTCATGGATCATGCCATTTTATTTTAGGTACTTGAATTTAGAGTTTAGGATTATTAACTGTCTTTTAGTCACATTTAATCCCTTATCACTTGAGTTTTTCCCACGCTGTTGCCTAGGCCTGTAGCTTTAGCCTGGCACGGCTCAGAGTGAGTCACAGCAGCCCTACCCCAAAACTTGTCTTGCTTACCTTGGTATTTGGTTTTTGGCGCAATGACGCGTTTTGGTACACGTAATTCTTTAATCTAAGTAAATGCAGGATTCAGATGGGTTGTATTTACACACTTTGGTAGGTCGTTTTGCAGTACACGTGTGATTGCTGTACTTGTTGGGACACTTGGACTGGTGTTTATGGCAGCCCACTGTTGAGGAATTTAATTTCACCTCTGTGTGGGCTGAAGCCCGTGGCCTGCAGGAGAGTGATTGAACTTTAATTTGACTAGATGATGTTTGTTTAACAATCTAGGTACAATTTAACCATAAAAGGTACAAGATATAAATAAATATCTTGTACCTTATAAATATTGTTTGATTGATTGATTGAAGATAAAGACACTTTGCATTTAATTACATGGTTCATCTTTATACTGACATCATATGGCCATTGAGTCTTTATTTTTCTATTGCTTTTTACAATGCTTATGAATAATTATCTGCAATGTACAAGTATGCAGAAAATTATTTCCCCCCTAAAAATGATAAAAGGGGAAATTCAATTTGTCAACTGGACAAAGTTTGTTTGGTCGAAAACGTTTCCAGTTGACAAATTGAATTTCTCCTTTTATCATGGATTCTACCTGGACGACTGAGGGATTCTTCACATTTCCCCAAAAATGTATTACAGAGTTGTATTTGGAAGTACCGTATTATTCTCCTGCATGTAAGCTTAAGCAAAAATACTAACTAATCTACGACCTTCTAACCATGTTCTTGAGACAACAAAGGCTGATGATAAGATAAGATAAGATAAGACTTTATTGATCATAGGAGAAATTTACTTGCCACAGTAGCTCCAGGCAGACAAAGTTTGAACAAGAAAAAAAAGTGCATGCAGGCAAGATTAAAATAAAATAAGTAATAATAATAATTAAAGCCGCAAGCGGCGTTGGTCGGGACCTCGCACCTGCGTTTGTTCGTCTTACTGACACGCACACCCACACTGAATTTCGTGTGCCTGGCAAAAATGGTAAGCCATATCGGACAATTTTTCCTGTTAGGGGCTCAGCTAGCGGTAGATTTCTGATAGTTCCCTGGCCTGTCATATGGGGGCGCTATGTCAGACTGCCAGTTATTTGGCATGAAAATCTTGGTAGTCCTCATCTACATTACCCTGTGAAGTTTTAGTCTGAGGAAGAACTCCAAATTCAATAAAAACCTCCCATTCATAACTCATAACAATAAATACCTAAGTTTATCGATCCGCCGTATCGTCATATTACCGTCTATTTGAAAATCCTTCGCAAATTAACATCTCCAATGTCTTAAGATTATGTTCACCAAAATTTACGCCCATCTGAGGTACGTTGTAGAAGAAGTGTCTGCTAAATGAAGTGGTGACACACCTCCTATTGCATTTGGCACTTTCAAATGGTAGCAAAATTCATAAGGCTGCCATTTTGTCATCTTACAAGATATCAAAAATCCTTTCGCAATTTAACATCTCCATTGTCTTGAGCTAATGTACACCAAAATTTACGCCCATCTGATGTACGGTGTAGGAGGAGTGTTTTAAAATCCATTGTATGTCTTATCACACAAAATCGCAATACAAGTCTTTTTATCTCACTTCCTGTTGGGCGTGGCCATGACATTGTAATTACAATTTTGTTCATCTTAGTGAGATACACACCCATACCAACTTTCGTGTGTCTGGCTGAAATCGTATTCCACCCACGATCCTCTTTGTGTTAAAACGCTCATTTGCTGTACATTTTCTGACAGTTCACTGGCCTGTCATATGGGGGCGCTATGTCAGACTGCCAGTTATTTGGCATGAAAATCTTGGTAGTCCTCATCTACATTACCCTCTGAAGTTTTAGTCTGAGGAAGAACTCCAAATTCAATAAAAACCTCCCATTCATAATTCATAACTCCCATTCAATAAATACCTAAGTTTATCGATCCGCCGTATCGTCATATTACCGCCTATTTGAAAATCCTTCGCAATTTATCATCTCCAATGTCTTAAGATTATGTTCACCAAAATTTAAGCCCATCTGAGGTTCGGTGTAGGAGAAGTGTTTCAAATTCCATTGTCTGTCCAATATTACAAAATCACACAAAATGCCAATTATCTCACTTCCTGTTGGGCGTGGCCATGACATTGCAGTGAGGCGTTTGTTCGTCTTATTGAGATACACGTCCCTACCGAATTTCGTGCGCCTATCTTAAACGGAACTCCAAATTCAATAAATAACTCCCATCCATAACTCATAACTCATACCTAACTTTATCGATCCGCTGTATCGTCATATTACCGCCTATTTGAAAATCCTTCGCAATTTAACATCTCCAACATCTTAAGATTATGTTCACCAAAATTTAAGCCCATCTGAGGTACGGTGTAGGAGAAGTGTTTCAAATTCCATTGTATGTCAAATTTCACAAAAAGCCAATTATCTCACTTCCTGTTGGGCGTGGACATGACATTGCAGTGGGGCGTTTGTTCGTCTTATTGAGATACACGTCCCTACCGAATTTCGTGCGCCTATCTTAAACGGTATGCCAGCCCCGAAAGACAACGCGCTAGGGGGCGCTATCGAGCTCCTGGGGGTCACCGGGGGACGGGACTTTTTGGAGGCGTAGCTGCCGCCCTACGTGATGCCCGTGCAAAGTTTTGTTCATTTTGAAGCATGGGAACATGCTCCAAATTGCCCAAAAGCGTGTGAACAAGAACAAAAAAAATAATAATAATAGAGAAACAGAGCGAGAACAATAGGGACCTTCGTCCCCCTTCGGGCTCGGTCCCTAATAAAACACTAGCTAGGAGAGTATGGGAAAAAATATTGCACGTTTGAACTATATAGTAGAGTTATACAGTCATACAACACAACTCTCCAATAACATGAATCATGAATTTAAGCAGTGCCAAAAGTGCCTGGTGTTTACAACTTTTTACAGTGTACTAAATTTATCAGATATTTAAAATATTGCTGTCAGCTCAGTCACACTCCTCTTGCCAGACTAAAGTAAAGTAATTATTTCCCTGGAAAAGGTCAGGCAGGTTTGACAAAGCCCCTGGGATCAGAGGTATCACAGAGAGATCTTTAAAATGATAGGCATAAGGTATGTAATATATTATCTAATTGTTGCACATTTCTCCAATCCAGACAGCACATTTTTAATTTTAGTATTTATCACCCTGGAAAGTTGCAAGTGAAGTTGCATGAAAACAAGCCAGAGGAAGAGGCAATGGAGATCATAGATTGCCTGATTGGTTTGCTTGAATGTCTTTTGAAATTAAAACAAATTAAAATGTGATGGTAGTGTAAAAAAAGAGATGACATGACTGATTTTTAATTATAATGGTTAATATAAGTGTGGGATAATTCATTGGGTACATCTTGCAGTGGAGTTGACAGCTTAAATTAAATGCAGGCTCACATGTTTCTGTTTAATAACTGCCCTCTCTCTGTGCGCTGGCCCTTAGTCAGAAAAAATGTTTATTTGCCAATACACAAGATCTGGCAGAGTTTATAGCGAAGCACTGCTCCTCTGAAGGTGAGGAGCGCTGAGGGAGCAAGTGCAGTGAGGCGGTGTGGTGAAACTGATCAGATGCTGATAAGTCAGTGCAGTAACCATGTGTGCACTATGAAAACGTTCCAGGCTCTGACGTAGCATGTTGTGTCTCTCAAATATAAACCAAATAAAGCAATTTATCACAAGCCTTTAGGCCTGTCATGATACTTACTGTATTGACTTAACATTCAATATTTAAAAAAAGTGAGTCTGTATTTATTGTGTATACATTTTCTTTTAACTACTTTTTTTAAATTTTTAACAGTATTGTAGATTTAGAATAGTTTTGTCTATATCTGCTCTTGGGTTATTGTGTCAGTGACATAAATTAGTTTCAATATTATCGTTTATGTGTTTCATGGTATACCTCTAACTGAACTGTATACAAGGCAGATTTAATGCCACACCGTGTAACATTTCAGTATAAATGATATCGTTACCATTAAGACAAGCAGATAGCAGACCCTTACCAGAAAAGTTACTTACTAGTGAATCTTTAAGCAAGTTATGTGCAATTGAAAACCATTACATCATTATAAGATCATTGTGTCTGCTGTTGATTGAAATTTAACACATTTGATGTGCCGCAGGATTGTATGCTTCTGGTTTGTGGTGCAGCTGTGATGCTGGAATGCAGGAATCACTTCCGTGTATGTTTGAGAGTGTACTCATGTCCTATTGTCTCTCACTGGCCCAACAGAGGAAGACACAAACCCAGATGCTTGAATCAATGCGCACACTGGGGAATTGGCCCATTGCCCCAGAACCATCCTGCATTTCTTGCCTTTCCTATTGACTCTTGAATCCAGATGGATTTTCAAAATGTTTATTACGTCTTATTACGTCTTGCGTATTATTGAAGTTCTTATTTTGACTTTTCCAAAATAAATTAAGGTAAATTCCCTGAGCAGTAGCTTGTCTGATTTCTTCTGGGACAGTGGCACAGTCACTAAGTCCTCTGTAGTTCCAGTGACTTTAAGATACCAGGAACCTCTGCAGCCTGTTCTGAATGACACAAAGTGCAGTGCAGTGCAGCCCTGTTTAAGATTTCAATGAGGATGTCCCTGTGGCCCTTGGAACACACAAATATGGATTCTGACCTTTTGACCTTTGCATCAAAACTGTCAACATTCAATAAAATTGAGAATTTTTTGATACTGATAAATCTCACAGTGCACTGTAATAGGGCTGGGCGATTAATCGAGATTTGCAATATCTCGAGATGTTTTATGAAATCGAGAAAGATTTTGGCATATCGAAAAACTCGAGATAATGCGCTAAATGAATAAGATTTCGCCACTCTGCTTATTTTCCTCAACTGTTTGTGGAGCTGTCCGCCCCGCCTCCTTCTTGCGTTTGTGTTCCACTGCCGTGGTTCCCCCTCCCCTCCCCCTCCCCGTACGCACACCGCGTGTGTTTGTTGATAACCAGTGTTGCCAACTTAGCGACTTTGTCGCTATTTTTAGCTACTTTCTGGACCCCCCTAGCGAGAAAATTAGACAAAAGCGACTAGCGACAAATCTAGTGAGTTTTTTTGGTGATCAGAGGCTCCAAGATCGCGGGAGGGGGAAAAAATAATTGCGCCATTTTCTCTCTTTCCCCGTTCAGAGAAAGAGACAGAGAGGGGCAGTGGAAGAGAGACACAGACGGAGAGGGGCGGGGGCGGAGTTGAGAACAGCGTGGACTCACAGACAGACAGACACGGCGCACACACACACACTCTCACCAGTCTCTCCTCTGCTCCCTCCCTTCTCGTCAGATCGCCTCGGAGTCTGGTCATTCCTCTGCCATAGGCTCTGGTTCTCAATAAGTGTATGCCTATGCGCTCTGATTTGTTTTCTTTTTCTTTTTGGCGACACAAAGTCTCAAGTAGCACTGCTTAAAAGGCTAGTTGTACAGCACAGAAAAGTTTTTAAAAAGCTAGTTCTTTAGCACCAAAAAAATAATTAAATAAATAAAAAGCTATAGTTTGCCCACTATAGCACAACAAAATAAAAAAGAATTAAAAAGCTTTAGTTAAACTACAGCACAAAAAAAAACACAAAATAAAAAAGCAAGCTATAGATCTTGGACTACAGCTCCAAAAAAAAAAAAAATCTAAAAAATAAAAACCAAATAAAAAAATTAAAAACAAACAAGTATATGTAATAACAACACCAATAAAAGGTTAGTGTCACGGGGTAAGGAAGGTTAGGATGTGCTGTCTGTACCTTTTTTTATTAATTACGAAATGAGGGATTTTTTTGTCTCATCTTAAATTTTGTTGTTTTTTATCTTTGCACTATATAACTGTCTACCCTCAGATTTTATGTTTACAATTAAATAAGGCAATATACTACTTCCTTGGTTTGATAATGTTAAAATTGGTACACAAGCACAGCACTTTGTTACTAGTACCTGTCTACCTCTAGGCACTTGGCTACGAAATGAGGGATTTTTTTTTTTTGTCTTTTATCTTAAATGTTAAAGAAGCACTTTATAAGAACTGTCTACCCTCAGATTTTATGTTTACAATTAAAATAAGGCAATGTACTACTTGGTTTGGTAATGTTAAAAATGGTGCACAAGCACTTTGTTACTAGTACCTGTCTACCTTTAGGCACGTGGCTGCCTACCTGTTTGCACTTCAATAAAAAAAAAATCCTTGCTGAATTTGCCCCCCCCCCCCCGCATAGACATTGAGATATATATCGTATATCGAGATATAGCAAAAATATATCGAGATAATTTTTTTTCTCCATATCGCCCAGCCCTACACTGTAATCTATTTCTTGGCAACAGCCGATTACTGTCTGTTGACAGGGAATGTCACAATATATTTTGCTATTGCCAATATTGAGCTGTTATCTAATTTTTACAGCACCATCTTCATGTAGACAACAAGTCAAAATGGTATTATAGCATATTTGACAGCGGGAAAATTGTGTGAATCTTGCATGCAGTAAAATATGCAGTACATTTTGTACATGCACTGCCTGGGTGGGTCAGACTTATAGCACGAGTGTGTGAAGTGTGTGGTATGTAGCTTCACAGTCCCACACCAAATGTGGGATTCTGTGGCATACAAAGAAGATAAATTAGATAAAAAATTATAGCCTCCTTTGACAAGGACATTGCCCCATTCAAATTTGAGGCTTGCACTGAAAAACTAAAAGTAAAAACTGTTGTGATGGTTGTGCTGGTTCTGACCTGAAGAGGCCAGTTACATTTCTTAGCTGGATACTGTGTTTTTGCCTTGTTGTGCTTGACTGAGTGGGACTTTAGCTAAAAGACAGGTGCACTTATTTAAGTGCCTGAGTGCATGCAGCACTGCACCTCACCTGTTCCACTCCTGGGGCGGTTGGCTGCTAATACTGTAGTCCTCAGAGGGGTACGATAACAAGATTAAAAAAATGTAGACTAGCTATTACCAATTCAACCAAAAACATGCTTAAGTTTAGGTTTTGTTGCAAGTTGCTCTAGCTCTCACTCACTGTCCAAATTTAAATACAAAGAGAAAATATCTATGTCCCCTGGACCTTAACAGTTTGTTATTGGTAGTCCAAAATAATATATTTGAATGTCTTCTTTCTTTAATCTACAATGTGATGATATTCCTTTTGATGCTAAACCTCATGATACAGCAAAAATACCTGGCTGAAAACTCCAATATTAAGGCTGATTCACATGCAGTAAAGCTATTCTATGTCATTGAAGGAAGCTACAGCTATGTCTGCCTCATTGCTTTTAGTTAGTGACTACACACAACATTAGATGTTAGGTAAGGAGCTAAGGTTGCACTAATTTAATCATTGGCTTAAAGCTAACAAAAATGTGATTGTGGCTGAATTTACCGGTGGCTGCAGTCACAGTAGTAGTGTGGCTGATGTCTGTTTGTCTCCGATGCTCTTATCCCTCCAGTATTCTGATAATGTGAGAAAAAGGCGTAACATAAATTAGCACAATTAGCAGTGTAAATGAGCTTTGAAAAATCCCAAGTGACAGACTGACGAGATTGGAAACGTGAACTTGGCAGCATGACTGCTCTTATTACAGGTTCTTAAAAAAATATGATGCATTTTTGGCTACCATTCGGAGCATCCTTCCTGACAGAGGGGATAAAACAAAAAAAAATTGAGATTAAGGGTGAATTAAGTTTAAAGTGGACCTATTTTACCACATCGACTTTTCAGAGCGTTTAAACACTCGAAGTTGTATTTGGAGTAGGGAAGCACCGATATGAAAATTTTAGCCGATACCGATATCCGACATTACTGTTGTTGTTGTTGATCGGCCGATACGATATTTATTTTTAATTCTGAGATAACATTTTATACAGACTGAAAATCATGCAAAATAAATTTTTGAAATGTGTTTTCAAAATGTGTTTTGACTCCTGATTTTTTTCTTTTCCTTTTTTTTTTTTTTTTTCAATTTAACATTTTTTTTTATAGTGTAACTTTTTTTTTTATAGTGTAACAGTTTTTTTTTTATAGTGTAACATTGTGTTCTGCATCCTGATTGGCTAAGGGACATTTGCCGATTGATGTTATAGATGGGGGACGCGGGGGGGCGGGACCAAACTGGAACTAAACCAGGACCAGACCAGGATCAGACCGGGATTCGACCAGAACTAAACGTGGACTAAACCAGGTCTAGACCAGGTCTAGACCAGGACTAAACCTGGACTAAACCTGGACTAAACCTGGACTGGACCAGGACTAAACCTGGACTGGACCAGGACTAAACCTGGACTGGACCAGGACTAAACCTGGACTAAACCAGGACTGGACCAGGTCTAGACCTGGACTAAACCAGGACTAGACCAGGTCTAAACCAGGATTAAACCACCGCGTGTGGCTCTTTGCCTTTGCTCTTTTCGGACTGCGTGCCTCCCCCTCGGGACACACAGTCTGAAAAGAGCAAAGGCAAAGAGCCGCACGCAGTGGCTTAATCCTGGTTTAGACCTGGTCTAGAGGAGGCACGGTTTGGGCACGGGTCTCGTGCTCGCAGCCCCGGACGTGCGGTCTCACGCCGGTCATGCTGCGCTATCACGGATTTGAGCACGTGTCCGCGCGCACACTTCTCCGCACTCCCCCTTCCCCCCATGCTTTACCATCAATACATTTTGTTGAAAATCTACGAAAGTTTGAGTGTTTAAATGAGAGAGAAATGTGAGAAAACGTTAATTTGGGGGATTACTGTACTGACAAATATCGGTCGTTAATATCGGCCCACTTTTACACATCGGGCCGATACCGATATGTTAAATTTTAGCGATATCGGCCGATACCAATGTTAATGCCGATATATCGTGCATCCCTAATTTGGAGCAATCTTTAATCACTTATTTTCAAGACGCCATTTTGTCAATCAATTCACCAATACATGCCCACTGCTCTGTACTTTTAAAAATTTTCTTAATCTGATAAGAGTAGGATTCGGCAGCATCATGTAGTCATTACTGTAGTCTATTGTAGTGGCATGTTAGCGTAATGTGTAGCTATTCATTGGAGGTACAGACAACTTCACAGCTCTTTGTTGTATTTTTAAAAGATTTAATAAGTTTTTACACAAATCAGAACTGCCTTTGTGTATGTTTTTGGCTTTGCTCACAAAGAGAATGTGTCAGCTGTGCTACCCACATCTCACATAGGTTAGTGCTTCAGGTCATCAAGAACCTCCACACAAAAAGCCACTAGATAAAGCAATGTTGACCAGGAATAGGCCTGCCTCAACAAATTTTGAAGCACACTATATTGCTCCAGAGATATACTGCAATAAATGATTACTTCTTTATGCCCCTGATAGAATTACAATAATTTAGAATTATCCCAGTAAGCCATTTTTAAATGGGCAGTGTCATTAAAACGCCTGAGCTGCAACAGATAAATAAAACAAGAATATTGGCATGAACATTGGTAGAGATTTTGTGCGGGTGTTTTTTTTCTTTTTCTCTCCATTAGTGGTAGTACTAATATGGTCTGATTTTTCTTAATCATTAGGGATTGATTTAAAAAGAAATAAACATTAGCTTTTCTTTGGAATTTAGACTTTATTGTCCCCAAGGGGAAATTTTCATACACACAGAGCTTGTGTTTACACTAGATGTTGTGACTTCAGACATGCAAAACCATTCAAGTTCTATCAGGCTGCTGTGTGCTGAGCCTGTAACGCTGGCATTGAACCCTATGAGTCATCTTTGGTCCTGTCTGAAAGCTCCCTGTCTCTGAGCTCTTCTCAGACCGTCTCTCCCTTGCCTCCCTCTCACTATGGCTTTGTTTTGGTGCCACTTGTTCACAGTGTTTAATTCTGTCTTTGCGGTCTACATGTTTTAATTTCCTAATTGGAGTTCATGCCAGTTGTGTATTTTTAATAAAACACAATCACATTCATATAGATTGCAGATGTGCATGGCAGATATGTCGGACAGGTCTGCGCTGTGTACCACACTATAGGTCTTTAACAAATATTGACTTGAACAAATCTTTTCAAATGAACAAATATCATGAAATTGGCCTCTGATGTTCCATAAAGTGAGGCTGCTGCCAATCTCTCTGGAAATTGTCTTGAAAAGTACTAAAAAGACATAAAAGTTATATCATTTTATGAAATTTTGATGGCAGGGATCAAATGGACATCTTGGGTATTTACACTATGGTGCACCATGAATTACTAGCATGCCCTCTGACTGAATGGTTTAATACATCTCTGCTTTGAAAGTCATGTTTAATTTATACCTCTTCAATATAGAATTCTTCTCCCATTGCACCAGAGCTTCTGTTGTATGTCAACACAGCTGGCTATTTATAGGAAATGAACTCCAGTTTCCAGCAAAAACCCTTGGATACAAGCTTTTTAGGAATTTAGATTTTTGGCTCTCAAAATTCCTTAAGAATTGGACAGTAAGAATTTCAATTTATCTTTAACTTTACTTTAGTTCAGATAGCGGCTATTATTTTTGCTCATGTTTGCCATGTGATTGTGGTAGGAAAAATGCCATCACTTACTGTTCCCCATCTCGCTTTCAGGCACGTAATGTCAACACAGGCGAGCTGGCTGCTATCAAAGTCATCAAACTGGAACCTGGTGAGTTATCACCTGTTCTTTTTTTTAATCTGATCTGTTAATGTTACTGCACGTTGTAGACTATATATTGGTCATTTATTGTGTAAATACCTCAGCAGCCTTTCGACTATTTTGTGTGTGTGCGTGTGTGTGTCTGAAATTATAGGGGAAGACTTTGCAGTTGTTCAACAGGAGATCATCATGATGAAGGATTGTAAACACTCCAACATTGTAGCTTATTTTGGGAGTTATTTACGGTAAGAAGTGCTCATTTACCAGAATTTTGAGACAAACATTCACACTCTAACTTATGATATATAGAAACAGGAAACTGGCTTTTTAATCTTTTTCCTGTTAGAGAATAAAATAAAAAGTTGGAGCCAGTATTGTGTTGTCTTGTGCGTGTTTTGAGTGTGGGGCTGCTGTGCATTGCAGGAGGGATAAGTTATGGATAAGCATGGAGTACTGCGGGGGCGGCTCTCTACAGGACATCTATCATGGTGAGACATAGACAAACTTAGTTATTATTACTGGTACAAACTTTTCCTGTCTGTCTCCTCACACATGTACTATTGTTTAATATTTACAGTTACCGGGCCTTTGTCGGAGTCACAGATTGCCTACATGTCACGGGAGACCCTACAGGTAACACACTGCATACCTGTCCCAGTTACCATGGCAACTGTGGCACTGGTGTAGTAGTTGGTGGAGTAGTTGGTGGTTGAAACTTAGCCCAACCTTTGTGTACTGCTGTATCTTTGAGAAAGACTAGCCCTGCCACGATGATATAATGCTACAGAGAAATATTGATATATATTGAAAATACTTCATGCCACTGACACAAAGCACGATAGTCTCAGTAAACCAATTTCTAAATGGACAGTGTCATTAAAACGTCTAAGCAGAACTCAGAGCTGAGCAGCAACAAATAACAAAATGTACCAATAATTTGCCAAATAATTTATTTATTCTACCCTCTACAGCTCAAATCGTTTCGTAGTACAGAAAAACGGAAAAGTCAATTGCAAAGAAAATGACACACAATAAGTATTGAGGTCCAAAAAGTATTGTTCCAGCTTTCATATATTGAACGATAAGTTGATTGTGCGGAATAAATGTGTAATGGTTTACTGTATTGTTTGGAGAATCTTCTCCATCTTGTAAAGCACATTCCATTTTGTATTTGTTCAGTCTTGTTGTTATATTTAAAGTGCACAATGTAAGATTTCTAGTGGACCATCCACCACCTTCTCATCTCTGGATTTGTTACTGCTTTGCCTGGAATGTTTCCAACTATGGCATTATCTCTTTGAAATTAAACAGGTGACACCACTAAGCCACTACAGGTCACATATGTGGAGAGGCAACCCAGCTCAGAGTAAGAATACATGATTTCTGTTCCTGTGCTGTTTTGCCATAAAAATTATAGGTAATTGATTAACTGCAAGATAGGCAGGTTTAATCCCATACTGGAACATTCTGGGAAAAGCAATAACCCCCCCTCCCCCCCAGTGAATACTGACATAGAGCACCTTTAATATTAGGTCAGATTGATAACAAAAACTGACATTATCATTATGCCTCTTTACAGGGTTTATATTATCTTCATAGCAAAGGCAAGATGCACAGGGACATAAAGGTAAGAAAAAACAATCTAATACAGTAGTTTTGAAATATTGCAAGCAGCTATCACGTTATGTATCTTCTGATAACTAAAAAGTAATTTTGTCAAGTTAATTAATAAGTTTGGCAGCGCCTATTGAAAGTGGAGCTATGGGCACATTATTCTGCTGTACATTGCACTGCCAAAAAGTGCTTTTGTCTGAGATAATTGGAGTTGACACTGAGGTAATTTCTAATGTGGCTTGTGTTTCTGACAGGGAGCCAACATCCTCCTGACCGATAATGGCTATGTTAAACTAGGTAAGAGAAGCAATTACCTTCTGCTTCAAAAGCATTTCAGTGGCCTATTTTGCTCCCTCGCTTCCCTCGCGTCCATTCTTTCACCTCCGTATAATGTGTTGACCTTCACTCTTATTTATAATATATCTTTAATAATTGACATTTCTTATGTTTCTTTTGGCTTTAGCGGATTTTGGTGTATCAGCCCAGATCACAGCAACGCTTGCCAAGAGAAAGTCATTTATTGGAACACCATACTGGTGAGTTGAAAGAAGAACATCCAAAATATTTTTAAAGCTTAGGCTAGTTTTTATGAGAACAACATTCTTAAAATACAGAATGGCAAAAAGAAAATGTATTTTTTTAAATTATTCATTAGAACTTCACATTGACACTAAAGGTGCTCTTACCGTGTTGTCAAATGTAGATGGTATGTAGTGCTGGCTGATAAAAATAGCCAGACTCATTAGTGGGCCATCAGGCTTTCAGTTTCTCTGGTTTCTCACTGTGTTCTCCTGCTGCAGGATGGCTCCTGAAGTGGCAGCGGTCGAACGGAAAGGAGGTTACAACCAGCTCTGTGATATCTGGGCTGTGGGCATCACTGCCATAGAGCTCGCTGAACTACAACCACCCATGTTTGACCTGCACCCTATGAGGTAATGTCCATATTACTTAATGCAGTCTTATTGGCTACAATATCTGCATTGTCAACAAACTAAGTTGGTGCAGGAATGATGTTTAAATTATTTTTGTTGTCTTTTTTTCCTAGGGCTCTATTTTTAATGACCAAAAGTAATTTTCAGCCTCCAAAATTAAAAGACAAACTAAAATGGTAAGATGAGACAGCCTTTGTCTGTCTAATGTATATTTTACAGATTGATACATATTAATTTTCTTTTTTTGCTTGTGTGTATCAGGACAAACAATTTCCATCACTTTGTAAAGCTCGCGCTCACTAAAAACCCAAAGAAGAGGCCCACAGCTGAAAAACTACTACAGGTGAGAACATGCGTAGGTGTGTCCTTCAGAAGATCGTCAATTGTTACATTGAGTGTTATAACACAGTGTCAATGATTGATGTGAATTTGTTGAT
Source organism: Paratrypauchen microcephalus (assembly GCA_036785185.1). Lineage (NCBI taxonomy): Eukaryota > Metazoa > Chordata > Actinopteri > Gobiiformes > Gobiidae > Paratrypauchen > Paratrypauchen microcephalus. The sequence goes on along the minus strand of JAVJIX010000001.1, from coordinate 17,235,232 downwards.
TCATTGATCTTCAATGAAGAATCTCTCCTGTGTTTCCAACAGCACCCGTTTGTGTCTCAGCCCCTCAGTCGGACCCTTGCCATTGAGCTGCTGGACAAAGCCAACAATCCTGACCACAGCTCCTTCAACGACATCGACGATGATGACCCCGAGCCAGAGGTAGTTTCACAACCTCTCACTGCTGACCTTTCACAAATCACATTGCAGTATTATTTTATAGTATACATAATACAGATACAGTATATAGTATAGTACACAAATGTCATTATATGCATTACTGTGTTCAAAGCAATTATACGGAAAAGCCTGATTGTGTTTTTTCTCATCTTTTTCTTTCATTTATCTATTTTCATTTCATTCTTGCATTCATAGTTGTAGTAATTAGTGGTAAATATCCTCTGCACCCTAGCTTTATTTTCTTATTTGCCAAATAATATATATTTATTATCAAATATGATTTTTTTTTTTACATAGACATAATACATTCCAATAACTTAATTAATATTTGACAGTCATTAGAGTTAAACCAAAGCAAAATCTTAATAATAAAGTAATATTACATAACTTTTTGGGGAAAATTCCACAGTATTCTAAATTGATAGTGCATTTATGCTCATCTCTTGAAACACAGACCCATTTCCTTTCTTCCCTCACTGTCTTACTCTCATTTCCTGCATGTGGCTTCCTTCTCAGTTCAAGTACAGGGGTTATTTCCTACCCATAAGCCCCGGTGCTCGACGTGCCCCTCGTTTTGCTGCCCGTAGGAAGGTACCAGTGTGGGCTGCCCTGTCTGCAGTGATGTCATTCTAACTCTTATACCAGTTGTTGTTCCAGTCTGGGCTACCACAGACCTAAAAGAATCATAGGGCATTCCTATTCAAATCACTATGCCGACTGTTGTCATGGGAGCTGACATTGGCTTTTAGATTCAGCGAGTTGATAGATCACTGTGGCACTTTCACAATAGTTTTAAAGGAGTGAGTTCTTGTTTATAGTTTGGGTGAAGTACAAACCAAAACAAACACAACGCTAAAGCTTGAGATGTTATCACATAACAATAACAGATGTCCAACTGAGTCTCATTTTTGCTAATGTGCACAAATGTGGATAACTTAAGTACTTCTTAAGTCAAAGATTAACTGCAGTTTTTTTTTTTTTTGCATTTAAGGTAGCTTAAAGAACAGTAATTTGGCATTGTTTGTGAGCATTTTTGCAATTATTCAAATTGTGATGTCAAGTAGCGTCATAAGTCGGTCCAGGTGCAATGTTGCTAGCTGGACTACTTTGCTAGCTCCACCTTTTTTCGTTGTACAAGCTGTTGTCTATGTGTGTTGTGCATTTGGCACGTACAGTGCCGTGAAAAAGTATTTGCCCCCTTCCTGATTTCTGTGTTTTTTGCATATTTATCACTCAAAACATTGTCAGATCATCAAACCAATTTTAATATCACACAGAAACAACCCAAGGAAAGACAAAATTCAGTTTTTGAATGATGATTCCATTTATTAGTGCACAAAAAAAATCTAAACCTATCTGGCCCTATGTGAAAAAGTAATTGCCCCCTTAATCTAATAGCCAGTTGAGCCTCCTTTGACAGCAATAACTGTAACCAAACGTTTGCGATAATTGGTGATGAGTCTTTCACACCGCTGGGGAGGGATTTTGGCCCACTCTTCTATGCAGAATTGTTTCAATTCTGCCATATTGGAGGGTTTTCTTGTATGAACTGCCCGTTTAAGGTCACACCACAGCATCTCAATCGGATTTAAATCCGGACTTTGACTTGGCCACTCCAAAACCTTAATTTTGTTTTCTTTGAGCCATTCAGAGGTGGACTTGCTGGTGTGTTTTGGATCATTGTCCTGTTGCATGATCCAAGAGCGCTTGAGTTTGAGGGCACGAACTGATGGCCGGACATTCTCCTTCAGGATCTTCTGGTAAACAGCAGAATTCATTTTTCCGTCAATCACAGCAAGTTGTCCTGGTCCTGAGGCAGCAAAGCAGGCCCAGACCATCACACTGCCACCACCATGCTTTACTGTGGGCACCATGTTCTTTTTATCAAATGCTGTGCCATTTTTACGCCAGATGAAACGGGCTGCAGACCTTCCAAAAAGTTCAATTTTAGACTCATCGGTCCACAAAATGTTTCTCCAAAAGTCTTGAGGGTCATCAAGGTGCTTTTTGGCAAAGGTGAGACGAGCCTTTGTGTTCTTTTGTGAAAGCAGTGGTTTTCTCCTGGGAACTCTTCCATGGATGCCATTTTTGGCCAGTGTTTTTCTAATGGTGGAGTCATGAACACTGACCTTAACTGAGGCCAACGAGGCCTGTAGTTCTTTCGATGTGCGTCTAGGTTCTTTTGTGACTTCCTGAATGAGCCGTCGTCGCACTCTTGGAGTAATCTTAGTTGGTCGACCACTCCTGGGAAGGGTTGCAACTGTTCCCAGTTTCCTCCATTTTTGAATAATGGCTCTGACAGTGGTTCGCTGGAGCCCCAGAGCTTTGGGAATGGCTTTGTAACCTTTTCCTGAATTATAGACTTCTATCACTTTTTTTCTCATTTGTTCTTGAATTTCTTTGGATCGTGGCATGATGTGTTTGTTCTTGAGATGTTGTAGCCAACTTCACTTTGTTTGACAGGAACTATTTAAGTGATTTCTTGATTCAACACAGGTGGTGACAATCAGGTGTGGGTGTGGCATGTAGAACTGAACTAAGTTTTCTCAAAACTGTGGTTAGTCACAGTTAGTTTGTGATTTAACAAGGGGGGGCAATTACTTTTTCACATAGGGCCAGATAGGTTTAGATTTTTTTTGTGCACTAATAAATGGAATCATCATTCAAAAACTGAATTTTGTCTTTCCTTGGGTTGTTTCTGTGTGATATTAAAATTGGTTTGATGATCTGACAATGTTTTGAGTGATAAATATGCAAAAAACACAGAAATCAGGAAGGGGGCAAATACTTTTTCACGGCACTGTATGTATGTGTTGACATATTTTAATTTCATGCATGGTTTGAGCATGCTGTGATATAACTTGAAATTTCTTTATTAAACTACTTTTTGTTATGGATCTTGTTGAGGTCTGGAGTCTAGTAGCTTCTGTAAGAAACGATATCATTATCATTCAATGTTTTTTTTTTAATTGATTGATATTAAAGGGATAGTTTTGGTTTTTTGATGTGAATCTGTATGGCATCCCCTTCAGCAGTGTCGAGCATTAACACTGACTTATCCCTGACAGTGTCCTGTGAGCCGAGTTCTTCCCCGGTTCTGGTGCTGACGAAAGTAGGCCACGGCCGTTAATAAAGCTTGTTTTTCTTCTCAACACAATATTTGTCCAAAAAGTGATATATTTGCGTCACAAAACAGTTGACCACAAAAAAGTCAGAAGTCATAATCGCTTGGTGCTATTTTCTCTCGATTCCTATCACTGCTGGAGCTGGACAGCCGCGCATGAACCCAACACTTTTTCAGTTGTTTGGCAGTGTTTATGTCCTCAGACCGCAGCGAGCCAATTTAGAAATAAAAATATAGCTATCGTTGGAGAAGAAGATAATAGAAGAAGATAATGGATATAAAATGGGGCGGACCTGTGATTACCCAGGTTGTACCAACAAAGATGAACCGTTTTCTAGTCACCGTTTTCCTGTCACAAACATTGGTCTGAGGCAAATTTGGCTTCTTGCCATAGGGTTCAATGTGGACCCCAAATTGGCTAAAATAAAAAAAAGCTTTGTGTGTGCAATGCACATTTCAGTGAAGAGGATTATGTATGCCCAGCACGGAGGAGGAAGCTTTTGAAGAGCACTGCTGTCCCTGCACCCCAGGTAAGTGACAAGTAACAAGTGGCAATGTTTACAAGTGAACAGGCTAATAATCAGCTAGCTGCTAGTAATCTTGTGTGCAGCAAATCAATGTCATATTACCAGTGAAAGCTTCTACAAAACATAACGTTATGTTGGCTGCTACGTCCTCCTCATCGGTGTCGTAGTCAGGCATTTTACTTCCCGGGTATTAAAACACAAACAGGTACGGCTGTCCAGCTGGGGGCAGCGCACAGTGATAGGAATCGAGAGAAAATGGCACCAAGCAATTATGACTTCTGACTTTTTCGTGGACAACTGTTTTGTGACGCAAATATATCACTTTTTGGACAAATATTGTTTTGAGAAGAAAAACAAGCTGTCGTCGTAACTGTCGTGGCTAACTTACCGGACCTACTTTCGTCAGCGCCAGAACTGGGGCAGAACTCAGCTCAGTGCTGTTGCACGACACTGCTGAAGGGGATGCCATACAGATTCACATCAAAAAACCCGAACTATCCCTTTAAGTGGTGGTATTATAACAATAAACTATAAACCTGTCGCTAATGTGTTATTATCTTATTATGGTCTGTAGAAATAAAACCCTTGAATTTATAAACATACATAGCTCATTTTGATCGGTTGTCTTGCTATACCTGTAGTCTCTATAAACTTTTCTTGCATGATGAAAACAGAGCTAGTGTCACCTGGTTTATTTGACATTTCCGACATAAAAATTGTTTTTTTTCCATTGACCATTGCCATGTCGTGTGTGTCTGGTTGCAGTGGCTCTGGTGCTGTGTCATCAAATTCACACCCACAGGAAATATGAGTGCATTGTTGTTTTAAACATATTGAAATCTCCCCAAGTAAACTATCATGATATATTCTTGCACATATGTTGTTTTCTCTTTTCACAGTCCCCCGTGTCTGTCCCTCATCGTATCCGCTCCACCAGCAGGAGTACTCGGGAAGGAAAGACACTATCAGAAATAAACTGTGAGTTTTGATCCAAAGCCAGTTGCTGCATCCTATACTTTCCCATACTGCACTAACAATGACCTTAAATGACCTTTTTCAGTTGGCCAGGTGAAATTTGACCCTCCGTTGAGAAAGGAAACGGAGCCCCACCATGAGCCTGTGAGTATACAGTTTGTTCTGCAGTATTTGTCTCACTTCACCAGAATAATCAGGTTTACACAAGCAACATAACGCAAAGTCATTCACAGAAATAATCAAATGTCCATATTGTTTTTAAATTCACTGCTGGCAAAGAAATCTGATCACATAATAAGTAGTCACGCACACAGCAATCATTTCCATCTTGCCTAGTTTTCTACCCACTTTTCTCAATACCCTTTTTCATTTTTTTGTTTGACATCTTCTGGCTTCCTCTTCATTTTTGTTTATCGAGTTGGACATGACTTTTGGACAACTTTCTCTGGCCTTCACCCTTTTATCCTCTCCCTCCATTTCGCACTTGGATAGTCGTTTGATTATGTTGTGCTTCTCTGTCTTGCTGACCAATCTTTTTTTCCTAGACCAGGGGTCGGCAACCCGTGGCTCCGGAGCCGCAAGCGGCTCTTTGATCCCTCTGATGCGGCTCAGTACAGTGGTCCCTCGTTTATCATGGGGGTTACGTTGTAGAAATAACCCACGATAGGCAAAATCCGTAAAGTAGTCAGTTTTATATTGCGTGTATAAATATGCGTGTATTTCACAGATCCTCTGACCGAGGCGCTTGGCGCCGCTGCGCAGTTGCGGGTTTTGTTGGGGAGAAAACTTGCAAACATACAGCACTTCAGAGCAGTGATGGACTGGGATCATCGGCCCTGGCAGTTTACACCTACAAGCGGCCCCGTAGTCTGTGGAACGGGAGGGAGAGGTTCTACAGCTCTGCACCAAACAGAACTGTAGTGAGAACGCATCCGTGCGCTCTCAGGACTGCCGCCTGGACTCCAGGTTCCACCAGTTCGTTATGCGCAAACATTGCCGCTACTTCCCGATGCGCATTGACCACCCGGAGAAGTATGCACGTGGTCAAATCCGTAATAGAGCACGGCCTCGGCCCTTCTGGCATGTGCTCAAATGCCAGACCGCTCAGTCTTCAGAGTCACACTGCTCGTGATCGAACATTTAAATAAATTTGGCAAACTGAACACATTCTGTACAGGAGACACGGAGGAGAATGACTGACAAAGACAAAGGTCTACAGTCCTTTAGCCAATCAGGATGCAGAACACAATACGTGTTGATACACTATAAAAAATCAGCAAAACAGCGAGGGACCACTGTATTTAATTAAAATGTATTTTATTTTAGTTCGTTCATATTCAAAATGTAATTCTATGTCACAAAGGTAAAAAAAAAGCCATTATATGCAGTGTTATTTCATTTTAAATCAATTTTAATTTTAATTTTTGCGGCTCCCAGTGTTTTCTTTACTGTGTGAAACGGGTCCAAATGGCTCTTTGAGTGGAAAAGGTTGCCGACCCCTGTCCTAGACCTTCAGATTATAGATGTTGTGCGTGGGATCAATAACCTGTTACCATATTCATATCTAAGCCAGCGTTAATGCACATCTGACGCATTGTATAAGGAAATAAAGTTGTTCATGCAGAAAGAACACACACCATAGTCATTGTAAAGAGAATAGATTAGTACAGTGGTTTTCTTAATGAATTAATTGATTGGTAATACACATAATATTGTTATACATGTTTGTGGTGGATGTAGTTGTTTTGCTGGTGGCAATGGGAAGCTGGTGCATGGTGTGTTCCAATCAGTATTTTACCTGAAATGTGCAAATCTTGTTGCTTGTACTCAGTCTGCCTAAATGCCCAATTGGCGCTTGTGAGCTTTAAGACGTGTTTTAATGCTGTTACTTCGTCAGAAAGTTGTTTGGTTTCATTCACACATGCTTGAATACATTTCCAAAGCTCACAATGCTCTCTTCCACCTTGTGATGTCATGAAGTGATAGTTTTCAAGTTAACAGCTACCTTTTATCTTTAGCTCAGTAGAGATTAGCCATTCCAGGTCTGAAATAATCCATATTATTCTAGTGAAAGTGTATGTATTATCACATGACATCACAAGGTGGACCCGAGTGTTTTTATTTGAGAAAAGAATTCAGCCTGAATATGTAGGGTTTGTGTGTTAAACATGTGTGAATGAAACAGGTATGTTTGTGATGAGGAAACAACATTATAACAGAGATCAGAGAATCACGTAATATTGGCCCTTTAAATTGTGCATTGTAATTTGTAAATTTTAATATTCGTGCAACAGAGGATACATAGAGAGTTAAAGGACATTTTGCATAGAACTGCTATGTAAAATTATTTCAAGCAATTGCATAAATTCTGCAAATTATCAGGTTGTTTTCTGTGATCATTTCAAATGAGTGACCCTAACCCTAACCCTAACCCTGAGCATACAATAAGTCAAGGACACTGTAATGGGCTATATTTATTTACAAGTTCCCCAAAATATATTTTGTAAGTTAATAAATACATATACACATTTTGTCAGTTTCGTGTATCAGTCCAGCCAATACAAAATACATTTCTTCTGGAATAATCTACCAGTTTGTCATAACCTTCCATCATACTTAGACTACCATACCATTTATTGATTAAAGATTTAATCCCATTTGTGCAACCATCAGCCTCTGGGCCACCCCTGTTCTCACCCCTGCCCCATTATACCCTCCATGCGTCCAGGTTAATGTATTAACTGAGGTCTTTCTCGCTCTGTCTTGCTGACCAGTGTGATTCTGAGCCCTATCTGGACTGTGTCGAGGAGCACTACTATACCGCAAGACCTAATCTGGTAGTACTTTTCACTCCGTCCCTATCTCTGCCTCTGCGTCTATACACTTAAAATAGCCTCTTTCTTATCATGTCACCTTTTCTGTAAGGTTCTGTTCCTCTTGTCTTTTTGCTGTCTGGGCCCGTTTCTTGTTCCGTTTGCAGAACTGGCTGTTTAGTATTCTGTTCATTTTTAAACATTTTCTAGCTTTAGCTTTTGCATCACTAACTTTCAGATGTCACGATGTTAACTGTCAAGACTTTGTGGTATTGCGTTTACTGGCACACATTCGCAGGGGGAGTTTGGCAAGGTCATACAAACACATTTTACACACTTTAGGGGCTCTGGTTTGATTTCTACTCCAGTGCTTCTTTGTAGATCTCTTTCCATCTATTTGTTCTAAACCTACATTTTCCAAACTTTTATGCCTAGCAGTATCATGTACTACTGTTTTTGTCAAATATGTTGTGTCTTATATGCTTGTTTATGTCTGCATGCTTGCTGTATCGTTTTTCATAGTGTGCAGTGCCATAGTTTGGTCCATGTATTAAAACACAAATGTTAGAAATGTGTATTTATATATGTAACTGACATGATTTTGACTTTCAGTCATTAGCATCTGTTGACTATGTACAGTATCCCAAACAGGTATAACATAATGACCTGATAAATAGCCCTGTAGACAACAAATGCTAGCAATAACTTGTTGACATAGCTGGATTGGATGACAGATCAATTTAATTCCCCATCAGAATCCATGTAACTGCTGCTTTCAGGCTTATCATTTTGGTCTTAAAATGTTTGTATTAACCCGCTCTATATGACCCTAGTGTTTTATGTCGCTATTTTGTACATAAATGAATTCCTATTCCTAATATACAAGTCATCTACAAAATTGTCCCTATAATTTCTGGCCTTTGTGAGCTTCATTTGGCTGGAACTGAACCCTATAGGTGACTTCACACCCCCTAGTCCACTTTTTATACGTTCTATGGTTTTGACCCAGCTATCTAGCCACTGCAATTTTTAGAGTTATTATGCACACTCCCCGTCTATGGTCATGCTGTTATCTCTGATCTATTTTGAAACTATGTTAATGGGGTAATATAATAACATTATAATTATAATACAGTCAGTTGAGTATCGGTGTATTTATACTATCACTATGACCTTATGGAGTATTCATTTATTTAGAGCACCTCTGTATTGTCAAGATGGCCCAAATTCGTTTCGATGAATATGGTGTTTCATAGGTATTAAAGTGGACTTTTTTTTTTGCAGGAATTGCAGTTGGAGTATGGACACGATTCACCAAGTCTATTGGGCGGAAACAATAAGTAAGTTTAATTAAAACTTGATCATGCAATTGTTTTTGCTCTGATTGCATGATAAAGGATAGTAAAAGTAGTAAGATATTCTGTATTCACTTTTTACTTGATCCCTTGAACCTTTTTGTCCAATAGGAGTTTGCTCAAGTCTGTAGAGGAGGAGCTGCTGCAGAGGTATGTATACTCGTGCTACTTCCTGGTTCACACGGGTCTTCTTGATTTGCTTGTGTTAAACTAAGCTAAGCCGACCCATCAATCAATTAACGGCAAGACTAATCAGAACAATTACATGCAACTAACGGCGGGGCTGTGCTCAGGGCTGTGGGTGAGGGCTGCTCTTCCTTCTCTTCTTCTCCTCTGCTGCTGCTGCTGCTTTTGGCTTTGGGATCTGGTGGTGCTTTTGCAGGAGCTTTGCAGGGCATGGCTTACACACATACTCAACAAATGCTCGCTCCCTCTGACCAGTGCAGCAGTGGATAATCTTACCAAACACTTTGCCCCAAAGACTGTGATTATCACCACTTACTTTGTTTTACTTCAGGCAAAAGAAAATGTGACATTAAAGGCAATACAAATACCCCATTGAGCTTTTTGATTTTCTGGGTTAATTTGGAAAACGTACTGTCCGTTTTGGGGGGATGACTAGTCTTTGTTTTTCAATAATATTAATATTAATATTAATATTAATATCACTACATATATACATTGTTTCGGACATAATTTTTCCTGAAAGTTTGAGCTGGGATTCTACATTGTGTGATTTAGATGAGTTTTGATATATTTGGGCAAATTTGGGGAACCCATACACATATTTTCTTCTAGCTTATTACCATACATAATATGTCTCTTCTGACACAGGATACTATTGTGCTATGATACTGCAATACATTAGGATGAAATAAGTCTTCAGACAATGACATTTCATCTAGTGCTGGGCCCAGACCTGTACTGTATGCCTCAGGTAGATTGCAAATATCCAGTTGCAAAGTAACTAGTATTTAAACAGGAAGTGGCTATTTGACAGCTGCTGTTAATCCCTTTGAAACTGTATTTGTTTATATGTGATAAGATCAGGGTTTAGTGTTGGCTACACTCAGATCTTCCTCTCCCTCCCCCCCATCTCCCTCCCTCTTCTCTGCATCCTCTGGCCTTGCTCTTCCCCCTTGTCCTCTGGTCCCCTCATCCTGGCCACATTCACTTCTCGACCCCATTTATCCCCTTCCCCCCTCCTGCCCCTGTCTCCACCTCCGCTCCCAGGGGCCATGTGGCACACTTAGGGGATGATGAGGATGAGGATGGTGCTGATGATGAAACTCACACTCAGTAAGTTGTCTCCCAGTCGTAGCCCTCGACGCCGGCCTCACTTCATTGTCCCACTCACTCTCATCCTCCACCACTCTATTATAACTTACTGTATGTTGGGAGGATGTGGAGGGGGACACATGAAGAAGGTTCTCTGTCTCTTTTCCACAGTTTCATCCATGCATCTATGAGCAGCACACCCCACCATCGCGCCTCAAAGACACCTGCATTTGTGTGTGTGTGTGCTCCCATGCTCTCACCTGTCTTTTGTATACTTCTTATTAACTAACAATAACCCTAACCTGAAAACCCACCCAGATCACTTCAATTAATGCGTACCTGTAAATACAAATGGTCAAGATTTACATAAAATATGTTGCAGACCTATTTAAAACCATGCAATACCAATATGGCTTAATTTTGTTGTACTCTGGGTTTGGTTTCAGTCCATAGATGACCTCAGCATCTCATTTGCTGTAGTTTCGCTTTGCCATCTGCATACTGCTGTGTGTCTGTATGGTGGTGTGTGCGCCTTCTGTCTTGTCTTGCCTTTTATAAAACTATGTATCTGGAAATCTGCCTTGGCCCCTCACTGAAAAAACAAATGTCTATTGAAGAGCAGAGCATTGCTGCTGCTTGTTGATTTCCATTTTAAAGATTAATCCTGATAGAATATACAATTTTTTAATCATTTCCATTGATGATGGTGGAATGTACAATTTAGCATCTCATGTATTATCAAATAGTGACGGATCAAATTTCCCACTGAAACCCATACTTCTTTAAACCACATTATTTTCTATCTGTCCATGTTTAAAGGGATATGCCACCCCCAGGTCAAACTTGGGCATCTCCCCACAGTCCAGAGACTAAAATAAGTGGTGGAAAGCGTTTTCCTGGTCACCCAGCCATTGTCCGAGTCTGTCAGCACTGACCGCCGTGGTATCTGCAGCTACTCCGCGTTAGACTGGAGTCTAACGGCGCCAGAGAAAGATTTCGGCCAAAACAAAGCCGAAGCACAGAGCACGCTGCGCAACAGGGGAACTCCCTTCCTGGTGCGTAACAGGGATTCCCCTGGCAGCGTGCTCTGTGCTTCGGCTTTCTTTTTCCGCACTGAAAAATAGTTCCCACCCAAAATGACCAAGTCAAGCTCTCCGTGTTGATTTGCACATTTATTTGCACTTGATATGAATGCGCACTACACAGAAAGTAATTGGGAAATGCATCGAGCAAATTAATTCCTTTTGGCCGAAATCTTTCTCTGGCGCCGTTAGACTCCAGTCTAACGCGGAGTAGCTGCAGATACCGCGGCGGTCAGTGCTGACAGACTCGGACAATGGCTGGGTGACCAGGAAAACGCTTTCCACCACTTATTTTAGTCTCTGGACTGTGGGGAGATGCCCAAGTTTGACCTGGTGGTGGCATATCCCTTTAAAAGACTGGTAGTTTTTACTGTCTTCTGTTGTATCGGTGAGCGATACGACTTACAGTGCCGTGAAAAAGTATTTGCCCCCTTCCTGATTTCTGTGTTTTTTGCATATTTATCACTCAAAACATTGTCAGATCATCAAACCAATTTTAATATCACACAGAAACAACCCAAGGAAAGACAAAATTCAGTTTTTGAATGATGATTCCATTTATTAGTGCACAAAAAAAATCTAAACCTATCTGGCCCTATGTGAAAAAGTAATTGCCCCCCCTTGTTAAATCACAAACTAACTGTGACTAACCACAGTTTTGAGAAAACTTAGTTCAGTTCTACATGCCACACCCACACCTGATTGTCACCACCTGTGTTGAATCAAGAAATCACTTAAATAGTTCCTGTCAAACAAAGTGAAGTTGGCTACAACATCTCAAGAACAAACACATCATGCCACGATCCAAAGAAATTCAAGAACAAATGAGAAAAAAAGTGATAGAAGTCTATAATTCAGGAAAAGGTTACAAAGCCATTCCCAAAGCTCTGGGGCTCCAGCGAACCACTGTCAGAGCCATTATTCAAAAATGGAGGAAACTGGGAACAGTTGCAACCCTTCCCAGGAGTGGTCGACCAACTAAGATTACTCCAAGAGTGCGACGACGGCTCATTCAGGAAGTCACAAAAGAACCTAGACGCACATCGAAAGAACTACAGGCCTCGTTGGCCTCAGTTAAGGTCAGTGTTCATGACTCCACCATTAGAAAAACACTGGCCAAAAATGGCATCCATGGAAGAGTTCCCAGGAGAAAACCACTGCTTTCACAAAAGAACACAAAGGCTCGTCTCACCTTTGCCAAAAAGCACCTTGATGACCCTCAAGACTTTTGGAGAAACATTTTGTGGACCGATGAGTCTAAAATTGAACTTTTTGGAAGGTCTGCAGCCCGTTTCATCTGGCGTAAAAATGGCACAGCATTTGATAAAAAGAACATGGTGCCCACAGTAAAGCATGGTGGTGGCAGTGTGATGGTCTGGGCCTGCTTTGCTGCCTCAGGACCAGGACAACTTGCTGTGATTGACGGAAAAATGAATTCTGCTGTTTACCAGAAGATCCTGAAGGAGAATGTCCGGCCATCAGTTCGTGCCCTCAAACTCAAGCGCTCTTGGATCATGCAACAGGACAATGATCCAAAACACACCAGCAAGTCCACCTCTGAATGGCTCAAAGAAAACAAAATTAAGGTTTTGGAGTGGCCAAGTCAAAGTCCGGATTTAAATCCGATTGAGATGCTGTGGTGTGACCTTAAACGGGCAGTTCATACAAGAAAACCCTCCAATATGGCAGAATTGAAACAATTCTGCATAGAAGAGTGGGCCAAAATCCCTCCCCAGCGGTGTGAAAGACTCATCACCAATTATCGCAAACGTTTGGTTACAGTTATTGCTGTCAAAGGAGGCTCAACTGGCTATTAGATTAAGGGGGCAATTACTTTTTCACATAGGGCCAGATAGGTTTAGATTTTTTTTGTGCACTAATAAATGGAATCATCATTCAAAAACTGAATTTTGTCTTTCCTTGGGTTGTTTCTGTGTGATATTAAAATTGGTTTGATGATCTGACAATGTTTTGAGTGATAAATATGCAAAAAACACAGAAATCAGGAAGGGGGCAAATACTTTTTCACGGCACTGTATATCAGTGTCACTCCAATTAGCTTACACTACTAGTCTCTCTGTAGTATTTAACAAGTTGCTGTATGTATATGTACAGTGGCAAAGTGTCTGTGGCAAAGTTAATTAAGCAGTTCTTGGGGGTTTGTCAAGTGTTGCTTTATTGGCTATTTGTGTGATCCTAGTTTATCCATCTAATCTTTAACTAATTTCACATGCCTTGGTTAGTGTATACAATATAATGTAATAAATGGCAAACTATTCTTTGTCACTCTAGTCATCTGTACATATACTTGTAAATGTTATTTTAATCCATTGTATTTATACATTTTTATCATTTCGTGACTAATGGTCCCTTTATAAGACTAAAACAAATTCATATTTTCTTTGTATTAGACTTAAATGACAAGATTGATCTGGTTTTACTTCTGACTCATTTTCATTGTTTTGTAACTGCAAAACAGTATAAGCATCTAATGATTAATTTATACATCACAACATTAGCTTTACTATGCGTTTTTTTTTTTCCTTTTCAGTAAATCCAGCACTATCATGAGGCCAAAAGTACCCCCTCCACTTCCTCCTAAGGTGAGCTATAATTTTCATTCAGCTTTGTTGTTGTTGTTTTTACATATAATATTAAGCTGCTCTATGCAAATTTTCTTTCTTTTTCTACTATTGGGGGTATGCTATTTGCTTGTCTCCAGGGAGGCGTTATGGCTTTGCCGGTAATGTTCCATAGTATGTCATTAAACATGTCCATCATGCATTTAGCCAATTATAGGTTTTGCATTTTTACTATGAGCAGGGTTGTCTCTCCACAAATCTGACCTTTAACTTGGCCTGGAGGCATCACTTGCTTATCTCCATGTTGTTTAATAGTTAATGATATGTTTAATGTCATGATGCAGTAGTTGACTCCAAAGTTGGCTCTACCAGAAAAGTTACATACTGCATCTTTATCATCCAATACTTTTTGTGTTTTTGATGGTTTCTGTTAGGAGAGCAAACAATGCAAATATTGAAAATGTATAGAGAAAAAAGTATTGATGCAGTCTATGTTTTTTAGCCCAAGTCCATCTCCACTTCCACACCACCACCACAACCGAAACTGAAACCAGACGACAGCCAATCACACACCGAGGACGATGGGGGAGGGACAATCAAGCGTTGCCCCATCCCAGAGACTCCAAGCCCTGCCAAACCCTCGAGTGTACCCCCACGACCCCCGCCCCCAAAGCTGCCACCCCACCGGCGGAGTAGCCTAGGTAACGAGAGCACGACCCGCTCGGAGGTGGAAAACTCAGCCCCAGAGGATGATGGGAGCTTTAGACATTTCTGGGAATGGCTTCACACGCCTCACACAGAGGAGGAGCTAGAGGAGGCTTGGGAGGTGCTGAAGGAGGTCAAAGAGGAGCAGGAGAAAGAAAAGGAAAAAGCCAGTAAGAGAAAATGAGTTGATCAGTAGCCTCCGCTGACCCTGTCCTCCCCTCCGAATGGTCGTCTGCTCTCCCATTAGTTGGTCCTCGTAGTCTGAGTATTTGTGCCATTAACATTAACAGCAAAAACCTTGTATTTGTGTTTCAAGTTCCTCCTCTCCATCAGCTCCTGCTCAATATGATTTTGTCATTTTGAAGTAGCGCTTTTGAAGATTTGATGTTCTTAACCTAATCAGCAAAAAATTGTCAGTGACTGACTAGAATTTTGAAGTAATAGCAACTACTGCGTACATTACCTAGTGTGAACCATAAAAGGTATTTTTAGATTGCAATGATTTAATATTTTGGCATAAAATATCCATTGCAGGATATGACCAAACTTATCTTTTTATGTAGTTTTATGTAGTTTTATGTAATGTAGTTTTTGTTGTAAATAAGTTTTTATATACACAAGCCTAATGTTTGTTTATACATACGCCAATTGTCAGCCGCACTTTTAAAACTGAGTTTTTGCATGTTATTTTGAAACATTCACACTGTGAAATACTCTACCACGAGACTCTATCACTAGATTTGATTTTCTTCTCTAGCTTTTATCCTTTTATCTAACCACCCTCCTTCAGCTCACAGCAGTCACTGTTTGCTTATGTTTGCCTCCCATTTGTGTCTGTAGCCCTGTTAAAGTGTACTAACCAAACCCCAGCCTTTATTTTTCTCTCACTGCCCCCTAAACACGCAGGTGCAAATGTAGCATGCAATTTTTTCCCCATCGACACTTGATTCACACACTCAGTGAAGTGTGCCTTTGTTGTTACAGGTAATGGTTTGAGTGCTCCACACAATGGGGAGAGGGACAGTCCTGCAGAGAGGCAGTCCACAATGCCCCCTAGTGTCCCAGCACGGAAAGACAAGAAGGATGTTCTGGTAAGAATACTAACTTGGAAGGGATGCACTAATACAGTACATCCATTGTCCCCATCTTTCATCCTTATCTTGGGAAGAGAGGATATATGTAGCATCCTTGTAATTAACTGGAAATTATGTTATTTTTTAATAGATGCCTGTCAGCAATGGCCTTCCACCTACACCTAAAGTCCATGTAAGTTTTAAATTACTTGCACAGTTGTTTCATCAATAAATTTGATTCAGTGTTTTAATATATATTCTTGCCTTTCTGTGTAACTTTAAAGTCTATTTATTTAAAAATAAACAAAGTTAATTAAAATGTGGGTTGCATTTTGTCAAAATGTAATGTTATACCCTATTAACAATGTCATATATTTCAGATGGGTGCCTGTTTTTCCAAGGTGTTTAATGGATGTCCCTTAAAAGTCCATTGTGCCACTTCTTGGATTAACCCAGACACAAGAGGTGAGATTGGGCTTTCTGCTTTAAAGATGGAATTGAATCGGTCATGTGTAATAATTGTCACGAGGGTGTGTTTCAGACCAGTATATAATATTTGGTGCTGAGGAGGGCATCTACACTTTAAACCTGAATGAGCTCCATGAGACGACCATGGAACAGGTATGACATAATGCCCTAAAGTGATACAATCTTATGAATATTGTTAATTCATTGTTTTGAATACATTTACAGCTCTTCCCTCGCCGGTGTACGTGGTTGTATGTCATGAACAACTGTCTTCTGTCTATATCTGGTAAGTGCTACAGCAGGGGTCTCTAACCTGTAGCTCGGGAACTACCAGGAGCTCTCCATTCCCTTCCAAGTAGCTCGCCAAGGGATTTCTGAATTATACCTACTGTACTGAATAACTCAAATTAGATTAATTGCCATTGTAAATGTGTTATTTTGAACTTTGTGCACTAATAAATGGGTAATGGTTTTATGTTTTATAGGCATTTAACTGTACAACATTTAAGGCTTGCCCCCTTATATCAACTCAATTTCTTGCGACCACTAAAACGAGTAGCTCTCCGGCATTTTCATTTTGTAATGGTAGCTCTCCAGATGCAAAAGGTTGGAGTTCCCTGTGCTACAGCCTCTCTAAATCATCAGAACAATTGTTGTCAGTAAAAAAAAAATACTATTAAATATTTATCTACTGTGTGTTTAATTTATGTGGGGTGCTTATGAGTAAACTAAACTATTGAGAAATGTATACAATTTAAATTTCTTATCTTTTTTGTTCTGTTTTGCCCTTTTTCAGGAAAAGCCTCTCAGTTATACTCACATAACCTGAGTGGTCTGTTTGAACAGGCCAGACAGTTACAGAAGTTACCTGTAGCCATTCCTACACACAAGTTGCCTGATAAGATGATTCCCAGGTATAAATGACTCTTAAATAATTCTTTCTACAAATTCCACTATGTTTATGAAAATAAATATTATACTGCACTTAATGTAAGCATTTGGATAACTTGAGTATTTTCTTACAACAGGAAATTTGCTGTGTCCAATAAAATTCCAGATACAAAAGGGTGCCAAAAGTGTTGCGTAGGTGAGTGGTACTAGAGTAAATTATTATTGTATAAATTGTGTTATGCATGTAAAGTATCCTTAAAATCTCTTAATATTTTGTTTTGTGATTTTATTTTTGCTCCTCTGCAGTGCGAAATCCATACACAGGTCATAAATACCTCTGTGGAGCCTTCCAGTCCAGTGTCATGCTGTTGGAGTGGGTGGAGTCTATGCAGAGGTTTATGCTCATTAAGGTCAGTTACTGCATTTTTGGCCATTCTTGAATACCTTAAAGTGCCTATGACGGGTTAGACTACTTACACTGAAACACACAAGATCATTATATTTTAAGATTTTTGCAGAAAACATTCACATTTATTTTCCCAATTTGGTCTTTTTTGTTTTAAATTTTACTTCTTGTTTGGAAATCGTGACATCACACTAGACTTCATAACTGTTACCAAGAAAAACTCCTCTAATGTACGTAGGGCTGGGCGATATGGAGAAAAAATTTTATCTCGATATGTTTTTGCTATATCTTGATATACGATGTATATCTCGATATCTATGCAGGGGAAAAAAACAAACAAAAAAAACCTAAACGCGCCAAATTCAGCAAGGATTATTTTTTTATTGAAGTGCAAACAGGTAGGCAGCCAAGTGCCTAAAGGTAGACAGGTACTAGTAACAAAGTGCTTGTGCACCATTTTTAACATTACCAAACCAAGTAGTACTTTGCCTTATTTTAATTGTAAACATAAAATCTGAGGGTAGACAGTTCTTATAAAGTGCTTCTTTAACATTTAAGATAAAAGACAAAAAAAAAAATCCCTAATTTCGTAGCCAAGTCCCTAGAGGTAGACAGGTACTAGTAACAAAGTGCTGTGCTTGTGTACCAATTTTAACATTATCAAACCAAGGAAGTAGTATATTGCCTTATTTAATTGTAAACATAAAATCTGAGGGTAGACAGTTTTATAGTGCAAAGATAAAAAAACAAAAAAATTTAAGATGAGACAAAAAAATCCCTCATTTCGTAATTAATAAAAAAAGGTACAGACAGCACATCCTAACCTTCCTTACCCTGTGACACTAACCTTTTATTGGTGTTGTTATTACATATACTTGTTGTTTTTTGTTTTGTTTTAGATTTTTTTTTGGAGCTGTAGCCCAAGATCTATAGCTTGCTTTTTTATTTTGTGTTTTTTTTGTGCTGTAGTTTAACTAAAGCTTTTTATTTCTTTTTTATTTTGTTGTGCTATAGTGGGCAAACTATAGCTTTTTATTTATTTTATTTTTTTTTGGTGCTAAAGAACTAGCTTTTTAAAAACTTTTCTGTGCTGTACAACTAGCTTTTTAAGCAGTGCTACTTGTGACTTTGTGTCGCCAAAAAGAAAACAAATCAGAGCGCATAGGCATACACTTATTGAGAATCAGAGCCTATGACAGAGGAATGACCAGACTCCGAGGCGATCTGACGAGAAGGGAGGGAGCAGAGGAGAGACTGGTGTGTGTCTGTCTGCCTGTGAGTGAAGCGACAGTCCACGCTGTTCTCAACTCCGCCCCGTCCCTCTCTGCCTGTGTCTCTCTGTCTCTGAACGGGGAAAGAGAGAAAACGGCGCAATTATTTTTTCCCCCTCCCGCGATCTTGGAGCCTCTGATCACCAAAAAAACTGGCTAGATTTGTCGCTAGTCGCTTTTGTCTAATTTTCTCGCTAGGGGGGTCCAGAAAGTAGCTAAAAATAGCGACAAAGTCGCTAAGTTGGCAACACTGGTTATCAACAAACACACGCGGTGTGTGTACGGGGAGGGGAGGGGGAACCACGGCAGTGAAACACAAACGCAAGAAGGAGGCGGGGCGGACAGCTCCACAAACAGTTGAGGAAAATAAGCAGAGTGGCGAAATCTTATTCATTTAGCGCATTATCTCGAGTTTTTCGATATGCCAAAATCTTTCTCGATTTCATAAAACATCTCGAGATATCGCAAATCTCGAGATATTGCCCAGCCCTAAATGTACGCAGAAATTATTATTTAAAATATACAAATATAAGAAAACACCTTTATATTATTGAATTGATCTTTTAAACTATCAGAAAACATGTTTTTAAGTGTATAATGATGAAATTTTGGACATAATTCTCCCTGGTGTGATGTCATCAGTGCGTTTGAACTCTCCACTTCCTGTAATTTCCAGCATATTTTTTCAACTTTTTTCTTGGTTTGTGTAAAAATCATTTACAGCTGTGGAAAAAAAAAATAAGAGACCACTGCAAAATTATCATTTTTTTCTGATTTTACTTCTTATAGGTATGTGTTTGGGCAAAAGGAACATTTTTGTTTGACTCTATAAACTACTGACAACATTTCCGCCAAATTCCAAATAAAAATATTATTGTTTGGAGCATTTGCAGAAAATTCATTTTATAACAACTAGGGATGTCAACAATTAATCGATTAACGATTAATTGTCGATTAAGACGTTAGTCGAACAAAATGCATTAATTGTAATTAATCGCTAATCGCGTGGTCACGAAACAAGGCAACCGCGCACCGCGCTGCGCTCGACTCACAGCCGGCCGCAGGCGCCAACGGCACTGCTCAGCAGCCCCGGGTGTACGCGCGAGACGAGATCGAACCGCGGCGCCCAGGAATGCGCCGCAACGTGCCGCTGCTGATCTCGCGCGGCTGGCCTGCGGCCCGGGCCCCGAGCCACAAACCAGCCGCACGAAACCAGCAGCGGCACACAGCGGCCCAATCCTGGTTCAGTCCAGGTCCAGACCCGGTCGAGTCCCGGTCCAGTACAGGTCCAGTCCAGGTCCAGACCTGGTCCGGACCTGGTTTAGTTCTGGTTTAGTCTCTTAGCCAATCAGGACAGAACACAATGTTACACTATAAAAAAATGTTACACTATAAAAAAAAAATTAAAAAAAAAAAAAATCCGCGAACCGCGATAGAGCGAGGGATTACTGTATTTTGTTATTGAGCATCAATACATTTGTCTGCAATTTTACTAGGGAATAATTAGTTGAGGAATATACAATATAATAATACTATGATATATTTATGACTCAGTGTTATGTTACTATAGTTTATATTCTTAAAGATCCTATTGAAACACTAAAATTCAGGTGAAAAACGCCGCTTATCAGTTAATCGTTAATCGATCGATAAGGTCAATCAACTATCAATTAATGAATTAATCGATAATTTGCATCCCTAATAACAACATAATTCTCTAATGTTTATACTTAAGAAGAGTTCAGAAATCAATATTTGGTGCAATAACCCTTATTTTTAATCACATCTTTCATGCGTCTTGGCATGCTCTCCACAAGTCTTTCACATTGTTCATGGGTGACTTTATTCCACTCCTGGTGCAAGAACTGAAGTAGCTCAGCTTTGTGTTTGTGTTGGAATTCAACAACCGCTGGAATGGAATGGCTGTAATACATGTAGAGATGCTGATTTCAGGAAAAAAAATGCAGTAGTCTCTTATTTTTTTCCAGAGCTGTATATTTACAATAGTTGTAATCCCACCAAGTCCCAATGAGAGAATCATAAAAATCTGTCTGGCACTTAAAGGGGGGGTTTAACTGAGCTCAAACTGTTCAGAAAAAGTTGTTAAATTTAAAATATTAAATGTAATGTTTGTACTACAGAACATAGACTTCCCATTGCCGTGCCCGCTGGAGGTGTTTGAGATGCTGGTGGTCCCAGAGCACACGTACCCTTTGATCTGTGTGGCTGTCACTAAAGGCACAGAACTCAACCAGGTTGTCAAGTTTGGCACAGTCAACCCCAACGCCACCTCCTCCTGGTTCACAGAAACAGGTATGGACAAAGGAGGAAAACATCATTCATACACATGTTAAATGCAGTGTTGTAGTTAATCAGTATTTTTATGTAATTGTTTCAGATACTCCACAGTCTTGTGTAATCCATGTTACTCAGTTAGAAAGGGACACCATTCTCGTCTGCCTTGACAGTGAGTACCGGTATAAGCTTTTATAACCAGTGCCCACAAATTTTTTATTATTATTATTATTGTTTTTATTTTTATTTTTGTTTATGTATTTATTATTTTTCTTCAAAATTTGTTTATTGACTTATACAGAAATTGTACAAAAGTGACTTTACATCACAAATAGTGCAGAATGCCTTTTAAATTTGTTTTACCCACCTTGTTTTATATCAAAATGACACGCACAGAAAAAGAAATATAACACCACACCAACACCCTCTGTCTAAATGACAAAAAAATGCTTTCTTTATTTTAAATGTGCATGTTTTGCTGTTTGTTCTTCTCCCATGCCATTTATTTATTCCCCAGGATGCATAAAGATTGTCAACCTTCAAGGGCGGTTAAAATCCAGCCGTAAACTATCTGCAGAGCTGACCTTTAACTTCCAGATTGAGGCAATAGGTAAACACAACTTTAACTGAAAATAGATTTGTTTTATATACTGTATAGGGATGAGTGCATTTATTTTAATTTCATCAGTGTATAGATCCTTTTTAAGAATAATTTGAACATTTTATCTTCTTGTGCAGTATGTCTACAGGACAGTGTGCTGGCTTTCTGGAGGCATGGCATGCAAGGAAGAAGTTTCAAGACCAATGAGGTAAGACCAGAAACTCAAGCACACAGCATTATAAGAGAATAATGTGTGGTTTGAATAGTTGCATTTAATTAATACTGTAAACAGTTGATTTAAAAAAGAGCTTAAGATTTTGTCACATATTTTAATTGGAATGTTAAAGGTGCACGATGTATGTCATTGTTCTGCCTGAAATGTTCTATAGTATGACATTAAACAGCACTACTTTACATTTATTAAATTACAGGTGGTTTAATAGCTCAGAAATACCTTCTGAAATACATTCTGACTGTGAGTGGGTCTGGTTTGGTCTCTATGAAGATACAAAGGTTTAATACCGTACTGTGAAACATTCCAGACAAAGCAATAACATCTCCATGGAGAAAAGTATTTGACGGGCCCTCTACCAGAAAAGTTACATAATGCACCTTTAAGTAAGATTTCTATTCATGTCTCTTGTCTCGGTTTTGTTTTAGATCACACAGGAGATCTCTGACAGCACACGGATCTTCAGACTTCTGGGATCAGACAGGTATGTGCTCTAGAAACAGTTTCACCTGCACTCACTGCACAGACAACATTAACTCCTCTTTGTTATCACTGAAGACGTGCTGACAGTAGAGACCCAGATGCTGAGGACAGAGGTGTCTCTCTGCCCAGGTACTCACTGTCTCCTGGCTGTAGCTGTCCCAATCTGCCTCTTTCTGTTGGGACTCTTGAGGTGTAAAGAACAGTGGTGTCACCAGCCATGTGTGGGGCAAAAATAAAAGGGCAGTGGTATAATACTCATAGTGAAATAATGGGAGTATATACACCAACACTGATCTGTTTAAACAAAATGTTGTCTTTTCTTTGAATTAAATAGAATGTACACGGTGTGCGCCGTGGCCTAATTTGGCACCTTTTTCATTAAACTCATAAAAACATGTTTGTTATTTGTTCTGGGCACTATAGCCCCAAGTGGTGTTGAGTTTAAATATATAATAATATGGATGGGACAAGATCTTGTGCCACAAGATGTCGTGAGACAAAATTGCCCCGAGACTGTGCACACAGGTGGAAAATTATCTTGTGAGAGTTTTTCCACATATTTTTGCATTTGCCTTGGATTAACATGAACTTTGCTGAGTAACTCCTCTTGAGAAGCTGTACTTACCAAAAAGCAGTGTTACAATGGCACGAAAACTGTCAAATTAAATGCATAAAAACATTTTGAAGGCAGGATTGTGAACTGAATGGCACAATTTCTTTACTAAAATTGTAAAATCTCATCTTGTCTTGTTCTCATTCTCCTAAGTCGAATCTCATCACATGTCTCGTCTCATAGAAATTGTCTTGTCCCATCATTATATAATAATTGCACAGATTATACATTTTTTCTTACAACGAGAACCAAAAGCAACAATTTTTTTAACATAAATGGTATGAATAAAGGTGCAATATTTGTGCTATGTGGTGTCTATTTTCCCATTATTAAGAAACAATGTCCAAATGGTTTCAGGGATTGGTTGAACTGTGGATCTTCTTTTGCTTTTGTGAAGCTTCTTAGATGTGCTCAGTGCTGAGATTTTACAACTAACATCTTAAATCGATAGAAACACTGTTTATTCTCACATTTTAATGGTCTTTGTATTACAGGGTGGTGGTGTTGGAGAGCAGACCTACAGACAACCCCACGGCCAACAGTAATCTCTACATCCTGGCGGGCCATGAAAACAGCTACTGAGAAGTACTAACACATGGACACTTAAAGCCACATTGCACCCGACCACTAAAACAAAACCTGGGAGCGGGCTGCTGGGGAAAAACCTCCTTTAAGCAAACACTACTCAGTATTTAACTGCAAGGCTATCTGCTCATGTAAGTGACTGTGTGGATTTCCAGATATTGGGCTGAGGTGCAACAAACAGTGGGGGTCAGTGCAAGCTCATAAAGAAGCTGAATGAACAAAGTGAACTGAGAATCTGGTGTCCTTCATTTCTGAGTCCATCCTCCCCGGAGGAAGTAAAGAATCAACACTACTTCTACTGCTCCCCCTGCACATGTTACTACTGCTACTAGTGCTAGCTTCAGAGACAAGCCATGTTGCACACCTAATCACCATTTATTGTCTCTCTTTGTTTTGTTTTTTCTTTTTCCTTTTTTTAAACACCTTTTATTTATTGTACCATAATCTAACAACCACAACGGCTTTCTGTTTTTATTGTTTTTATATATATTAAAAAAAGATTTAAGCTTCATCACTTCTGCTAGCATCAATGTGCTGTCCCCACACAAGTGCTTGATTGACCTCTATTTAATTGTTGTAAATATAAATGTAGTATTTTTGACAAACACTAAGAGACTGGTCATGTAGACAGTGTGTGTATAACTGTCCAACTGTCGATAAAACAGCACAGGTGCACAAGACATTTCAGAAGTGGAATATGCACTTCCTTACGACATCATTGGGACTACAGATAACCATTAAAGTCTTTTTTGAGTAACTGTCACTGCTAATGCGCTTGTGCTCAGATATGGACTCTGTAAAGAAGACTCACCGTGATTGGTTGTTCTTTATGCATGTGTCACCATGGTAACCTCCGTTTGTGTGCACCAAAGCAGTGTCAACGTGACGCTGCGTGTCAAGGCTGTTTGTATTTAAGTTTCTTGTCTCATCAGAATCGTTTTTATGTTCAACTGTATTAATCAAAAAACACCCTTGTACTTTTGTTTTATGCTCATTGAACCACTGGTGTTAAACATTTTGCACAAGGACAAAGGTATTGATAAACAAATGTGATGTCATTCTAAATATGACCTTGTGTGTGCGCATGTGTGGATGTGTGTGAGCGAGTAGACGGTGTGCACATAACCGTGCATGATGTACAGATCTGATCTATAACATGTTTCTGCTCCTTGGTAGCAATTTAAACAAATGCAAATGGCAGAAATCAAGACTAAATATTAGGTTCCCTGTCTATGCTTAGCCTGTAGAAGCTATCAAATATTTATTGGAAATATGCACATTAAAATGGTAAGAAAGGTTACTTGTACCATCATGTAAATTTGCAACGCAAATGCCAATTTAGTCTTGGAACACATGAATCAGTTAGTCTCCTGGTCAGGTGTCAGCCACCATTTCATAATATTCAACTTGTTGTATTCATCGTTAAAGTGATTATAAATTGCAATTTATAGTTTTTGGTTTAAAGTTTTTCGAGGTTCATAAGTCAAAATGCACATGAATTTATGTGCGCTGTGTTCAGTCTACATGAGGCATTACCAACAATTTATCCCATTTCTAACACTAGCGGTCGCTCTATCAAACAATTTATTCTGTTTCGTCAATAAAGTCATGACATTCAATCTTCCCCTTACAAAACATTCAACTTCCTATTAGTGTAATCATAATTATGCCGCCCATTGATTTTCAGTTCAGTACACAGTTCTTCTGTTTACAGTGGTCAGAACTAAAGATTAAGCAGACTGTTATGTGTCCATACTATTTATTATCTTATATTAAACATTCCTTTTAATTT
This sequence comes from Paratrypauchen microcephalus, assembly GCA_036785185.1. Classification (NCBI taxonomy): domain Eukaryota; kingdom Metazoa; phylum Chordata; class Actinopteri; order Gobiiformes; family Gobiidae; genus Paratrypauchen; species Paratrypauchen microcephalus. Next base: position 17,209,904 of record JAVJIX010000001.1, on the reverse strand, counting down.
ACATATTCACCAGTGAACATCTAAAATCCTGTAATGTCAAAATACTTTCTAAGTTTTCGGACATGCCTGGAAAGTTAATTATGGTTTATCACTAACTCGTATGTTTTTATTTACTTTTTTTTTTTTTTTAATTGACCTAAGGAATCAATTATTTTACAGTTTATTGTGTAAAAACATTAAAGAGTTTCTATTTAATTAAAGATGTCTACCAATATAAAACCAGCCACGTTTTAGGCTGCATGCTAATATAATTGGACATTTATGGTAAAGGGAGAAATTCAATTTGTCAACTGGACAAAGTTTATGTGGTCGAAGACATTTCACAGCTCATCCAAGCTACTTTGTCAGTTCTGGCTAGAGTGCTGGTGGACACTTCTTATATCTGCCTGCAGGGAGGAGCTAATTACAATGAAATTACTATGAAACTATCACACCTCTTTGTTTTCAGTTTCTGTTTTGCATACCCATTCAGTACCATAATGGGTGTTTTCACACCTCTGGACCTGACCTGGCTAGTCCTATTGTTTTCTGAATGGGTATGCTAAACAAGACCCCAGACAGAAACTGAAAACAAAGAAGTGGGATAGTTTCATAGTAATTTCATTGTAGTTAGCTCCTCCCTGCAGCTAGATATAAGCAGTGTCCACCAGCACTCCAGCCAGAACTGACGAAGTAGCTTGGATGAGCTGTGAAATGTCTTCGACCAAATAAACTTTGTCCAGTTGACAAATTGAATTTCTCCCTTTACCATGGATTCTACCTGGATGACTGAGGGATTCTTCACACAATTGGACATGTAGGCAAAAGTAATTGTAATAATGATTGGTGTGCCCTCTGCTTTTCCCTCACTATGGTCTTCTGTTTTCATAACGCAATGCACACGTAATGAATGTAAATATTGTAAGATAAAATGGGTTTGTTTTACATACTGTATAATTGCCTATATTTTGTTTCAGAAGTGTAACAGATTTATGAAGCGGGAGGTTAACACATTAAAAAGACAGAAGTGAACTGTGTTTTGTTTTTTCTTATGCATTATATACAAAACGAATCTTAGGCAAAAATATATGTCAAAGGTTCCTTTCAATAGATAAACATCCTGAGATGTATGACTACAGAAACATGGCAAAGTAATGGCTAAATAAATACAAAGTAGATCCAAGTGAAAATGGTCAATTTCCTCTGTGTTTTTAAATTTAACAACAAATACTACAGAGTATTATATGTTGCTGGTGCATAAAATGTACTAGGAAATAAGTAAATGTTTAACTTTCTGATATACTGCTTAAAATCATGAAGCTTAAATAAAAACTGCATCCTTGTACTAATAGGCTACTTAAAGGATCCATATACAGTTATCCATAAACGGGTAATATTAAGTGATACAAAAAGGATTTACACAATACAATATGTATTTAGTGAGTCATCATTATACTGCTGTCCCACGGGTGATCTCCAGGTGTACCAGTTTTGTGGGCTTCTCATGCTCCCCATTTAGACTGTCAGGGCTCTTGTCAGCGCCCTTCTCTTTCTTCTCATCATTGTTTCTATATGACCAAAATCAGAGCAGTAGTTCCCTACAAATGTGTATATACAGTACACCAGTGAGCTGATATTTGATAATATTCTTACTTCTTCTTGAAGAGTTTCTTGAATGAGCTCCTGAATCCTCCTTTCTCCTGTTTACGACTTCTCTCACTAAAAGAATTGCCCTCATCTCTCCACTTCAACTCTTCGCCCCAGGTCTGAAGAGCAGAGTCCTGTTAAAATCAGCATGATTAAATGTATTTTCCCCTTACTAAGACAGATTTTCTGCTGTTTATGAATACTTACAATGCTGACCAGACCGTGCACGTCGTCAGTCTGTTTGTCAAGGTCTATTTTATTCACTGCTGGGTTTTGAATCTTGCGCAGTGGAGTGGGACACCCTTTGCTGCCTTTGCTGCCCTGGCGTTCTAGTTTGGCGTGGCTCCCCAGTCCCCCCCTCTGGAGGTTGTCTGATAGATGACTATTGTCCAGTCCGCTCACAGTATTCTCCAACTGTAGGCCATTTAGGGACTAAAAACAAAACCAATAATAGTGATTTTTTTTTTTTTAGGGATGGGTAATATATTTGTCCAATGTTTATTTTTTTCTGTCTTTGAATGCTGATACAGAGATATCGGTACCAGCTCAGAAATCCATTTTAGATCATCCCATTATATCAGTCCAGAAAAGTGCAATACTAGGAACAGCAAAGATACTACACAGAACTCTCAAGCTCCCAGGCCTCTGGTAGAGGACCCGAGCTGGATGAGTGTGAGAGAGACCATGTGGATAATGTGGTAGAGATTATGTGGATAATATGGTAGATGATGATAACCAGAGGAGATTCATTTTATCTGAAGTCTAAAAGCAGCATTTGAATTGCATATGAATGGGAAAATATATTTTATGGATAATAAGTTTAAAAAAAGGGTTAACCCTAAGGATCACAATAAAATCATACAGATCAACATATAAGGAATAAACGATAAATGAACTGACTGAAACAGTCTTAGATCATTTCAGATCCTCTTTTGGATGGGCCTACATCTAAACTCACCTTGCTCTTCCTCTGGCTGGCCTGTAGGGGGCGCGGTTGATTGCGGCACATCATGATGGCTTCATCTGGAGACACACAGCCTCTGCTGAGTAGTTTGCTATAGTTTCCTGAGCTGACTCCACTGCTGTAGAGATCACGTGGGGACAGCACATTGCCTGGCACAGAGCGGTGGGCAGTAGAAGGGGTTTTGGGGCACTTGACAAAGGCAATATCAATAGAAGAGTCTGAGGAGGCAGAGGAGCAGCGGTCAAACATGGCCACATCATGCAATGAGCTTCTCTCCTCCTCATAGAGGCTCTCCATCCCTGCCGGTTCAGGTGGTAACAGGTACTCCCCCAGAGCATCGGCCATAGCTGTGCTGGGGGGAGCCTGGTGCGGGGTCCCACGGTGCTGGCACGAAGCTTCACTCTCCGGGATACTGCCCAGACCTGAAAGCCAGAGGTCGATTAACTGGTTCCCTGAGGAATAAACTGTTCCTTTACCATTGCTGTGAGTCTGGTCACTGCCTGAATGGGGTACATAAGACATCATTCATTTATTATACAGCTGAATGAAAAACGAATAACACAGTATAAGATACACATACCCGTTACTCATTAGTGGTAACTAATGTTAAGCTGGAACTACAACTATGAGCCTAGGGCATAGTACTCCACAGACAGTAGTAACTTCCTTCAATCATTCATTCTCAGTCTTACATTAAAGCTGCACTATGCCACTTTTCAGGTGGAAGGTCTCCTTTTGGATGTTATCGTAAAGTGTATCCTTAAAATGATCTCCACGGATACGCGCATGTGATGCCAGCAGGCCAAGTTACAGGTCAAATCTTTGGAAAGTCAACCTAGGTCACCGTAAGAATGATTGTTTTTAAGGTATTTTTGAATATGCAAGATACTGTAGATACTGAGGATTAATTTAGGCAAAGGAATAACATGGAGACAAGTATATATTATATATATATATATATATTATATTATATATATATATATATATATATATATATATATATATATATATGTATATATACACATGTATATGAGTGTATATATATATATATATATATATATATATATATATATATATATATATATATATGTGTATATATACACATGTATATGAGTGTATATATATATATATATACACTCAACAAAAATATAAACGCAACACTTTTGTGATCCAAAATGAGATCCAAAATTCACTCCAGATACACAACACTACCATTTCTCTCAAACATTGTTCACAAATCTGTCCAAATGTGTGACAGCGAGCACCTCTGCCCCGCCGAGACAATCCACCCCACCTCACAGGTGCGCCACATCAAGATGCCGATCCGACATCATGAACAGTGCACAGGTGTGCCTCAGACTGCCCACAATAAAAGGCCACCCCGAAATGTGCATTTAAAAAAAAAAAAATTCCTTTATTGGGGGTCTGGGGACTCAGAACCAGTCAGTATCTGGTGTGACCACCATTTGCCTCATGCAGTGCAACACATCTTCGCATAGAGTTTATCAGATTGTCAGTTGTGGCCTGTGGAATGTTGGTCCACTCCTCTTCAAAGGCTGTTATGGACGAAGAACACAGGTGCATTTTATTGATGGCATTTTGAATGCACAGAGATACCGTGATGAGATCCTGAGGCCCATTGTTGTGCCATACATCCATGAACATCACCTCATGTTTCAGCAAGATAATGCACGGCCCCATGTTGCAAGGATCTGTACACAATTCTTGGAAGCTGAGAATGTCCCAGTTCTTGCATGGCCAGCATACTCACCGGACATGTCACCCATTGAGCATGTTTGGGATGTGTTTGACCGGCGTATACGACAGTGTGTACCAGCTCCCACTAATATTCAGCAACTTCGCACAGCCCTTGAAGAGGAGTGGACCAACATTCCACAGGCCACAATTGACAATCTAATAAACTCTATGCGAAGAAGATGTGTTGCACTGCATGAGGCAAATGGTGGTCACACCATATACTGACTGGTTCTGAGTCCCCAGACCCCCAATAAAGCAAAAAAAAAATGCACATTTCGGGGTGGCCTTTTATTGTGGGCAGTCTAAGTCACACCTGTGCACTGGTCATGATGTCGGATCGGCATCTTGATGTGGCGCACCTGAGAGGTGGGGTGGATTGTCACACATTTGGACAGATTTGTGAACAATGGTAGAAATGGTAGTGTTGTGTATCTGGAGTGAATTTTGTGTATCTGGAGTGAATTTTGGATCTTTGGGTCCATCTCATGAAAAATGGGAGCAAAAACAAAAGTGTTGCATTTATATTTTTGTTGAGTATACTCACCGGCCACTTTATTAGGTACACCTGTCCAACTGCTCGTTAACACTTAATTTCTAATCAGCCAATCACATGGCGGCAACTCAGTGCATTTAGGCATGTAGACATGGTCAAGACAATCTCCTGCAGTTCAAACCGAGCATCAGTATGGGGAAGAAAGGTGATTTGAGTGACTTTGAACGTGGCATGGTTGTTGGTGCCAGAAGGGCTGGTCTGAGTATTTCAGAAACTGTTGATCTACTGGGATTTTCACGTACAACCATCTCTAGGGTTTACAGAGAATGGTCCGAAAAAGAAAAAATATCCAGTGAGCGGCATTTCTGTGGGCGGAAATGCCTTGTTGATGCCAGAGGTCAGAGGAGAATGGCCAGACTGGTTCGAGCTGATAGAAAGGCAACAGTGACTCAAATAACCACCCGTTACAACCAAGGTAGGCAGAAGAGCATCTCTGAACGCACAGTACGTCGAACTTTGAGGCAGATGGGCTACAGCAGCAGAAGACCACGCCGGGTGCCACTCCTTTCAGCTAAAAACAGGAAACTGAGGCTACAATTTGCACAAGCTCATCGAAATTGGACAATAGAAGATTGGAAAAACGTTGCCTGGTCTGATGAGTCTCGATTTCTGCTGCGACATTCGGATGGTAGGGCCAGAATTTGGCATCAACAACATGAAAGCATGGATCCATCCTGCCTTGTATCAACGGTTCAGGCTGGTGGTGGTGGTGATGGTGTGGGGAATATTTTCTTGGCACTCTTTGGGCCCCTTGGTACCAATTGAGCATCGTTGCAACGCCACAGCCTACCTGAGTAATGTTGCTGACCATGTCCATCCCTTTATGACCACAATGTACCCAACTTCTGATGGCTACTTTCAGCAGGATAATGCGCCATGTCATAAAGCTGGAATCATCTCAGACTGGTTTCTTGAACATGACAATGAGTTCACTGTACTCAAATGGCCTCCACAGTCACCAGATCTCAATCCAATAGAGCATCTTTGGGATGTGGTGGAACGGGAGATTCGCATCATGGATGTGCAGCCGACAAATCTGCGCCAACTGTGTGATGCCATCATGTCAATATGGACTAAAATCTCTGAGGAATGCTTCCAGCACCTTGTTGAATCTGTGCCACGAAGAATTGAGGCAGTTCTGAAGGCAAAAGGGGGTCCAACCTGTTACTAGCATGGTGTACCTAATAAAGTGGCCGGTGAGTGTGTGTGTGTGTGTGTGTATATATGTATATATATATATATATATATATATATATATATATATATATATATAGATATATAGATCAAAGTCAGCTTTATTGTCAATTCTGCCATATGTGTTCAACATACAGTGAATCGAAATTTCGTTTCTCTCTGGCCAGGTAGTGCAAAAAGACAGTGTACAAGATACAATATGAAGACAAAACACAACAAAAACTATCTAAGACAGAGATCTAAAGTTAAACTAAAGTCTAAGATCCAAAATCTTAAAGCAGTGCAACATAATAAATAAATACCTATATACAGATTTCCAAAGTGTGCAGTGTGCATCAAAAATGTGCAATGGAAGATACAGCAGTGAAATGGTAATGTGCAATGGAATGTGCATTGAAGTTAAGATAAAATAAATGTGCAACAGTAGTAATTCTAGTGCAATAACAGGAGTAAACAACAGTAGTAAAAATTCCAGTAGTAAATGTAAATGTGCATATATATATAGATATATATATACACACACACACACACATGCTATAGTTGTATAGGACACCCTGGAATTCATCCAAACGCATGTGCCTGGTGAGACATAGACTATCCAACTTACTGAGTCATTTTACTTAATATTCTTGAATCTTTATTTAACTTTATTTAAATATAGTGTTTCACATACAGACCTGGTGATTTGTGGTTTCTTGACTCCATGTCCGTGTTGAAAAAAGGCCCCTGTGAAGTCCACTCGGCCACATAACGTTCAGGATCATGATCCCAATCTTTGAAACGACAGGACTGCATCTGCTCCAGGAGGCGCTGCTTGTTACGCTTGGTATGCTCCCTGTAAAATAAACATTTAAAAAGACTGAATATTATTGAGCAAACTACATTGTTCTAGATAATATAGTCTACTGACAGGATGGCATTGCTGGCTGGATATAGGGAACCTATAGTGTTAGTCTGTATATCATTTTCCGTAGTCTTTCGCAGCTGTTTCCTAGAAGTTCTACATAAGCGTGAGAAAATATATTTTAAGATGTTTAGGTAAATGGCAGAACCATTTTGACAGAAGTTTTGTGTTCAGACCTCTTGATTTCCTTGCGGTTGTGCAGTAGTAGTTCCTGGTTGTGCTGGAGCAGGTGGTGATACTGAGCAGTAAAAGATCTGAACTGTTGAATGGACACAAGCAGCAGGAAATAGTCTGGGTGCTCAGACTCTGTCTGCCTCAACAACCCCTACAAACACATATCAAGCAATGTTATTGGTTAATTCTACTGCTAATGATCTATTAATAATCTATTGCTAAAAAATAAAGGTGAACTATGCAACTTGTCTGGTCAGGCTGGGTATCATTAATAAGTTGCTGATACAATACATACCTCGATACATAGGTCACGATACAATATGTATATCAATACAGTGAGCTTTCAATTCAATATGATTTGATACAATATATACTCAACAAAAATATAAACACAACACTTTTGTTTTTGCTCCCATTTTTCCTGAGATGGACCCAAAGATCCAAAATTCACTCCAGATACACAACACTACCATTTCTCTCAAACATTATTCACAAATCTGTCCAAATGTGTGACAGCGAGCACCTCTGCCCCGCCGAGACAATCCACCCCACCTCACAGGTGCGCCACATCAAGATGCCGATCCGACATCATGACCAGTGCACAGGTGCGCCCCAGACTGCCCACAATAAAAGGCCACCCCGAAATGTGCATTTCAGAACCAGTCAGTATCTGGTGTGACCACCATTTGCCTCATGCAGTGCAACACATCTTCTTCGCATAGAGTTTATCAGATTGTCAATTGCGGTCTGTGGAATGTTGGTCCACTCCTCTTCAATGGCTGTGCGAAGTTGCTGGATATTAGTGGGAGCTGGTACACGCTGTCGTATACGCCGGTCAAGCACATCCCAAACATGCTCAATGGGTGACATGTCCGGTGAGTATGCTGGCCATGCAAGAACTGGGACATTTTCAGCTTCCAAGAATTGTGTACAGATCCTTGCAACATGGGGCCGTGCATTATCTTGCTGAAACATGAGGTGATGTTCATGGATGTATGGCACAACAATGGGCCTCAGGATCTCATCACGGTATCTCTGTGCATTCAAAATGCCATCAATAAAATGCACCTGTGTTCTTCGTCCATAACAGCCTTTGAAGAGGAGTGGACCAACATTCCACAGGCCACAATTGACAATCTGATAAACTCTATGCGAAGAAGATGTGTTGCACTGCATGAGGCAAATGGTGGTCACACCAGATACTGACTGGTTCTGAGTCCCCAGACCCCCAATAAAGCAAAAAAAAAAAGCACATTTCGGGGTGGCCTTTTATTGTGGGCAGTCTGGGGTGCACCTGTGCACTGGTCATGATGTCGGATCGGCATCTTGATGTGGCGTATTTCAAATCGATTAGATATGGTTCAATAAAAAATAATGGCTAAATCATGGCTGCGATACTAAGTCATTATTAAGACTATTATTATTATTATGCAAAATTCATATGAAACACACACATTTTAATAATCAAAATATGAATGTCAAATGTGTTGCATAAACAAGTTTCCTTCAAACAACAAAACTGTAGCGCTGTAATAATATACTTTAGTAAAATATACCAAAAAATACTCTTGGTGATATATCGATACAGCAGCCCATGATATGATACTGTATCAGCACATTAAACAATACAATATATCGATATTTTGATATTTTTGCACACCCCTATTGTCTGGTGGAGGGTGCTACCTGCTTGTCTCCATGGAGATGTTAATTCCAAAATGTTCCACTGTATGGCATTATTCTTCTCTATCTTGAATTGATTAAATGACATGTTTACATGTACATGTTTATGTTTATATTTATTGCTGAAATACTGGGTCAAAAAACAAGGTCACCTGTCCACAGATCTGACCTGCAATTTTGCTTGGTCGTCTCTATGTAGATTGATAGGTTAAATGCCATACTATGAAACTTTCCAAGCAAAGCAATAACATCTTAATGGAGACAAGCTGGTGGCAAACCTTCCACCAGAGAAGTTCCATCGTGACCTTTAACAATGTTTGTATTGTATGTTTTAAATTAGGGCTGTCAAACGATTAATTTTCTTGATCGCAACTAATCTCAGAAATTTCATAGTTAATTGCGATTAATCGTGATTTATTTTGCATGTTTAAAATTGATATCTAGACCGTTCGAATCTAAAGTTAAACTCAATGCAAAGTATTTCTCACCATTTTTTTTATTTCAAAAAAGTGCAGAGAAAGGAAAAAGTAACAATGAACCAGTAATAGTGCTTACTTTGAGAAATTGTAAATAAATGATTGAAGCCCGCTCGAGCTGCCTACGGATGCGTAGAAGGAACAAAATACGAGCAAACTCAAAATAGCGCGTTTAACCGACAATGAGTTTAATTAATACAACCAAATGAGCTGCAAATGGATGGTAGAATTGCGGAAAATGCTGGCAAACTCTGATCGCGATTAAAAAAATTGTTCGCGATCATAACTCTAATCGCGATTAATCGCGATTAACGCGTTAATATTCCCAGCCCTATTTTAAATATAATAATGTACTGTGATTGTGACCTGCAGCAGGAGGAGGTACTCAGGGATCCTCTGCACTGGCTGTAGCAGCAGTGAGTACAGGGAAGGCTTGGACTCATCACCCAGTATGTCACTCTAAAAGAAAATAAGAAAAAAGAAACAATATAACACAATAAAATCACTAACATGAAAAAATCACAAATGTATTCATATAATTAACATTTGTAGTAGAAGAAAATGTTTAGGAGTTTTTATGTTTTACCTCTAGCAAAGAAGATTTGATCGACCCAGAGGTTACCATACTGATGACTGAGAGACATTCAGGGAGCTCTTTCAGGTACGAAACATAGAAATCCAAGAAATCACTCTATAAACAAGCACAATAATTAGACTTTTAAACTGAGCTGTCTCTGTGTTGAGAAACATTTTAACACAATACTGTTAACAGGTGTGGCTGACCAATTATTGCATTTCCTTTGGGTCACTCAATGTTACTTATCCACACATTGGGTTTAATAGAATCAACCGTGGTTAACCTTAAGTCTTAAGTGAGACAGAAAACAGATTGCTGTCTAAAAAATGAAACCAAATAAACGCAATAGCCCATATGGAAACAGGAATCATCACCAATTTGAATGAAGGAAATAAGTATATGTGACTTTATATGTGGCATAACTGTTCTAGCTGCCGAGGAGAGCAGACGTATTTTCTTCTTCCTCCTTATCTTGCTCTGTCTGATGTCTAATTTCTCTCATCTCGTTATTTTTCGTAATTTTTCTCCTGTTGGAACAGATTTTTGAAATCCTAATTCATGAATTGGAGCTGGTCCCACAACGCTATTGGCATATTTTTTCACCGAGGAGCGCCGGTCTGGAGAGCCGGACAGTCCTAAGGGAACTCGCTGCTAGATACACGACGCATCATGTGCCTGGCACCGCTGTTACTGAAGGACACGAAACGATTACTATTGGAATTTTGATGGCAGGACATCTGGATTGGCCTGGAGGATGTTTTTCTGACCCATCACTAATTGGAGCCGAGCGGATAAAAGAGCCCGAGGCGCCGGAGGTCATTTTACATGATAGGGGGGCTGTGGCGGACTAGGGAGGACGAAATCCGAAGGGAAACACAGATTGAACTGAAACACCTAATTTGTGGAAATCTGTCTGGCACTGGATAACATCTCGGATAATGGATGTGGAACTGTGTGGAACAGCGGATCAGTCTGCGTTCATTCATCATACGTGCCAGCGGGAGGATTGCGAGTCGCACAGTCCTGCTTGGTGGCATGAGGTTGGGGTGATTGGCAGAAACCAGGGTTCTGGCAAATTGTCTGTTCGCCTGGGTTCTAAAAATGTATTGATTATGCTAAATTTTCTCCTGAAATTGTGATCCAACTGGACTTTGCTTTGTTTTGACTCTGCTTCTGCACAAACATGTCCAAGGTCACAGCTGTGGCCTTATCTTACACAGCACTCTACAAAACAAAAACAAGACATTCCATTTGGCTCACACTGACATTTTTATGCAAAACACTCTGCCCTGTCTATTTAGTGAGTCTGCCTCTGCGTCAGTTTCCAATCAATTATTGATTTCCAATCTGACCCCCCACCCCCACCCTTCCTTCTGTTGCCAAAGAAAAAGATCACTGTATGTTTACCTCTCCAATTGTTTTTTCTGTCATTACATGTTGTAAAATTGTCTACATTTTTTTTTTTTTTTCTACTCTGTTGTAACCAAGTTGGCGCCGCGAATGGCAGCCCTGGTGCCCGGAGTGTCTATCCGCTCCAGGTATCGAAGCAAGTTCCTAATGTTGTGAATCTGTTCACTCATATGGCAATAAAAACCTTCCTGATTCCTGATTCCCTGATTCCTGATGTCATAACAGATTACTTTATTGTAGTTTTATTTGTGTCATGCCAGTCAAAGAGATACTGATTTACTATATATAGCCAGTCACAAGACCAAACAGGCAACCAGGCAGAAATCCTATAAGTTGGTGTGTGTTGTCCTACTGTTGATGTTGTTTTTACAGAACAGAATAGACTGATAAATACAATCTTATACCTCTTTGCTTGTGAGCCTCATAAAAACATCTCCCATGATGCCTTGCCACTGGCATTTGAGCACTCGCTCCTGTAAAGTGTGTAAGAGCTCCAGGTGGTGCTGGATGAGAAACCGTAGAGAGCTGGGGAAAGAACTGTGGGTGGAAAATATAGGAATGAGTTTTTATCATTCTTCAAAATGTGAACTTTAAAGGAACATTGTGCAACTTTTCTGGTGGAGGGTCCGTCAAATGCTTTTGTCCACGGAGATGTTATTTCTTAGTCTGGAATGTTTCACAGTATGGTAAACAACATAAAACATATCATATCATAAAACATATCACTCTAAACACTTTAAAAACTGCTGCTAAGGACTACTGTTGCACATTTATTTTTATCTTTACTTTCAATGCACATTCTATTGCACATTACTGCACATTTCACTGCTGCATCTTCCATTGCACATTTTAATAAACACTGCACATTTTGGACATCTGTAAATAGGTTTGTTTGTTTTTTCTTTGCACTGCTCTTAGATTCTGTCTTAGTTTTTGTTTTGTCTTTATATTTTTTGTTTTAACGAATGAAATAAATAAAGAAAAGAAGGAAAGAAAGAGGCAAGTGCTTTTGAGCTATAAAACCAACTGTATTTAAATAAATCTAAGGTAGAGCTGTTTAATGTCATACTGTGGAACATTTCAGGCAGAGCAATGAAATCTCGACGGAGAAGAGCATTTGATGGATCCTCCACCAGAAAAGTTACACAGTCCACCTTTAAGATAATTTTGTGGGCCTGGCTATGGATTTTAAAATATGAATATCAGTATCAGCCAATCTTGGTTATCTCCCTTGACTGCAAGATAGATATTGGTATCTAAAAATAAATAATTCAGTAAATAAATGCTTGACTTAGTTGCTTGTTGGCTGCTTTAGGTATTGGCCTCTCATTGGGAACACGTGTGCAGAGGTTATTACATTAAACAGTTGAACTCATTAATGGGAATGCTCTGTCTTGCTGGCATTTGTATCTTGTCCTGATTTGATTTAGTAATTTCCTTTTCTCTAACCACTGTAAGATTTCAGATAAAAATATTGGCCATGTAGAGTCATATTTATTAATATATCTTATCATATATTTTTACTGTTTCAAATGTCATGCTTTGCATTTATTGTTTTAGGCACAGAGTTCATCATCAGCAAGAAAGGAATTGTTACTTATGTTTAAAAGCTGATAGTTTGGTGGCTGGTTTTAAGCCTGTACAAATTTTCAATACTGGAACTTACACTCAACAAAAATATAAACACAACACTTTTGGTTTTGCTCCCATTTTTCCTGAGATGGAGACAAAAGATCCAAAATTCACTCCAGATACACAACACTACCATTTCTCTCAAACATTGTTCACAAATCTGTCCAAATGTGTGACAGCGAGCACCTCTGCCCCGCCGAGACAATCCACCCCACCTCACAGGTGCGCCACATCAAGATGCCGATCTGACATCATGACCAGTGCACAGGTGTGCCCCAGACTGCCCACAATAAAAGGCCACCCCGAAATGTGCATTGCACTGGTCATGATGTCGGATCGGCATCTTGATGTGGCGCACCTGTGAGTGGGGTGGATTGTCTCAGCGGGGCAGAGGTGCTCGCTGTCACACATTTGGACAGATTTGTGAACAATGTTTGAGAGAAATGGTAGTGTTGTGTATCTGGAGTGAATTTTGGATCTTTGGGTCCATCTCAGGAAAAATGGGAGCAAAAACAAAAGTGTTGCGTTTATATTTTGCCAAATCATTATTCGAAAGATGTAGAGAATTTGGTGCTGTGGCCACAGAAGTGTGAAATCAAAACTTTCTTAAATCTCAAAAGCCAAAGGACAAATAAAGTTATACTGATTCATATATGATAAATTGATAAATACTGATAAACTGACTGATACATGTATGTTTTCTAACCGTTTGTCCTTTGTGGTGAGTGCATCTGATCCGTTGAAGGAGATGTTGGCCTTGAGTAACAGAGACAGGTGAGAGACATACACTCTCTCTGACTCCAGCAGCTCCAGGGCCGCTCTCTGCCTCTTGTCTGTCAACAGAAAAGGTAAACAGAAACATTTACATTGTATTGACATGTAGCTCAAATATTTGTACTCTTACTGTTCTTGTTGGTGTTGTCCCCCTCATCTCTACTGTTCTTTCTCTCTCCCCATCTCTGCTGATGGGTTTCTGGCTCAGACGTAGATGCTTAAGCACAAATATGTAAGAAAAAACATCTTTCTAAACATGCTTGGCTATTTTGTAATTTTTAATAATAAAAAGTACTGACTGTGTGTGGAGGTGTTGCTTCTTTGTGGGGATGTATTACGTGGAAGACTGGAGAGATAGTGTTGAATGACGCTGAGCTCTGATTGGCTGATGTGGTCTTCCCCTGATGCTGCCAGAACATCTGCCTTTGAGCTCTTACGGCTTTGGAAAAGTCATAGATCATAATTTGAAGCTGTTTCTCAAAACGGAGTCCATATTTATTACACTATTTTCTGATCAATGTTATAATTTTCCTCATCAAAAACATACCTGGAGTTGTGTTTTGTTTTATTGTTTTATTCACACATGCGTGAAGAGTCCCTCAGTCATCCAGGTAGAATCCATGATAAAAGAAGAAATTCAATTTGTCAACTGGACAAAGTTTGTTTGGTCGAAAACGTTTCGCCGCTCATCCGAGAGGCTTCGTCAGCTCTAATTAGAATGCTGGTAAGACGCTTGCTTATATCTTGCTGCAGTAGTTAGCTAGTTATCTCCTCCCTGCAGCAAGCTATAAGCAAGCGTCTTATCAGCATTCTAATTAGAGCTGACGAAGCCTCTCGGATGAGCGGCGAAACGTTTTCGACCAAACAAACTTTGTCCAGTTGACAAATTGAATTTCTTCTTTTATCCTTTATTCACACATGTTTAACACACAATGCTGCATATTTAGGCAGTTTTTCTTTCAAACGGAAAACACCCCACTTTCCACATTGTGATGTCATGAGGAAATACAGGAAGTGCTCCACAGTGTTTTTAAAGTCCATACACCTTCACTAGAGTCATTTGCATAATTTCAGTCTTGGAATTGCCTATCTCTACTGAACTAAAGGTAAAAGGTAGCTATTAATGTGAAAACTACTGCTTCATGACATCACAGGGTGGAACAGAGCATTTTTGAGCTCTGTAGATGTAGACAGACTAGTAATAAAGGATTACCTAAACATGTGTGAATCAAACAACATGGCTAAAAGCTCAGAGGAGTCAATTTTGCGTAATATAGGACCTTTAGCATTTGTCTTATCTCTATCCAGAAAATTGTCACATAATTTTTATATTTTGGTACAGGTCGTACAGCAAATGCTTGGACCCAATATGAACTGGAACATTTTCCTAGAGTCATATGAGGAAACAAAGAGATACTAAATGTATTATCTATAACGGGTCTGACAGGATTGTATGCTCTGTATCAGGCTCTGGCTTTACCTCTGCGATGTAGAAATGACATCTTTTGGGTTTTCTAACTGTAGTAGTTCAATTCTTCTGTGAATCTCCCTTTGTCTGCTGGACATCTCCTTAATGTGGAACAAAGTTGTAGTCAGCTCCTCCTGAAAAATAAAATCAGTATTTTGAATGCAGTTTGACCATGTTTAGGTTTTCATTTGATCCCTTATTTGATGGAACACATTTGTCTATCTTTAGTCATAGTCATAGTCATAGTTTGCTTTATTGTCGAAAAACAACCATATGTACATGTACATAGAGGGAATTCGAAATTTCGTTTCCCCACTAACCAAGCAGGACAGTGATAGAGTGGCTAGGGGAGGGGCCGCTGCGCATGTGCGCACCGCCGACTGGTAGATGCAGAGTGGAAAAGATGCAATACAATCAATGACAATTATTCACAACATGTAATGACAGAAAAACAATTGGAGAGGTAACATACGGTGTTTTTTTCTTTGGCGACAAGGAGGAAGGGTGGGGCAAGGGAACAGATCAGAAATCAATGAAATTGATTGAAAACTGAAGTAGAAGCAGACATTATAAAACATAGACAGGGCAGTATTACTTAATACATGTGAGTGTGAGTCCAATAGTGTGCCAATGTTTTTGTAGAATCCGTGAGATAAGCGGCAGCTGTCGGCCTTGGACGTGTGCAGAAGATGCAGTCAAAACAAAGAGTCCAGTTGGATCACATTTTCAGGAGAATTGATTACTAATGGGAAATTTAATAATCGATACATTTTAGAACCCAGGCGAACAGGCAATTTGCCAGATCCCTGGTTTCTGAGAGGCCCTCAATTCCTGCAGGTCTGTGAGACGAGAGAAATAAAATCAGACAGAGCAAGGTTTAGGGAGGAAGAAGAAAGTATGTTTGCTCCTCACGGCAGCTAGCGTGAAAAAAAAAAAATCTTTGATTTTTGTGAGTAAAAGATCCAGGAAAGATTTGGTTCATCCAGAAACTATACAAAAGTCAGGGATTGTCCTCTTTCCCCCTAAGTCATAACTTGTGACTGCTTATTTACAAATGTAGCCATGATCCTGTGTTTTAGACTGCACATTTGTAGAGACACTAACATGCATGGGGACTCACCATTTGACTCATTGCACCACAGATAAAAACATGTAGGAGTATGTAATCTAGTACTTTTTTTTGTAACATTTTAATTCTGTATTTCATATGATCTTGTACTGCTAATTATTATGTAACAAATTTAACTTTGACTTTTTTACCTGCTGTAGCACTTTGAGATGTGAAGTGCAATATAAATAAAATGTGGTATTATTATCTTACAGAAAGTCTTTCTTTTGAGAGGCACAGAGGATTTTGTGTGCTTGAGTCTACTAAACATAATTAGTTTACGCTTGAGTCAGATGTTTTAAATTATGTTTGAGGCCTCTTTTCAAATGCTGTTGTGTTGGTGTGTCACCTTGAATGTGTTGAGGGAGTTCTTCAGGCTCATTATCTTATCATCCACGTCAGTCTGATGAGCCTGAAGTTGCTCCTCCAGGCTGTGGTCCCTCTGACGCAGTTCACACAGCTCAGTAAGGGCGGCATGGAGCCCCTCGCGCAGTTCCACCACCAGGCCCTGCAGCTAAGACACAGAACAGGAATGAATTGATTTGCAATGTCCTCACAACGGACTGAAATACTGCCACTCACATGAATTCTGTGGGCAGAAACAGTCCTATATAAGTATAAGTCCTATATATGTTTTGATTGTTGATTGACTTTATTCAGTGTGGATAAAGTGAATCCGCTCCAGGGAACATTACATGGTTGTGTCTCTTACGGTTCTCGCTCTCGATCATGTGAAAAGCATCAGGCATTAGACTGAATAGAAAGTCTGTGCTCTGCCTCCTGTTCTTCCTGCTCTTATTAAATCTGTTTAATCCGCAATGCATAAGGCACACCTGATGCCTCAAAACGTCAAAGGGCTACCTTTACTTTACTGTAAGGAATGTCATGAATGTTTGCCTGTCAAATCAAGCCTAAAAAGACACTATCTTTGCATATTATTCAGGTACACATTGTTGTAATTATCAACTTTGCCATCAGTCATAGTAAATTATTTGCTACACTGACATAAACAACTGAGATTTCATTTATCTAGACTTGTGGCAAACTCAAAGATGGCACTTATTTCAGACACAAGATCTTTTCTCCCCATTTTTATTGACATAAGTTAAAGGTTTTTGATTCAGTACATTAGTGTTACCTGTGAAATCTTCAGACTTCCATTGTGCTCATTCTGTTCACACTCCTCTGGCTCTGTTCAGCAAACACACAATATACGTCATAACAGAAAAAAGTGCTCTTTTATGAGTGAAAAGCAGCATCACATAACTGCTTAGTAATGCATTTTAAATAGAGTCTACGATGTGCAAATCAGCACAAAGCAGCTACTTGTTTTACAAATGTCAGAAATCATGGCTGCTATCCCCAAATGTCGACTTATCATATATTATTATGCATTATACAACTAATCACCCACAGTACAGTATGTGTCCGGTGTGAGAGAACAAAGGGAGAAGGAAACTTTAAACATTATACTGTAAGGATAATACCTCTGTCACAGGTTTAAGATTTTGATTTTAATGTTTTAAACCAGTTATCGGCCAGCCTAACTTTATAATTTTTGTAAAGATATGATATATGCATATATTATGCATGTACATTTATATATATTTTGGCATATAGTTTGAATATGTTTTTGCGACACATTTTTGTAGTGACTTTTTTTTAAACAAATCTGTAAAGGTGCATGTCATAATTTAAGATAATACAAAATGTTAGAATTAAGAAGCACTTTCAGAAAACAGCAGATGTACATCAAATGTACTCTGATTCGCCGTATTGCCCTGTTGATGATGTTTAAGACTGTTGAGATCATTGTTTGAAATAGTCCTTACAAAGTCAGTCATAGTCAAAGTGAACTTTATTATCAATCACACCATGTAACAACCATTACACAGGGGGATTGAAATTGCGTTTCCCCTGTGTTCCCATGAAATGTACACAGACATCAATAATAAATAATAATATACAGGCAGGAACATATACATTGATATAGGAATAGTTGTTGGATGTAGTGCTTATCATGTTCATAGAATTAGTGCATTGATTTGCCTGATGGCCTGTGGGAAAAAGCTGTTGCTTAGTCTTACCTTCTTGCACCACCTCTGTCTCCTCCTCTGAACATCTTGGTGCATCTTCCATGTTCATGTAGTCCTTTGTGTTGCTTTATCCTGTTTCTGAGGGGCCTGACTGGCTGATGTGCCGTCTTCTTCCTTCTGATCCTTGCTCTCTTTTGCACAGATCGCTCACTTTCTCTGTGCTCAAACATGAGTCCTGTGATTTCTCTTTTCCACAAAAAGGCCCTTGTTCTCACAGCACAGGGACACAGAGGCTAGATCAGAAGGAGATAGGTCAAAAAGAGGATACATTTGTTCAACCCATCAGCAGAGCAAATGATTCAACCTGATGTAAGCGTGAATGATATACACTGGCAATTTGGAAATGTGCTAGTTATTATTCATATGATTAGACTAACTTATTTATACAGCCGCCAAAGGACACTATGACAACTTGCTGGTCCCAAAATCATATAACAAGACTCTAAGCTCTACAACAAGAAGGATGTCTTAAACTATAAAGGGTTCATATTACATTATTTTTTTTAATCTATGCTACAATGTTGTTTCCTCATCAGACATACCTGGAGTTATGTTTTGTTTCATTCACACATATTGAGCACACAAATTCTGCATAATTATCTTCTCTCAAACAGAAAACAGTTTGCTCCATTTTGAGTCATGTGGTAATACAGGAAGTTCTCCACTGTGTTTTTAAACTCCATACACCTTCACTAGAATCATTTGGATGACTTCAGCCCTGGAATTGCCAGTCTCTACTGAATAAAAGGTCAAAGGTAGCTGATAAGTTGAAAACTACCACTACATCACAAGGTGGAACAGAGCATTTTGAGCTATGAGGATATTGGCAGACTAACATGACAGACCAACAATCATGTCACCCACATCTGCTTTCACCTTCTTGACCTTTGAGGTCAAATGTAAAGTGCATTATAAATAAAATGTATTATTATTATTATTATTAATAATAATAAACCAGGATTACTCAAACATGTGTGTGAAAACAAAACACAACTCCTCTGGGTATGTTTTTAAAGAGGTAATGACATTCTAATATCACATTAAAGACCACAAAAGGCAATTTTGTGTACAAGACAAGAGTCAATCATTAAGAAACATTTTTCTTGACATGTTATGTTATGATTTAGTGACTTATGCTGTATGTCAGGTTAGGTACATGACTGCTGCATGTGTGAACTGTAAGATGGTTTCAATCATCTGAGCTGCTTTCAGACTTGGCAACAGACCTGTCTTTAAAGGTTACATCATTCTCACACAAATCGTCAAATTCTGTAATTACAAGACATGAGGCTGCATGACTTCTATTAAACAAACAGGTAAAATGTCATTTTAACAATAAAATCTAATTACATTATTCAGAAAGTGGTAAAAGTAATAATGACAAAGCTGTTGCCTTGAGGTCTGCCTGAGACTAATGTAATTAGAAAGTCTGGTAACAATGAGAAGCACAATGGACGGAGGCCTATACAGGATTTTCTTTCTCAAAAAATAGATAAATAAATAAATAAATAAATAAATAGAAACTTACAAATAACTTACATAGCATCGTAAAAGTATAGTGTGTCATCCACGATAAAAAAAATAAAATAAAAATAAACACCTAATAATAATAATAATAATAATAATAATAATAATAATAATAATAATAATAATAATAATAATACATCAATAAAAAAACTGAACAAAAAAAAAATTCCAATGACTCTATTTAGGCTTGTGAATATATTTTTTAAAAAAAATAAAAAATAAAGTTATTTAAAGGTCCCATGGCATGAAAATTTCACTTTCTGAGGTTTTTGAACGTTAATGTGAGCTCCCCTACCCTGTTTAAGGCCCCCCCATGGCTAAAAGTTGCAAAATGTGTAAACTGAGCATTTGCGGTCCTTTTCCGCGTTTGAAAAAAAGACAGGCCACACGGGCGATTCTGAACAAGGGAACTTTCTGACGTCACACTCGAGGAAAGGTTTCCACCCCCCATCTGGATGTCTACCCCGTCTCTGGAAATCATGCCCAGAGAGTTTGGACCGCAAACGAGCTATGCAATGCGAGATGCGTTTTTTTATTTGCCTGGAGACACGTGAGTGTTTCCAGGCTCGGATGTCCTTTATCCGAGCCTCCGAACCTCTGAAACAGCAGTGGTTTAATTTTATTTTCTGTGGAAATGTGTTTTTTTTTAATGCAATGTGTCTTCTATCTTCCTCCGCGCTTAAACCCGGAAGTGGGTGACAGCGCACAGCACACTGCTAATCCAGGAAACAGCGTCGTATTTGGCCACAACCCACCCACTGCACTGGCCTGTCGCTGTCCTCATTTGCATTCAAGCAACAACGCCCAGAATAAAGCGTTTCAGAGACATATTTATGACTCTGACTGTCTTCATGGGTCTTTCTCATGCACTGAGTCTTGATTTTGAAGAAGGATTTATTTACAGTATTAGGGAACCATTAAGGCGCCATATAAAAGCATCAAGAAGTACCATGTCATGGGATCTTGACATCATAATTGTTGTTCATAAACTTTTAGTCAAAATTCTCCTGTGTCTTGTAAATCCTCATCTTATCTTCAATACAATGCCACTTGCCTTTGTTGTCTGATAATACAAATGCCTAAATGTTAATGTATAGACCCCTTTACAGTTAGTAAACAGACGTGACGTCACCGGCATGTGCGCACATTGTTGACCCAGAATCAACCATGGAGGACCATAGCGGAGTATCTGAACGATAGAGAAAGCTACATTCAAAAGCTCACGTTGAGCAACGGGGTTCGACTACCAGATCCTTATGCGATCACGGAGTGGCAGTACGACCGCAGAAAGTGGCCAGATTTACAGTGGCCAGATATCCACTGTTATTTAGTGAAGAAGCCCAGTGTGTATACAAGAGAGAAAGTGCGTGCATACAAATCCATGGATGCCTACCAGTTTGCCGTATGTTGCCATGTACAGGAGGTAAAATACCACGATATTGATGGGGAGTTTTGCGTTGGCATCTGATGTTCTCCCCAGTCAAAGACAAGGCCTCAAGACAACCATGTACAATGCTTGGGCTATCATCAACAAGCGCGATAACTACGTTCTGACCGCCAACTGCACTTGCATTGCGGGGTAAGTAACATACTACGAATTCACGAGTCACACATGTGATCTCAGTCATGTCAAATGCCATTGATGATGGTCATGCAAAGACTTATCATGCATTTTAACAAAGTTATTCGTGTTCGTTTACATGTGTCTGTCGTAGAGGTTACCCGGTTAATATGTCTGTGAGCTTTGCGGTGTCTTGTGCTTTCTAGTTAATCAGCATGATTAAACACCATTGAACACCTGGGAAAATTACCCTAAACAAGCAGCAGGTGTTCACTTGTGTGTATGTCAGTTGAATGACATGAACTATCATTTATTCCATCTGTTTCTCTTTATTCGAGTTCTTCTCTTCTATATCTTCGCTGGGGGTTTTATGGCAGTGGTGGCTTTGTTTTGAGTCAACACTGCGTGCGCATTCAGTGATGACGTAGCTTTGAAACTGGTCTATATATACCCCAAAAATAGCAATAAGTACAAATATTTGTGCAGAGAAACACAATTCTTTTACAGAAGTCTTTTTTATTTGATGAACTCTTTCTTTTACAAAATATTATATTATGAAAAACCTGAAAATTTAAGAAAAATGCAATTTCAACACAATATTATTAAATTACCTATAGACCAGTTTCAAAGCTACGTCATCACTGAATGCGCGCGCAGTGCTGACTCAAAACAAAGCCACTGCTGCCATAAAACCCCCAGCGAAGATATAGAAGAGAAGAGCTTGACATGAAATAAAGAGAAACAGATGGAATAAATGATAGTTCATATCATTTAACTGACATACACACAAGTGAACACCTGCTGCTTGTTTAGGGTAATTTGCCCCGGTGTTCAATGGTGTTTAATCCTGCTGATTAACTAGCAAGCACAGGACACCGCAAAGCTCACAGACATATTACCCGGGTAACCTCTATGACAGACACATGTAAACGAACACAAATAACTTTGTTAAAATGCATGATAAGTTTTTGCATGACCATCATAAATGGCATTTGACATGACTGAGATCACATCTGTGACTCGAGAATTGTCGTAGTATATTACTTACCCTGCAACGCAAGTGCAGTTGGCGGTCAAAACGTAGTTATCTCGCTTGTTGATGATAGCCCAAGCATTGTACATGGTTGTCTTGTGGCCTTGTCTTTGGGGAGAACATCAGATGCCAACACGCAAAACTCCCCATCGATATCGTGGTATTTTACCTCCTGTACATGGCCACACACGGCAAACTGGTAGGCATCCATGGATTTGTATGCACGCACTTTCTCTCTTGTATACACACTGGGCTTCTCAACTAAATAACAGTGTCCACTGTAAATCTGGCCACTTTCTGCGGTCGTACTGCCACTCTGTGATCGCATAAGGATCTGGTAGTCGAACCCCGTTGCTCAACGTGAGCTTTTGAATGTAGCTTTCTCTATCGTTCAGATACTCCGCTATGGTCCACCATGGTTGATTCTGAGTCAACAGTACGCGCACATGCCGGTGACATCACGTCTCTTTAACGAACAGTAAAGGGGTCTATATTTTAATAGCAAAAACATGGATTCTACCTGAACGACTGAGGAATTCTGCACAATATTTTAATAGAAAATTTAAATATAATTAAAATATTTTAATAGAAAATCAGCCGACGGCCAGATTAAAGGTCTGGGAGGGCCGGATCTGGCCCCCGGGCCGCATGTTTGACACTCCTGCTCTAAACACAGAGCTGGCACCATTTGGCTGGCACGATTACCACGTGACTTCTATCCGGGTTCCTCTGTCACGTGACCGCTCTACTTCCTGGTTCTCGCTCAGCTGATGGTGCTGACGGGCTGCCAGTGTTTTTGACTTTGTTTAGTCCAGCAATGTGGTGAGAAAAGCTTTTAAAACAACCCAAAATGGAGCGGTACGGATCGGAGGGAGAAGGGGACGAGCAAGAAATCCCGCTGCTCCATGGAGACAAAGAAAAACGAGTCCAAAGAGGTAAAATAATTGATCTTATTGTTATGCATGCTGACTAGACAGACAGGCTACTGCAACTACTTTATGAATTTAAAAAAATGATGCATGTAATTTTACCCAACATTTCTTTATTTAGAAATGCACTCCTGGACGGGATCAAATCATAATATTGTTTTATTTGCTTGTAGCCCCGGTATGCTGGTCTGCTCGCTATGGTCTGGCATTGCTTTCTTCGTATGGCTTTTTTGTGGTTTACTCTTTACGCGTGAACCTCAGCGTGGCGATGGTGGATATGATCAACAATACCAACCACCACGCCAATACTAACTCCTCCTCCGTGTGTCCCCCGCATTTTGACCCTCCACGACCCAAACGCAATCACACGGTAAGTTTAACCAAATGTCAGACAAGTGTGAATACTGGTGTCAGCAAATAATGTGGAATGGCCATATTTTCCCCATATTTTGGCCGTGGATCTGAGAAGCTATAGTTTTACAAGGAAAAATATTCTTTCCTGGTTTATAAATAAGCATGTAATAATCTCTATAACTGTATCTTGCAGGCCAGTGTTTATAACTGGGACTCTGAAACTCAAGGCTGGATCCTGGGCTCCTTCTTTTATGGCTACATCCTGACCCAGGTCCCAGGAGGATACCTGGCAGGACGCCTCGGACCCAAGTGGCTCTTTGGTTTTGGCGTTTTAGGAACTGTCCTCTTTACATTGCTCACACCTGTAGCTGCTGACTGGGGAGCTGGCTACCTCATTGCTGTGAGAATATTAGAGGGAGTAGGAGAGGTACGAAACTGGCATTTACTGCATTTGTCAAAATTGTATAGGTTGTGTATTGGATCATTGCATAATTATAATATTGTGGTTCTGTTGTCAGGGAGTAACTTTTCCTGCAATGTACACTATGTGGGCAGCATGGGCCCCACCTTTGGAGAGAAGTCGACTGCTCACTATTTCATATATTGGTAAGATGCAGAGGCCACACAAGGGTTTAATTAGCATGTGTTAAAGAACACTTCCATGTACAAACCAATTTAAAGAACAGGTAATTAAATTGACCATCACTATCACTATATGATCACAAAACATTGACTTTTGTTTTTTGTAGGAGCCCAACTTGGAACAGTCATAGCCCTTCCACTTTCTGGTGAAATCTGCTTTTACTTGGACTGGACTTATGTCTTCTATTTGTTTGGTAAGTTACAACAGAACATAACTGATACATCAATTATACATCATTATTTATTGTAACTAAGCCGACGGCAGCACCATTTCCTTGTAGTGATTCTGTATGTTTGGATTGTTTCCAGGGGCAGCTGGACTGCTGTGGTTCATCTTCTGGGCTTTGCTTGTTTCAAATAGTCCAAATGATCATCCAAGGATTTCAGAGCAAGAGAGATTGTACATCATCTCCTCACTCAAGAATGAGGTAAAGCTACAGATATATTGTTATTGTGGAATATTGATTTTAGTTTGCTCTGCTTATTGAAGTGCATGTTACACAAGACATTTCATAATCTTATTTGCTTCGCTCACACCTGTTTTTTCAAACGATGAAGCATGAGACAGCATTTTAAAACGCTATATAACTGTAGCAAACATTAAACAGTAAAGCAGAAGTGTCTGTTAAACCTGATAATAAACTGCTGTGTTAACACTGTGTTTTTGTTGTGCAAAGCTGTCCACCTCTACAGACCACATTCCCTGGAGATCTATAGTGACGTCAGTGCCACTTCTGGCCATTGTCGTGGCTCACTTTTCCTATAATTGGACTTTTTACACTCTCCTAACACTGCTGCCAACTTACATGAAAGATGTTCTTGGATTTAGTATCCAACAGGTGTGTGAGTCACATTCATTTACCTTTTGTTCAGTAGACATTGGCAATTCCAGGGCTGAAGGATTTGTGTTAAACACTCTTGAATGAAACAAAACACCACTCCGGGTATGATTTTGATGAGGAAACAACTTTATAACATAGATCAGAAAATTACTTAATATGGGCCCTTTAAAAATGAATTAAACTCAAAGATAACTCAGTAATAGATGTTCATTCTGTCAGACTTAACACGAGACACGATTTTTTAAAATTCTTGACCCATAGTAGCGCTCTGCTTAAACATATGCACAGTACTGTTAGTTTATCAGAACATAACAGCTGACAATGTTTGTGTCCTTTTTAAGAACGGTATGCTCTCGGCTCTGCCTTACATGGGCTGTGCTTTATTAGCTGTGCTCAGTGGGCAGCTTGCAGATTACCTGAGAGAAACACGCAACTGTCCAACTGTCAGGGTCCGGAAAGCTTTTTCACTTGTGGGTAAGTGAATTTCAGTCACAGAACACCATGGTTAGTGCATCTTGTTACAGACTAAAATGATAAAGAGTAAAATGTCAAGTTTCATATTTTAAAGAAATGCCAATGATGCAAATACATTTTATAATGCTGTGAAAAAAATGTGTAGTGCCACTGCAAAACACACACTGCAAATCATATCAGATCATATTCTCATTTTGTTTACACAATATTTTTTAACTTCCCAGTGCCTCTGCTCTCCACAATTTACATTTGGGGTAGAATTACATTTTTTGTTTAATAACTGTATAAAGAATTAAAACATATATTGGATACTTTGGATATATATATTTTTTTATTTTAGCTGATTTATGCTAAACTTCTTTCTTTTTTTTCCTATAGGCATGATTGGCCCGGCCATTTTCTTGGTGGCAGCAGGATATACGGGTTGTAATTACACGTTAGCTGTGACTTTTCTGACCATCTCGTCTTCACTGGGTGGAGTGTCTGCATCTGGCTTCAACATCAACCACCTGGACATTGCTCCATCGTACGAACCTGTGTCAACATCAAAACTTAAATGGGTTTATGTGTCAACTTTTTCATATTTTGACTTTTTTTTTTTTTTTGCAGATTTGCTGGAATTCTTCTCGGAATCACCAACACTTTTGCCACTATTCCTGGGATGGTTGGACCAGTAATAGCAAGATCACTTACTGCAAATGTAAGGAAACTACAATATGTGCTCATTTACATTTAGAACAGTTGGTTACATTTGACCAAATAACAAAATGCCTTCATCTATTTTTATACTGCTATACTTCAGCCACACATTTGACCCTGTATGTGGTGATTGTAGTTTTTTTTTGCAATTGCCATTTAATGTATTTGTGTATGTTTTGCAGAACACCATGGAGGAATGGCAGAGTGTGTTCTACATTGCGGCTGCCATCAACCTCTTTGGAGCAACGTTTTACACAGCATTTGGTCAAGGTTCTGTTCAGCCATGGGCAGTTAAGACAACATTTAACCATGGTGACTGAGACAGGAAATGAGATTTTGTTAAAATACCAGTCTGCCACTAATGGTATTTTATATTGTGAATATCTGAAGCATAAATGGCAGATGAGATCTTAAGGACTAAAAAGTTAGTAACTGCAAAAGAGCTAGCTTATTACCATGCATGGTTTCTGAGGGGTATCCTGACTTTACAGTAAGGATGAAAACATAATAAGCTACTTTAATGTTGCCATTTCTGTATGCACAAATACTTGGGGAAAAGCCTTTTAATATTTGTTTATTTTACTATTAATTGTATGTATCTGCACTTGTCTTTCAATATGGTCATTTCCCATGGGCCTGTTCTCAATAGGGAAAATATGTTTAAAAATTTGTTTTTTATACGTATTAGATGTCCGTTTAACACTGCAAAAGGGAACCAAATGAAAGAAGACTTATTGAGTCGAGTCTGTGACCAAGAGCTTTCATACAGGATTTTGCACCCTGTTCCAATCCTCAGGAATCAAGACTAGATATAACTGATTTATTTTCCCACAGCTGACAGGATCCACACTTTTCTTTTAATAGTGTGCTATTATTGTACCAATTAGTTCCTGATTGTAAAACACTTTATTCCTTAAGTCATGGATGGCATTTAGAGCTTGTGCCTTGACTTTAATCTCGATCAAACGTTTGGTTTTGTCATTTTATAAAATTACTTTTGAAATATTTTGTTTACATGATGATTTTACTGTGATGGTGCCTAGCAATTTTACTTCAACTATGTAGCCGCTTTCATAAAAAGTGAATGAAATGTTAATGGAAACTGTTGTGTGAGTTTTATTCTTCTTTAAAAGATGATTCATTTGAAGACCTTTCAACAGATTCAGTCACGAAAGACACATTAAACACCAATTGTATGTAAATACCATAAACATAGATCGAGTAGAGTTACCCAAAGTAATAGAGATACTGGAAAGGTAGCGACTTATATGGTTCTTTTTGACTCACCTCGCAGAAGTCGTTATTTATTCAATGAGCACGGATGCACTTGGCTCTCGTGAGATGCTGCAAAGCGAATGAGTGCGTAATACGCAATATCCCCGTCTGTCCTGTGCGCAACACCGGAGCAGCGTCTGCACTCTGCGTCTCTCCGCTCCTGCACACCAGACAACCTGACACCTTCCACTTTACAGGTACGACACAGTATGCAATGTACATTATTAGATTGGGTCTCTTGTTGGTCACCTTTCGTTTCACTACGAGTCTGACGCACGATAATATGCACATAAACTGCAACACGGCGGGTTTAATTTTCATTAAATCTACCAAAGGGTCGACATATTTGGCTCTGATGTGTGTTTTTAAGTGTGTGGTTACTGCGTCATCTCGTCAAGTGTACCATGGACGCGAGAAGGGCGACTATGTGCAATGCTTGAGGATGTACCCAGTCACCTGCTCAGGTCTAGAGAGGATCTTGTGGGATTCAAGTTACACTAGGGTTAGGCTGCTGGGCCATACCTGGTATTGCCTGGATACAGACAGGCCTGCATAGTTACAGACTAAAACATTTGGTTTGTCTCATTACATGATCATTATTGCCATGAATTTGTTTGTTTATTTCTGGACATCTGTAAATAGGTATTTATTCTGTTGCACTGCTTTCAGATGATCTTAGATTTTAGTTTTAGTTTTGTCTTTGTATTGTATTTTGTACACTGTCTTTTTTGCACTACCAGAGAGAAACGAAATTTCGATTCACTGTATGTTGAACACATATGGGTGACAACTGACTTTGATCTTTGATCTTTGATCTTATTTCATACTGTATTATCGCTACATATTTTTTGACACTTTGTGACTGTTGCAACTGCACATGACTGCAACACACCAAACCAACAAAATGGTGGATTTTGTTTAAGGTGATGCTGCACAGTTGTGGAACAAGAGGTTTCTTTTGATTCAGGTAAAGAGCATTGATTAAGAGGTTAGAAATTGCCTGTCAAACACTCAATTGCATCAACAATTATCAGACGCCAGCATTTGTCTGACTTTCTCCTTGGGGATAAACAGCAGTTTTGAGTCTGTGAATTAATATTGTGATTTATTAATCAGCAGATCGAAACAGCCTTCAGCGACTATGGGAAAGGAGAAGCTCCACATCAACATTGTTGTGATTGGCCACGTGGACTCTGGCAAGTCCACTACCACAGGACACCTTATATACAAATGTGGAGGCATTGATAAGAGAACAATTGAAAAATTTGAAAAGGAAGCTGCAGAAGTAAGTATAGATAATGGGCCGTGAAATAAAATCATGCCAAAATAATCAAAAAATGTAAAATCAATTGACATTGACATTGATCTGACACTCAGATGGGAAAAGGTTCATTCAAGTATGCCTGGGTCCTGGACAAGCTGAAAGCAGAAAGGGAACGTGGCATCACAATCGACATTTCATTGTGGAAATTTGAAACTAGCAAATATTATGTTACTATTATTGATGCTCCAGGACACAGGGACTTTATCAAGAATATGATCACTGGTACATCCCAGGTAATCTTGGCTTTTTGTGAGGTTGAAAATGAGGATCTGTCAAATTACAAAATGTTTATTTTGGACACAGGCAGACTGTGCAGTGTTGATCGTGGCAGCAGGTGTGGGAGAGTTTGAAGCAGGAATCTCCAAGAACGGCCAGACACGAGAGCATGCACTTCTGGCCTATACATTGGGCGTGAAGCAGCTCATTGTGGGCGTTAACAAAATGGACTCTACTGAACCAAACTACAGCCAGAAACGCTATGAAGAAATAGTGAAAGAAGTGAGCATCTACATCAAAAAGATTGGCTACAATCCAGACACGGTTGCTTTTGTTCCTATTTCCGGTTGGAATGGAGACAACATGCTGGAACCAAGCCCCAATGTAAGTAAGCACCATAGAAATGCAAATACAAACTTTGACTACTGTTTTGAATGCCCTTGAACAAGGATGTGCAACACCTAACTTAATTTTTTTATGGAATTTACAATGATTTATAATATAAAGTGTGTTTGAGTGCAGAGTGGTCACCTTATAATACCTTATAAGGTTACGTGAGTGACGGTTTATGAAGCTAATAGGTGCTGTGTATGTTTTTAGATGACATGGTTTAAGGGGTGGAAGATCAACAGAAAAGAAGGCAGTGCATCTGGGACCACACTTCTGGAGGCTTTGGATGCCATTCAGCCCCCAACACGTCCAACAGACAAACCCTTGCGTCTTCCATTACAAGATGTTTACAAAATAGGAGGTGCAGTTTTTTTAGTGCTCACACAGTAGTGCTTTTTAGTGCTACACATAAGTGCTTGCACATAAGAAGCTTGGTACAAGTGATGTATATAATTACAGGTATTGGGACAGTGCCAGTGGGCCGCGTGGAGACCGGCATCTTAAAGCCTGGAATGGTGGTGACTTTTGCCCCGGTCAATGTGACCACAGAGGTCAAATCAGTGGAGATGCACCATGAGGCACTGACTGAAGCACTTCCTGGAGACAACGTAGGATTCAACGTCAAGAATGTGTCTGTTAAAGACATTCGCCGTGGCAATGTGGCTGGGGACAGCAAGAATGACCCGCCCCAGGAGGCTGCAAATTTTACTGCCCAGGTACAAACTATAATACTAAAGAGGTGACATGTTAAACACTCAAGTATGCATTTTGTTGTTGCTGTAGTTTCATTTCAGACTGACTCATAAAATGGTATTTTTACTGTGCAGGTGATCATCCTGAATCACCCTGGTCAAATCAGCCCTGGTTATGCTCCAGTGCTGGACTGCCACACTGCACACATTGCCTGCAAGTTTGCAAAGCTAAAAGAAAAGATTGATCGACGTTCTGGAAAGAAGCTGGAAGACAATCCAAACTTTCTCAAGTCCGGAGACGCTGCCATTGTGGATATGATTCCTGGGAAGCCCATGTGTGTTGAGAGCTTCTCTGAATATCCCCCACTGGGTGAGTATTGTAAAAATGACAAACTAAAATGACATCATTTACTGACCTTCCAAACCTTTCCTGCTGTTCTTGCTTGAAAGACAATTTAAAATGTATTGAGTATTCAGTTGCAACTAGGCAGTGTACAAGGGTAATAATCTCATCAAATTAAAAATGTAATTTATATATTTGTACTATTCTCAGAAAATGTCACCATTTCTTTTCTCCTTGAAGGTCGCTTTGCTGTGCGTGACATGCGTCAGACAGTGGCTGTAGGTGTGATCAAAGGAGTGGAGAAGAAGGCTTCCACCACTGGTAAAGTCACAAAGTCTGCCCAGAAGGCCCAGAAGAACAAATGAATGCTGTGCTCGTCTGCCAGCCCTAACATCTCCTGTGAAAAGAGATCCGCTCTCTTACATCTAATAAGTGGTTATTTCAACGTGATAAACAAAGACTGGCTTACCACAATGCACCGGAAAAGCATTCGAAGGAAAAAAAACAACTTCTTGATAGGGCACTACCAACTAAATGCAGTAATGCTTAAATCATTACCAACCAACCATTCAATGTAACACTAGTGCTGGAGGTGTACAGATTTGTGGTTATCTTTCTGTGATAATAAGCTCTTTAGTACTTTACTATTTAGTAAATGAGTGTGTACTCTTGTGTTACTGCAGTGCTCAATAGGGCATAATTAACAGTTTAACTCTGTTGTTTGTAATAGATCTGTCTGCATAAGCTTTAAACAAATATAAAAAATGTGAAAGTTTGCCTTTTCCCTCATTAAGTCAAGTACTTCAATCATTAAACACTTTAATTAGAATTTTGCTGATTTTCTACTTTCACTTAAAAGAATATTAATGTTTTTTTTTTACAATCTGAACCTTATTTCGGTAATAAAACAAGTTGTTTTACTCAGCCGTAGTACTTTGGTGTCATTTGGAGCAGTTTCGTAGATGTTGTGGTGTGGTGATATCCATTAACGTGAATGCTTGGGGCAGGCGATTGCAGTCACCAAATAACACAAACTTTATCACTTTTCAAATTACAGATCAATGTAATGTTCTTAATCTACACTTTCGTGTGACTCAAAAGTGGCCTCTAATCCGATTTCACTCTCAGCTCTCAGGACCCAAACATGAAAGGCAAAGCTGTAAGACATTTGGACCATAGTGTTTGCACGATGGCTAAATATTGGATTAGAGGCCACTTTTGACTCAAACGAAAGTGTAGACTAAGATCTTGAGCTTCTGTAATTTGAAAAGTGATCCAGTTTGTGTTATTTGGTGACTGCAATCTTCTGCCCCAAACACTCACGTTAACGGATATCGCAAAACTACAACATCTACTAAACTGCTCCAAATGACACCAAAGTACTATGGGTGAGTCAAACAACTTGTTTTATTACCGAAATAAGGTTCAGATTGTAAAAAACGTTAATATTCCTTTAAGTGGAACAATGGCATGCTGCTGGACCTTACTATCGTATATTGGCATGAGCCACATGACATTAAAGGAAAAGTAACGTTATTTTACAATCTGAGCCTTCTTTCGGTAATAAAACAAGTAGTTTGACTCACCCATATCACGTTCGTGTCATTTGGAGCTGTTTGAAGAAAGTTACGTTGTGGCGTTTCTGTTAGCATTTGTTAGCATTTGTATTCGGGGCATTACTTTGCGGTCTCCAAATAACACAAACTTTAGCACTTTTCAAATCATAGAAGCCCGATGTCTTAATGAAAAATTTCGTTTGAAGCAAAAGTGGCCTGTAATCCGAGGTTTATCCATAGTTTTCAGCTTTGCTTTTCCTATTTGGGTCCCCGGAGCAGTCCGCACATGCGCACTGGCGTCCTCATCTACTCGAAACTATGGCTAAATCTGGGATTACAGGCCACTTTTGCTTCAAACGAAATTTTTCATTAAGACATCGGGCTTCTATGATTTGAAAAGTGCTAAAGTTTGTGTTATTTGGAGACCGCAAAGTAATGCCCCGAGCATATGATACGAGCACCATGTTAACAGATACGGGATCATTACTAGAACAGAACGGCTCAACATAAGTTCTGCGATACTGCTCCAATTGACAGAAAAATGCTATGGGTGAGTAAAACTACTTGTTTTATTACCGAAAGAAGGCTCATATTGTAAAATAACGTTACTTTGCCTTTAAACATTTCACAAAAAGTTGTCTTGCTGTTCTTTCAATACAAGAACTACTACGTCTTGGTCTGCCCACAAGATGTAGCCATTTCATCACATCACATCACATCGTTGAAAGCCGGCCTACAAAAGGGCGGGTCTATTTACATGAAATGGTTTGAATCGACACTGGCAGTGGGCGGTATTGATCATCATGCCTGGAAGGGGGAAACCACGCACTGCACAAAGTCCAGAGGCAAAACCTACCAATGGGACTCGCAAAACAAGAACAGGAACTTCACCCTCCACATGTACAGAGACATCTTTGGCAGGGCAGAAGCAGACAAACACCTTTGAGGAACAAGCTGGCAGGAAAGGAAAAAAAACACCTCTGGAAAATATTGATGAAGACGGACAAAAACCTCCAGAAAACACAGGATCTTCTGGTAGAGATTCATTCAACTCTCCAGCCAGCGGTGCAAAACCTAAAACAGCTGGTTCCCAGGACAAATTGAAATTAGAGAACAAAGAAGTAAAAAAGGCTCCAAAGAAAACTACAAGGAAGAAATCTGCAAGGGGATCTTGTACTGAAGACGATTCTCTAGACACAAACCAAGAAAATATTCAGACATGTGCAGTCAGTGATCCAAAAACATGCGGGACGGAAACGAAATCACCCGCAGACAAAAAGGATGATAAAAAGAAGGAACCAAGTACCACACTTAAAGCAACACTGGCCAAACTTAAAATCAAGATGAACGAGAAATCGAAAGCTTCAGAAGTAATTAACACTGTAAAGAAAGTCATTCTGGATCATTTAAAAAGTGAAACTATTTACTTTAGGCAAGTAGATGAACCACTTCACACTGGCAGCTACTATGAAAATTTGAAGGTAAGAGGAGACATTTGTTTCAGAAATGTATCTTTTTTAATCTGTATTTGTACTCGTAGATTTCCAACCCAGATGAGTTTGATATAATGTTCCCCATTCCTGTTCAACGCATAGAAATACAGCCTTATACTGGGGGTGGGGCATTTTATGTCGTGTCTTTAACACGTTCATATAACCCACTGCAAAAGTTTCAGCAAGAGGAGAAACCTTTACCTGCAAGTGAAATACTGCAGGAGTTTAGAAGAGAAGTATTGGACAGCATTAAGAACCTTACATGTAAGTGTTAAACATGTCCATGGGGAATGAGTAGGCTACTCAATATTATATTTCTAAATATGCAAACGCATTGTGTTTCAGATGTGGTTATTGATAAAAAGAAGAAAGGATGTCCTGCTGTGACACTCAGTATACAAGTTGAGTCACGTCACATTTCACTTGACATTGTATTGTGCCTTGCTGTTCAGTCGAGTTGGCCACCTTTCACCAAGGATGGCTTGAAAATAGAAGGTTGGCTCGGAAGAAAAGTAAAGAAAAACTACAAATACATGCCGTACTACCTTGTTCCAAAATACGAGGGCAGGGGTACAGATGAATGCAATGGCATTCTTGCCAAGGGTATGTAATGCACATTACAATACAACATAAACATAGTTCATTGTTTTTTCTGTTACTGGGAACTTAGTGGCTTACAACACATGCACTGCTTTTACAATTGTATTCTTTCAAATGCAGATTGTTGGCGTATTTCATTTTCTCATGTGGAGAAAGAAATCTTAAAAAATCATGGATCAGAAAAGACATGCTGCGAGAGAGATGGTGCTCGTTGCTGCAGGTGACTGTTCATTATGTTATAATATAATAATGATATTAGCAAGTCTACAATTATGTAACTTCTACTTATCAAACAGGAAAGACTGCGTGAAGCTGCTGAAGCACCTCCTTAGCCTCCTGAAGGAACAGGATGAGTCATTTGACAAGTTCTGCTCATATCATGTAAAAACTACCTTCCTCCACGCTTGCTGCTCCAGGACTAAGGACAGTGAATGGGCAGCTGCTGACCTGACACAGTGCTTTGAGCAACTACTAAAAGATTTTGAAAAGCACTTAGAAAGCAGGCAGCTCAACAACTTTTTTATCCCTACCCAAAATTTGCTTTCTGGTTGCAGCCAGAAAAGCTGCAAAAGTCTAGCTCTGCGCATCAAAAAGGAGCGAGAAGAAGGATTTCCTATTTTTAAATGCTAATTTATAACTAATTGATAACAAAAAAAAGTCTTCAAATCAAATATTTTTTAATCATGCACAAATTGAATTTGACTGAATACAAACCATATAAAATACAAACAAAAGTAATGTACACCATGTACAAAATATTGGAATAAAACGGAATAAAACAAATTAGTTTGTCAAAATGAAATTATTCACCAAATTTGTGTCAAACATGTAAAATGTAATTTTGTCCAAGTAAAAACAACAAAACAAGAGGTAACTGAACTGCACATAAAACATACTTGGAATTAAAGGACAAAGGGGGAGCCTTCCATTTCCTGTAGAGAAAGAAATGTATATCGACATTTTAGTTTTCACATTTACGTTAATGGATTGTCTACCATAAAAAATAAATTAAAACAAGTTTGTAAGGCTATGGTTAGTTTTGTGTTCCACTTACATAGAAACTGAATCAGAATGCCCAGTTTTGTTCCCGAGCTCTGTGACCTCCATCTCTTCTCCCTCCTCCATCTCTCCAGCCCCCCCCTCTTTCTCCGCCTCTTCCTCTTCCACGTCCCTCTCTTGGAAACATCTCCCTCTCCCGCTTGTGCTTCTCATACCTTTCAGCCATCAGCACCAATTCAGTAGGGACGTCCTGCAAATAATATAAACCATGGCTTGTATAATTCATCCAGTGCTTATATATTAGATTTCAATAAGTCAGCCGGTAGTAAGAGTACCTGCCCAGCTCGCTCGAGAATGTGAATCAACTCTGGGGCCATCTTCCAGTTGTCTCTGGTTAACAAGGTAACGCCAGTACCCGACTGCCTGGAACAAAATTCAACATAGTTCTCTTAGTACAGTGGTCCCTCGTTTATTGCGGGGTTTACGTTCTAAAAATAACCCGCAATAAGCGAAATCTGCGAAGTAGGACAACTTTATATTTTACAATTATTCTACATGTTTTAAGGCTGTAAACGCCTCACCACACACGCTTTTCTCAGACTGGAATTAAAGTTTTCTAACATTTCTCTCGTTTAAACACTCAAAACTTTCATAGATTTTAAACAAAAAATGTATTAATAGTGACGCGTGTATTTCAGTTTCTCTGATCATGCCTCTTTGTGCCTTTTGCTTTTTTTTTTCTTTTGGGCGAGAAAATTCTTATAAACAGACATGCCACCTTCGATTATATTTGAGAACATTTCGTCGACATTGTGGGTTTTGTTGAAGAGAAAACTTGTAAATATACAGCACTTCAGAGTCACACTGCGAGCAATCGAACATCTATACAAGTCCGGGAGTCCAGCTGGATACGCGAGGGGCACGGAGGCATGAGTCACTGGATCCGTAGGAAGCAGCTCTTTTTGGGTCTGCTGAAGCCAGTGCTGAGTCTGTCCCCTGGTTTACACATCCTTTCTCATGCTCCACGGCTCGCGGAGTAGGATGCACGGGGGCTGAAAGCGGGTGACCCCGCAGCCCGGTGCGGCTCGGACTGCTTCTCATTCAAACACAGTGTGAGCACAGAGGGACCCACGGCGCAGGACACACCGCGCTCATCCAACGGCACTGCCAAGTCTTGGGACGCAATGTGCATTAACCTCCCGGAGAAGTGTGCACGCGAACACGTGCACCTGCTCTTCGTGGTCAAATCCGTAATAGAGCAGCATGACCGGCACAAGGCCATGCGTCTCACCTGGGGCTGTGAGTACAAGACCGAGGCCACGGTCCCAAGAAGAAATGTGGTCTGGACACTGCCGGCCTCAGTCTCGTACTCGCAGCCTCAGGTGAAACGCATGGCCTCGTGCCAGTTATGCTGCTCTATTACGGATATGACCATGATGAGCAGGTGCACGTGTCCACGCGCACACTTCTCCGGGTGGTCAATGTGCATTGGGAAGTAGCAGCAGTGTTTCCGCATAACGAACTGGTGGAACCTGGAGTCCAGGCTGAGAGCGCACGGAAGCGTTCTCACTACAGTTCAGAACCTGCGCGTCCCAAGACGTGGCAGTGGCGTTGGATGAGCGCGGTGCGTCCTGCACCGTGGGTCCCTCTGTGCTCACAATGTGTTTGAATGAGAAGCAGTCTGAGCTGCACCAGGCTCTGGGGCCGCCCACTTTCAGTCCCAGTGCGTCCTTCTCTGAAGCATGAGGAAGGATGCGAAGACCAGGAACACACTCAGCACTGGCTTCAGCAGACCCAAAAAGAGCCGCTTCCTACGGATCCAGTGACTCATGTCTCCATGCCCCTCGCGCATCCAGCCGGACTCCCAGAGCCGTGCCCCCCCGCGTCCCCCATCTATAACATCTATATAAATCTGGCAAACTGAACACATTCTGTACTGTACAGGAAACATGGCACGGAGAGGGACTGCAGAACACAATGTTTATACACTATTTTTAAAAAAATTGGGGAAAAAAAATCTGCGAAACAGCGAGGCCGCGAAGTGAACTGCGATAAAGCGTGGGACCACTGTACTAGCATTGCCAGTATATAAGCACAGAAGTAGGTGAATGTGCTGTACACAATAGAAGATAAATGTACCCAGCTCTGCCTGTGCGGCCCACACGATGAACATACTCCTCTATGTTTCGAGGAAAGTCAAAGTTGAAGACATGCGTGATGTCCGTTACATCCAACCCCCGCGATGCAAGGTCAGTGGCCACAAGGATACGAACTCTGCCTGAAAGACACACATTTTAAAAGCAAAAAATTTTCACTTAAATTTGAGTTCTGTTCAGTGACATACTGTTTTTAAAATCCTTGAGTGCCTCTTCACGGTCAAACTGCTCACGGTCACCATGGAGACTCTGAACCGCAAGACCCTTCAGACACATGTCACTCGACAAATCATCAGCTCTAAACAAGACCAATACAACACTCTTTCATACAGTGAGCGCACTAGTAATGTGTGGGTGTTTTTATTTAACCAGGTAAAATGTTAAACTGATCATCACAGGAACCAGAACCTAAGCTATTGATAACGTTTAGGACTAAAGCAGCCTCAAAGAAGGAGCTCTGGATTTCTGTAGGTGAGGAAATTTTTGCACTGTTTGCATGATCCGTGACTTGTGTAGCCAAGATATCTTAAAAACTGCACTGATAGCATAGCCGGCTCAGCCCACCTTGTGCCAAATCCCACAGCCAATTTTTCTCTTCTCTCACATTTTTTATTTGCCACTTAATAGGGCTCCACATTAAAGCATTAGGGGAAGATTATAGTTCTGATATTTATGACAATCAATACGCTACATTTGGTTAGTGGTGTAGTGTGAACATGTTTAGTGACCGCTTACATGATCTTTTTGCCAACGAAAATAATGACTTTATCATCTGGCTTCATGTTTCTGATAAAATCAAACAGAAAAGCCTTCTTCTCATCTTCAGTGAGAACAATAATGTTCTGCTCCACAGTGTTGACAGCCTATGTCGAGGGGAAAAAAACAAACATCTGTAATATCCAATTTTCTCACTGTCAGAACTAAGCACTGACTTACTGCCAAGTCCAGTGTGCCCACATAAACCATCATGGGATTCTTCAGATACGATGTGGCCAGTCGTCGAACTCCAGAGGGCCAGGTGGCACTAACAGGGGTGTAAAAATAGTAAATGTACAGCTACGTTTTGAGCAACAAGGCCATACCTAGTCATAACAGTCTGTCGATCTGGTCTGATGTCTATGATAATCTTCATAATCTGTGGTTCAAAACCCATGTCCAACATTCGATCTGCTTCATCAAGAACCTTCAAAAAACAATTAATTTACTTTTGTTCAATTTTGTGCAATTCAAGACATAAATATTCACAAACCAAATAGGTGATGGAGCGTAGGTTGATGAGTTCATTCATCTGTAGATCATTGAGCCGGCCTGGTGTGGCAATCACAATATCCACTCCGGCTTTGACCAGGTTGATCTGACCCCGTCTGTCCCCTCCTCCGTAAATGCAGATACTGAGAACCACAGAAATGCAGCAATTGTATAGTCTGGTTAACACCTGACCATATCACAAGTGAGATATGGGTCTGGAAACTCGCTTCGAAAAATCCCGTAGCGGAGGTGTGGTTAGCGATTGCCAACGGCCGTTTATTGGGCGTTATGAATGTCTATCATTGAGCGTATACGTAAGTCCATAGCCAATCATGTCAGTTGTCAGTTCAAACTACAAGCTTCCGTTTGTCATGTAGTACGCGTCACCGTCTTGCCACACCTCCCCCGCTCTCTGATTGGGGCCCTAAATCTGGGACTCTCGCTTGGACGAGTTTCCAGGCCGCCTTCCAGTTCGAAACGAACGGAAGTGGCCTGGGAATTCCCAGGCTAGCAATTGTATACTTGTGATTAAATTAACTACTTTTACTTTTTTAATAGAAGTACCTCTTGTAGTCCTTGTATTGGTACTTGCCACATTCTGCCTCAATCTGTAATGCCAACTCTCTCGTGG
The DNA here is from genome assembly GCA_036785185.1 of Paratrypauchen microcephalus. Lineage (NCBI taxonomy): Eukaryota > Metazoa > Chordata > Actinopteri > Gobiiformes > Gobiidae > Paratrypauchen > Paratrypauchen microcephalus. The sequence continues at coordinate 17,170,523 of JAVJIX010000001.1, read as the reverse complement.
GAGTCAAAACCAACATAGCTGGGCCTCCCCTCTCAGATTTTGGACTGAAAAAGAAAAGTTTATATGACATCAAAGTTAACCAGAACAACATAGTGTTATAATAGGTAAGGCTGTTTAAAAGCATAAGAGAAAATGTCACTGTAAAGCTAAAGCTTCACATACACAGGCTGTCCGTCCATATGAATAAAGCCGGGCAGCAGGTATGCCAGTGTCTTCCCTGTTCCTGTCTGTGCAATGGCTATGAGGTCCTCTCCAGACAGCAACACAGGCCATGCCTGTGACTGCAATCAGTAAGAGCAGAGATTTAAAATATTTAAGCTTTAATAAAACGTATACAAGGTAAATCTTAACTAGTGCAATTGTATCAGCATTAAGTCAATAGTTTTACATTTATATTATGGCCATTTATCAAATTTTTCTTAAAAAAAAAAATAATGCCACTGTAGTCTACATTCTAACATACCAACCGAAACTCAACAGTTTCCAGGAAAATGAAAGTATAAGTCATTTGTAGCTTTTAGTTTCATTTTTAAAAGAACCCTGGAACCAGTCTGACAACCTTGAACTTTATACTATTTATAGTGCACCTGTGGATGAATCCGATCATCAATTATACTAGATTAGATTTTAAACAACAATACACCTATATTACAAGACTGGCAACTATCCAGTCTAATATGTTTGAAATTGCATGAGCCTTATCAAGAGAATTAAATGCTAGTCACACCTGTATAGGGGTCGGCTTCACAAAGCCAACACGCTCAATGTTCTCCATAATCTCTGGATAATGTTCAAAAGCTTCAAGGAATGTACGGCAGGGATTAAGAATCTGACGTTTTTCTCCTTCCTCCTTTAGATCATCTACAAAAATATTGTTGTTTTCCTTCCTGCAGAGAAACAAACTGAATAAATTTAATAGCACTCAATAGTAATGAATGGATAATAATGTAATTGGATAATCAGGTAAAATGTTTATGTGTCATAAACCCAGAGGTAGTTGGTTATGAATAGTGTTCAATTATGCCCTCTGCTGTACCGTTAAAGCAGTTTTTTTTTGTTAATTTACCTCCACTCACTGACTTCTTCAGCAGTGAGCATGGATAAACTTTTGGACTCTTTGTAAAAGTTTTTTTTTAATGGCGGCAGGTCTGTTGATGAAAACGTACAAATTTTAGATATCCTTTGAAAAGCAGTCACAACTGCAATCTTACATCTTCTTATATGTCTTATACGTCCTTACCCTGCCACTTCAATTCCTCAAACATATCTTTGTTTTTTCTAATGAAGTTCCAGTCAATCTGTGGTTGGGGCAGGGCCACTTCTGCAGACTTCAACTGGGAACTTGACCAAACAGAGCCACCTCCACCACCATAGTCATTTACTGCACAATGAAAGGAGCACGATACAAACATTAATAGCATATAAACTGCCAAACATATTTTTGTAGACTTTTTTAAAAAGCTACCATTACGCATCCGTGAACTGCCATCTGACACAAGTTCTTCAATCATCTCCTTGGCTTTTTGTTGGGCAGAGGGGGGTCCAAAAATGGACACTAAACCTTCATAGTCTCTTTTATTGATCTACAATGGGAAAAGTACAATACTATCAGGTAAACAAACTGAGCCTGTAATAAATTCATATTTTTACACACACCCATACCCACTCTCTCGTCAACTTTGCAAGACTTGCCTTGATTCTAGCACCTGAGCTCTCTTCAAGTTCATGGATCTTGCTCCCTCCTCGTCCTTAAACATTTTCCAAGGCAGAGAATATGTATACATTTATGTTATTTGACTTTTTTTAAATACCGCAGGCTATATGTGCTAGATATTTTGTCAGTTACACAAATATGAAAACTCACGTGTTGACATGTTAGCTTAGATAGCTAACATAGTTTAAGGCACAGTGCACATTTTTAGCGGACTCTGATCTTACCAATGATTCTGCCGACCAAAGCATTGTCCACAGTAATAGTGACGGTCCTGGACTCCGCACCGTCTCTGAAAGGTCGCCCAGAAAGAGCTCCATGGTCTCGGCCGCGCGTCGGAGGCCCCTCGCTCCTCCAGCTCTGCTCCTGGGAGCCACCATTGTAGCTTTCAGACGGTCCGTCACACGGGGTCACAAACCTGCGGCCACTTTTAAAGCCAAAAGAAATGTTTTCCCTTTCTCGACTTTTGCAGGGAACATCCCGCGCCGCAGGAGCTGGTTTATTCCCGTTGTTGTGAATTGCAGCGCCCTGTTCGGTGTACTCGTCCTCCCAGTCGGACATGTTTACGCGGCCTCGTGCAGCGCACCTGAGGGGCAGGGCGCTCGCGCCACTCAAATGACACCGGACAGGGACAAAACAGCGAAAAAACACCAGGATCACGTAGAGCTGGCTAATACAAACATTTTAAGATCAAAATTGGAAGCAAACAACCAGAGCTACTACGTTAGGATTTAATTTCCCACAATCCTGATTTGTCAAGATAATAGATAATGTCTGCGTCACAGTGACTCTCTGGAGGCACAAGGGGGAAAGGCTCATCAAGTAACAAGCCAACATGGTTAAACTGCTTTTAATGAAGGTACCAAGACTACACCAGAACGGAGGAAGGGAATGTTTTACTGTAGTGTTCTCCACTACACACGTTTATTTGCTTTTCAGTAAACTGATTTAATTGTTTATCTTTGCTAAATACATCCCACTATTTTACAGGAGAAGCTTCAGTGGATGCCCAGAGCTCATCCCCTCTGGGTTTATGTCAAAGCTGCAATTTATATCTTTGTACTGTATTTCCTCACCCAACCTCTTGTACATGGAGGGATCATCAGACTGCGTCACTTCGCGCTGTACTGCGGATGTCTCCTGCAGAAAGAGCCGTCTGGTCCTGTTTGATACAGTGCATGGATGATTTCATTATAGTTCTAGACTATTGTTGCAGGGCTCTCAAGTCTCACACATTGAGAGTGTGACACACGCAATTCGACGTGTTCACACGCTCACACGCCACACATGGCATTTCTCACGCTGATTTATTTTTTCTTTCTTTTTTTTTTTTTTTTGTGCCCAGAAAATTGGTCTGTGTGGCTCAGTTTATGCAGGCACGGCGCGTTTTCAGCGAAAAAAACTCTCCCCCTCCTCCCCGGAAAAAAATCTGCCAATCAGAAAATAGATTGTTCTGTTGTTGGGCAGACTGTAGAGTGTAGTTTCAGCTGCTAAGCGCACACTGCGGTGATGATAAAACAAACTGAGAACCATCAGGTAATAACTTCATTTATATAACTCTCATTAGTTGCTTTGTAGTTTAAGTTTGCTCTTTAGACAAACATTTACAGCAGGGCTCTCAAGTCTCACACATTGAGAGAGACAATTCAACGCGTTCACACGCTCACACGGCATTTGTCACGCAATTCAAGCCCCTGTTGTTAACTGCGTAATTTCCTGAGGAGCAGTGGGGGTCACTGCTCCTCAGGAAATTACGCAGTCTCACGCACGACCCCGCTCAAAACTTGAGAGCCCTGATCATGTCAGTGTCTTGTAGGATTTCAGCAGATTTCAGGCTCTCCAGGGGGCTGGGCTAGTTGTATCGATCAGGTATGAGTGGATGTCCGGCTGCTGACTGCTGATGTCTTCTCGTCATTTACGCACTAACCTGCATTTAACGCATATAGGCCATAAAGACATATCCCACTCACTAATGTTAGTTTATCAGACCGAACCTCATTTCTTCCGCATCCTCCATGTTTAACAGCAAAAAAATCCCTCCTAAAAAATTCTGGTTTACGCTTGTTAGCGCCGTTTTTTGATTTTTGCCTCTGTTTTAGCCCCACCCCTGAGAAAACAGCAGAATGTTTACAAACTTTGAAGGGGTCTATATTAAAATAACAAAACAAGAAAATAATAATGTGTAAATAAACTTTTTACACGTGTTGATTTTATGTTTAGTCCAGAGGTCAAAGGTTATATGAAAACAGATAAGACATCAGGTTCTGAAGTTGATCTTTATTAAAGTAGGCCCTTTTTTAAACAATTTTACATTTTGTCATTCCAAACATAACGTGCATTTTAAAAACTTAGTATGAATTTCAAATAAAAATGTATATTAAGGCTATTTATGTAGTCATTGAACAAAGTCTAAGTCCCAAGATGCAAGCATGACACATGTAGCCTGTACCAGCCTCAATCTATAGGCCTGGTACCTGAAGAGCTGTAAATAAAAAATAAAAAAAACAATTCAAAATAGAGTAGACAAGACCTAATGTATAGAGTGTTTTCACATTTTCAGGATCAACCTTTCTGACAAAGACATAGGGTAGTTTTCATAACTTAAGCCTTCACTGGCATCTTTTTGCTAAATAGGACTACTAATATTTTGTTAATTCAAGTTAATTTAAATGCCAGCACATTAAGACTGCTGTGCAACATAGGACTGGACCATTCTTAGTTGAGTTACGCATTGAATTGTTGGAAAAACAAGGCTGATTAAACTGCTATGTATTTTTTGTTCACATACAAAATAATTATTGGCCACTGCCTTATTGAGCAGCGGTTCTTAAATTTGGGTTGCAATAGATGAAATATTGAAAATGCAATAGTCTAAAAAAAGATGTTCACCCCTTCAGATGAAATGGTACATGTCAATTTCTGTTCAATGGTGTACAAATTTAATTTATATAGGTCTAGGAGCCCAAGTCCTGAAAATAAAATCAAACATTAGAGATAAGGCTACTTGAGCATTTATTTTCATGCAGCCTGTTGTTGTATGGGGGTTGTGAACGCCAATAGAATGGTTATATGGGGGTCGTAATTGAAAAAGGTTGAGAACCAGCTGATTTAGAGGAGTAGTTTCATCTCTTTAAATTAGATAAATGTTGCACCCAAAACTCTGTAAATAAAAATAAGGGATTGTCAGTAGAAGGGCTAGGTTAAATAAATAGCTACTTTTAATCAGCAAATTACTTAAGTGGACATAAGATCATGTATGGTTAAATGTTAATAAATAGCAAAGGCTCTTTGTAAGATATCTGTAGGCCTATAGGGCCCTAAGTAAGTCTTTATGGTCTAATATAATAACTTAAACTGGAACTTTGCTTCTAAACTTCAGGAACCAAGTTGGGCACAGAAAAGTTGAACAGAAACAATGTTAAATTGTGTCATGTTGTCTCATGGATATCTGGCCTACTAGATATAATTTATGTTTGGGAAATGTCAAATTCTCTATCAGTTTTGCTCAAGATTAATACAGTACAACAGTATTAAAATGAATTGTTTATGAAATAAGTTATGTACAGATATCAAAGCTAAAAGAAAATATAAAACATCAGATGCTGAATGTTCATTTGTTGATGAAGTTTGTTCTACACCACTGTTTGAAGTGTCCTGTCAGTGGTTATGCCCTGTCTGTGTGCGAAGACTGACTGAGAAACTCTGAGGTGTGAGGACCCCCGCCCTCTACACTCTGCTTGGAGTGGCTGACCTCAGGTCCTGGAGACAGGAAGTTAAAATGTCCTTCATGAGGAGCCAGTTTACATTCACTGATAAATAGGTCTGTGTCATCCCAGTTGCTCTCTCCAGGGCCCTGTTCAATACTGCTGCTGCTGCTATTGTTGAGTCTGGAGGACAGGCCACAGTCTCTCTGCGCCTGGCTCAGGTTATGCACAGACAGGGACTTCCCCAGACCACTTCTCCAGTCTGATGCTCTCCGGTCTGGGCTAGAGGAGAGAAGCAGTAAGGGGTTGATTTCCAAACTCATATGCCTCCTCCACACACTTTCACCCTTGAACCCTGGCTTACGCCGCAACTCAACCCTTTCTTGCGATACCTCACTATCCTCTTGATCCACATCCAGACTAGATCTAACTATTACAGAAGGTCCCAGGCAGCACTCTTCTGCCTCTAAATTTTCTGGGACAGAGTCTGAGGGGCATTGCAAGTGGGAGGGGTGGAGAACTGGGGGCAGCTGGAGGGTGAAGGGTCCCGAGGAGGGGGGCAGAGGCGGCAGGTCAGGAAAGTGGGATCTTTTTGAGGAAACATTGGGTGTTAACAGTGTAGGATAGGGGCTCTCAGGGGGCAGGAGTGGAGATGGAGACAGGGAAGCAGTAGACGGAGGGTACGAGGGAGGGGCAGAGTCTGGTGGAACATCATCATCAGCCGGTGCTAAAATCAGTCTCAGGCCCCTGGGGTTGGATCCATGGGAGCGCCGCACACCATCACATCCCTCTCTACCACTGCCACCCAGGTCGCGCCCGTGCGGGGAGGAGCGGTAGTCTGAGTTATGGTTCTGGTGGTTGTCCAGTTCAAACAGGGGCAAGGATGAGAGTGCAGAGGGGCCTTTCTGTAGGACCTGGCGATAAACATCCAACAAAGAATCCAACTTTGACTCAATAGAGCTCACCTGCAAATAAAATAAATAACACATTAGTTTGAACAGACATGATGCAGTGCTTTTTGGGAAACATCTTCAGACTGACCTGTCTTTCCACCTTACAGACTCGTCCCAGCATGCTCAAGCCCTCCATTGAGTCTCCATCCTGATGTAGTTTTTCTCTTATTTTTTTGTCTGCAGAAATCTGTCCTTTTCCCAAGATTTGGTCCACCCTAGATACACATATGAACAATCCTTATTCAAGTATGCTCACTGACCACTTATCAGACATAATAAATGAAATCAACACTATTTCAAGCCAGGCAAAACATTTCCAGAATAATGCAAATATTAATATACAGTGGTACCTCACCTTGCGAAATTAATTTGTTCCAGAAGTGGTTTCGTAACGTGAATTTTTCGTAAGTTGAGTAGCTATTTCAATGGAAAAAGCCTGATTCGTTCCAAGGCCTCGTTCCAAGTTTTTTTTTATAGTGTAACTTTTTTTTAATAGTGTAACACTGTGTTCTGGGTCCTGATTGGCTGTAGAAGAGACTGTAGACCCAAGACCAAACCTGGACTAAACCAGGACTAGACCAGGTGGATTAAAGCGCCGCGTGCGGGTCTATTTCCTGGTTTCTCACGAGTCACAGCTGAGGCGAGCAGCGAGGAGGGGACCGCACGCAGTCCAAGCGCATGAACGAACGCAGGTAAGAGCCGGGTGGTTTAATCCTGGTTTAGACCTGGTTCAGACCTGGTTTAATGCTGTTTTAGAGGAGGCACGGTATGAGCACGGGTCTCGTCCTCGCAGCCCCGCGCCGGGTCAAGCTGCGCTATCACACGTGTGTCCCCGCGCACACTTCTCCACCCTCCCCCTTCCCCATTTTGTTGAAAATCTATGAAAGTTTGAGTGTTTAAACAGAGACAAATGTGAGAAAAGTTTAAATCCAGTCTGAGAAAAGCGTATGTGTGTGGCTGAGCGTGCATTATTTGAATTTTTGAGATTTCGCGTTTCGTAACTTGAATTTTCTTTCGTATCTAGAGACCAAAATTTAACGTGAAGGCGTTTCGTAACTTGGAATTTTCGTTTGTTGGGTCTTTCGTAAGGTGAGGTACCACTGTAAAATCGTATTGCTAAGCCAAAATCCTTTTACTTGACCAGCCAATCTCTTCTATATTCAGTTCAAATCCAGAAGGGTCTGGAGTTGGCCCATAGAGCTACGGTTCCAGTCCCACTCATCTTTGTAAAGTTTTGTCAAAGTGTGTGGTTCTGGCTGGTCAGGTAACTCATCTGTTGGGTCGGCCTATTTTCCTACATTTTACCCACTGGATTCTGAATGTTATGGCCCAACATGCAAAGATAAAACACACACTGTGTGCATTTTTAAAGCCAGTTAGAAGCACTCATTCATACACTGAGAAAACTGAGAAAACTGAGAAAACTCTTCAGGATGGAAATACGTTTTGATGATGACAAAATCTGGTCAAACAAGTATAAAATTAGTGAAGTACATTATGGCAAGTGTGTAATAAATGCTTATATAAATGTTTACATTCTTCAGTTGACAACATGTGAAAATGTACTGTTAATTTCATCCCATCATGCTTTTCTGTTCATCACATTTGCATATCAATATTTTATTACAAACACAAAGCTATTATTGCTCAAATGTAGTTTAGTTAAAGTAACCCTGCGTGATTTCTCCTGTTGTTGCTGTAATAACTGTGTAGTGCAGGAGTGGACATGTTCCTGGGTCGGTTACTGAGGCTGGGACCAGAGCCTGTCGTGCTGGAGACAGGAGAAAAGACACTCAGCTGAAGCTGCAAAAGCACAATACTACAGGGAACAACAACTGACAGACTCACAAATAAGAGTTATTCAGAGACAACCTCACACAGTTAGTGAACCGTTACTCAAGTAGATGGCTGAGCACAAAGTATTACTCTTTTTATTTGAATATAGCAACAAGAGAAATGTACAAAACTGCAATGCAAACCTTTATAAAATACAATAATAATATTGAAAACACAAATAAATAATTAAATCTGCACTGCATTAGTTTGTTTATATGGTGAGTATACACATATTACTAAGATCCAGATCAAACCAGTATTGATTAGATCTGCGACTCAAATGTGAGTAGATGAAACTGTTAGTAATGGAGTGACGGGCTATGCCTGACCCTGCTGCTGTGTGCTTCCTCCGGGCCTGGCTGTAATATAAATGCAGAGAGGGAGAGGAGAAGTTTCTGACACGACTGTTGAAGGGTCGCGGAGGAGGACCCACAACAGTGTCTAATCTGAGAAAGAAAGGGCATATGAGAGGCAGGCACAGTGGGGTTATCAAGAGACACAAGGAAAGAATTCTGCATGGAATATTGTGTAGGTGTAGGATCGTTGCATTACAATAACAGAAAATAGTTTGGGCTATTTGACGGTACCTTGTCTGAAGGCTCTTGATACGACAGAGCATGTCCAAATGTCCCGCAGAGTACTGCTCTATGACGTCTTTCACATCATACGGACGCAGTGTTTCTTTAAACTTCTTCTTTGCAACGTGAAACTTCATAATCCTACGTGGAGAGACAGAAGTGCAGAGTAGAACCATTTCATGATGTACCATAAGTGTACAAGTGCTACAAGTGCTACTGTAAAAAGTGTGATTAATGCAAGTGACCACTAGATGGAGGCACATTCCCAACAGACTGGCCTTCAGTCTATTTGTTGCTCTCCTTTGGACATTGATAAACATTTTCTCAGATACCATAATGGTCATATAATGAAACCAAAGCAGCCTTAATCTTAAACAACCAAACATGATTGAAAGCCTGCACCTATTTGCTATTCAAAATCTCGGATGAGTGAATAATATTGATACATGAAAGGTGAGATGTGCATGTAGTTCTTTTAGACTTCCCACTGCATTCACATTTTCCCCAGTTGCCTGATTTTTCTCACTGTCTAAATGGCAACAATAATGACAGATGAGCCAATGTAATAACAGTTCTGACAGGGAAGGGGGTGCCCTTCTTCAACCTGACACCCTGGGAAAGACACAGTTTGGGATAGCCCAAGAATAGGCCTGCTGGGTGGGCACAAGATTGTCCAATAGAGATATGAACGGAACTTAAGTTAAAACCTTGCCTGTTTTACAAAATGCTATTGCAATGTAACAAAAAATTTATCCAGATCCCCGATTCTTCCATGTGTTCAGAATAGGTAATGTCTTAGTGCCTCTAGTCTGGTGTGGTGCTCTTAGGATGTATCCAGAGAGAAATATGATTACTCAAGTTTCAGAAATGAAGCCCTTCATAGTGGTAGTAGTTTTTGACATTTGCACAGCAACCTGGCTGAAATTGGGTGATAAAGGCAAATTAGAAAAGAGACAGAGAGATGGAGAAGGCCTGAGACAATTAACGTTCAGTGGTCAAATTGAATTGAATTAGCTGACAGGCAGCCTCACAGGCAGAAGAGAGAATTACACTAGATTGCACTTTTTTCTAATGCCCAATTTAAACTGACATCAGCTGCCTAAAGTATGGCATGATAGAAAACTGTCAAGTGACTGAATCTGTTTGCCCCACTTGGAAAACACATCACAAACAGAGGGAGCTGGTGCCAGTGTCAAATAGCTCAGGTCTAACCTATGTGAACAAAACACACACACACACACACACCGGTCTCTAGGGCCAAGCTCCAACTGAGCAGAGAAACTGTGAAACAGTGAAATGTCTCATATGGTGAAAAAAATACAGCAATTATTTATCATTCTGGATGGGAGAAAAAAGAAAACGACATGGGAACCATGGACTGACAGCATGTGTCAGTGTATGTCTTATACAACATTACATGTGTACATCAGAGGGGGTAACAACATGAGGCTGAGGACATATACAGGGGGTCCTCGGGTTACGACGTAGATCCGTTCTTAAGATGCGTCGGAACCCGAATTTCGTCGTAAACCGGATTTTGCCTTTGATCTTCCAACCAAAGCACCAATAACATTTCCATCTCAATAATTAGACCACTACGCTGCTTGGTTATCACTGCCGCTTTCATAGGAGCAGATCAGAGCCCACATCAGGTACTTCCGCCCACATTGGACACACACATGAGGCTGTCTTCTTCTCCCTACAACCACAACAGAGCGTATTCTTGCGCCGTGCGCCGCGCGCCGTTCGCGTTTGTTTACATCTCCTACCACGCTAAACCGCGTAAGACGGAATGACGCGTAATATATACATATTTTTTTTAATGGGGGCGCGTTCGTAACCACGAAACGTCGTAAACCGAGACCGTCGTAACCCGAGGACCTATCAAATTAATAATATTATTAATAATAATATGTAATTCCAACAGCTGCCATGCAGCCAGTGACTGTATATAACATAATAGAAGAAATAGTGTTCTTTAGAGTTGTATTCTCATGAACATCTTGAGAAAAGCAGCTCCATAATACAATATATATTGTATTATGGAGCTGCTTTTCTCAAGACGTTCATGAGAATACAACTCTAAAGAACACTATTTCTTCTATTATGTTATATACAGTCACTGGCTGCATGGCAGCTGTTGGAATTACATATTATTATTAATAATATTATTAATTTGAACAATATATATTTTTCATAAATGTAATATAGAAACAAACCACATCAATTTCAATATACTATAAATATGCTGGTTAGAATGATGGTATAAAATGATGTAAAAGCACACTTTTGAGCAGCAGCTGTAGCTCTCACCTGACAGCCCTGATGACAGCCTTGAGAGGAGCAGACAGATCCTCCACTGTAACGTCACAGTGGCAGCCTCTCTCATCTAAAGAGTCCTCTGTTGTCATCCCAGGGTCCACTGTAAAAACAAACATTTCATCAATAAAGTCTGGGCAGAAACTTTAGACCCATAAAGATAAAATACTGTCAGGACTGCAATTTCCAGTAAGGTTTGAAATTCATTCTGGACATTTCGGAAAGCCGAATTTATGCCCATCTTGGAAAAGATTTTTAAATTTTTTTTTATTGGAAACCATTTTGCCAGTTCAGCATGAACGAGGAATGAGTGGGAAGATAAATCACTAATAAAAGTAAAATTAAAAGAGCACCATGTAATTTTTCTGGTGGGTGCCACCTGCCTCACGTGGCCTGCTTTTTCAGGAATGTTGCAGATTAGGGCATTAAACATAATCTATCTTGCATTCTTACTGTGAGCAAGGTCACTTCTCCATAGATTAGACCTGTAATTTGACCTGGTAGCATCACATGCTACTTATACCTATGGGAACAGGTTAGTTAAATATTGTGGACCATCCCAGGCAAAGGAAAGAATGGATCAAATACATTCAAGAACTAAGAACTGAGAAGAATAGTTCTACAAGTAGTCAATGTGGTCTTACTCTTTTGTAACTTTATTGTTAAAGATATACTTTAATGTTCACAACAAGATATAATGTGACATTTTGATAGCAAAAGGAGAAATTAAATTTGTCAACTGGGCAAAAGTAGAATATGTTTCGCAGCTCACCCAACCTGCTTCTTCAGTTCTGGTCAGATGGTGGTGGACACTGCCTTATGCCCCTGCCCCTGAAGGGAGGAGCTAACTAATAACCATTCAGGGCCATAGTGGGTGTTTTCACACCTCTGGAGCGGACCTGGCTAGCCCTATTGTTTTCTTTGTTTGTTTGTTTTGATTTAGGTTTGAGGATGGAGTTATAAATGGGAGAGAGATGATGTCTGAGACCTCCATTTCTGTTCAAGGAAGGATTCTCTTTCTTGACGAAATTAGCCTCTCTAACTCCCTCTGTAACTTCCTTATGTACTACTCTTTGGTTTTGTTGTGTTGTCTCAACTGACCCATGACTATAAAGTTGTTGATCCTATGAAACATTTCTTTTGGGATGTGTGAAGAGTCCCTCAGTCGTCCAGGTAGAATCCATGATAAAAGAAGAAATTCAGTTTTCGACCAAACAAACTTTGTCCAGTTGACAAATTGAATTTCTTCTTTTATTATTTCTTTTGGGACTAAAAAGTTATCCTGTTTTGTAAGCTGTCTATTTCAAGTTTTAAGTTTTCAGTGTCATGAAGGATCAGAGGAGTTTAGTTTTTGGCTATTCTAAATGGGCTTTCAATAAAAGTAAGAGAGCTAAGAAAAAAGAAAACAGAGAATCAGAACCTAGGAGAAAGGGTGTAACTATTCCTTTCAGACAACATGAAATCCCAGTCTTTTTCAAACCCACAAAAACTTTAACACAGAAAGTGGTACACCCAAAGGACAAAACACTGAGCCACAAACAAAGCAATGTGGTCTACTCCATTCAGTGTAGTGAAGACTGCAGTGAGCGCTACACTGGAGAAACAAAACAGCCACTTCACAAGAGGATGTACCAACATAGATGAGAGAGCCAGAGTGGACCTCAGTCTGCCGTACATCTCCACCTAAAAGCCACGGGCCACTCCTTTGAGGACAGTGAGGTACAGATCTTAGCCAGAGAAAAGAACTGGTTTGAGAGGGGAGTTAAAGAGGCTATTTTTATCAAGAAAGAGAATCCTTCCTTGAACAGAAATGGAGGTCTCAGACATCATCTGTCTCCCATTTATAACTCTATCCTCAAACCTAAATCAAAACAAACAAAGAAAACTGAATGGTTCTGCTAACAAGATCCCACACTCATTGCTGATTCAAAAGGCCTACCTAACTAACAGAAACTGTAAACAAATAGGTGTAGTAGTAGTGTGGAGTAATTTCATTGTAGTCAGCTCCTCCCTTTAGGCAGATATAGGCAGTGTCCACCAGCGTCTGACCAGAACGGAAGAAGCAGCTTGGATGAGCTGTGAAACATCTTCGACCAAATAAACTTTTATCCAGTTGACAAATTGAATTTCTCCTGTTACCATGTATTGTACCTGCACGGCCGAGATTTTACACACATATTGCGTTTTTATTTTCAAAGCATTGTAAGTTGTCTGCTCACCATCAGGCACTGGTGTGCGTATCTGGCTCTTGAGTCGCAGCGATGGCCTGAATCGGGTACGGTCATTGAAGCTCCAGCTCTTTTGGACTTTAGCCGGACTTCCACCCATCAGCTCGGTCCCGCTCCCAACATCGTTACTGGGGGAACAGCGCTGGCGGTCATTCATGGACGTCTGCCGGCTCTTCATACTTTGACCACGTGGACTCGCCATTCGCACACGCTCCTTAAAACTCAACTTCTGACTGTACAAAATAAGAGGCAGTGATGCCAATGACAGACAGACAGAGGCAGAGGGGGGTAAAAGTACAAACAGAGGTGGGGTTAAATAAGGATGAAAAGAGGGAGGATGGTCGACATTGAAGATGAAACACACAAGGAGGGAGACAGAAAAAAAAGACAATGTCAAAACTTATTTCCTCTCAAAGAGTGAGAAGAGCAGAGCAGACACAGGGCAGCATTCTGTCTTCCCTTTCAGCCCAAATATCATCCATTCATCTGACATGCTACAAACACCAGAACAGAGCACGTCTGGGACTACATCTCCAAAAACGACTGAATACACTATAGAGTCCTGGACTGTCTCTGTTAATGTAATCAGTAGAATAAGCTTACAGTGTCCTCTTATTCACTATTAAAATCATTATGAAATTACATTGGTAGTCGCAGATATTTGCTGTTTCATGCATAGCACACAAGTGTATGATGCACCAAAGTTCATGCTGGCTATTTTATTTCCCTTTATGGGCTCACCACACCTGTAATGCTGAAGTCTGTATTGTATAAAAATGTGTCTTTACTTGCCTTTATGGTTTGAAGTTGATTCTCATCTATACCCAATTTGCCCAATTTCTCTCTCCCCATATATTCATACAGTTTTTTGGCTGAGCAGTTCACAATAAAATTGTTTTGAAATATATAGTTTTTTTTCTGAAAAAGCTGGGTTTGGTGCAACCCTATGCAGGCTACATGCAATGGTAGGGATTAACTGGAAAGTTTAGTTGGATAATAATTATCAAATGTGTTATACCATTACATTCTGAAAACATGCATGCATAATACTTTAGGGTTGTTTTTGACTGTATATAAATCTACTTTATTTGAATAGCATTGTACAGGCAGCAGGCAATAGTTGGCCTCAACATTAAAATCAACTTAAACTATATTGACAATGCCATCCACAAGTTACAGGGTCAAGAGCAGGGGCAGAGGATTCTGGGTGAGTACCTCCTAATTTTCCAAGTATATCTTTTGAAGAGTCGCCTATGACTCCTACCCTTACTAGAGTGGAGAGGAAGAAGGAGTATGGTTAGGAAAAGAGGGAGGAGACATGGATTTCCTTATGAATTGGGAACAAAATGATATGGAATCTTGCCTTTATAATTTATCCAACTTAAGTTTAGGAGTCTGACTGACTACACACTGTGGTACACTACAAAGGACTTTACAGCTTTGTTGGTGTTTAATCTGTTGTTAAAGGTAAATTGTGTAGCTTTTGTGGTGCTTTTCTTCATGGAAATGTTATTGCTTTGTCTGCAATGTTTCACAGTATGGTTTTAAACCTTCATGGAAGCCAAACCAGACCAAAGTACAGGTCAGATCTGTGTGGAGGCAATCCTGCTCACAGTCAGAATGCCTGTTTATCTAGGTGTTTTGAGCTGTAAAACCACAATTGAAAAAAAAAAGCACAAATGAATAAATATACAGTAAAGCTGTTTAAAGTCATACTATGAAACATTCTAGCTAGAGCAGTAACATATCCATAGAAACAAGCAGGTGACGGATCCCCAACCAAAAACTTATATAGTGCACTTTTAAATTTTAGATAATCATATTTTACCTTTCTAAACCACTCCATGACACCTGCCCAGGAGCATGCACAGCTCCTCATTAAAAGCCCATTAACCCTCTTGTGAAGGCACACTTATGCTCAGCGTGATACACTTCTCTGCGGTGTGCCTAAAGTTTACTACAGCTGGTGTTTACAAGTCTGCTTAAATGAAAACCACTAAAGCATTTACTCCACTACCTACCGCCGCCATGCTGCCTGTAGGAGACTGTAAAGCTGCTAATAACACAAGACAATTTTTGTTCTGGTCCCGGGGAAAGAAATGATACCATGAAAAGTGTGCATATAATTACAACAGAGTTCCTTGGTTTTGTCACTGCACACTTAGAACAAAGGTAATTAAAGCAAGTGTTTCAAATGAGGATTTTGTTGAGGATGTAACAAGCCCTAATTAAATGTTGTTGTTTTTTTGTTTGGGGATGAGTAAAACGTTTGTTTGTTTAAGACATTTTTTAATAGGTGGCAACATGAAGACCCCAAATGTTACCATGGTTTTTCTGCACAGTAAAAACTATACCAGCATAATTAAAGTCACAAATCCCTCTCTGTCTTCTCAAATCCTCTATCTCCTCTCTCCTCCCCTTTTTCTACTTCATTCGGTCTCTTCCAGACGTGTGTTTGATGAGTTATATAAATAACATCACAATGGAAAATGTGCGTCATGATACAGACATGGTACAGGCTTCTGTCTTTGAAGGAGAGCATACATTTTTACAGATGCAAAAAACTGCAAGTCTTTGCTGTGGTCATATAAGAGTTGAGAAGAAAGTAAAGTGAAAGGGGGAAGAGAGAGTGGCAATATTGGGACCATATTTCCGTGAGTTTAAAGGATTTAGGATTGTTAAGTTTTTCTAAATGATTTGTGCACAGTGTTATCTGTCCCCCACATCTTATAAGATCTATCCAGTTTTTCGTAAAATAACAACTTTAAAGTGAGATACAAATAGGTTAATAATAATAGAAAATAAATTCATATTTTTACTCACAGTGTTACGTAACTCATGAAGTTGTAAAGCTAAAAACTAGTATTAATACAAATTTTTACTCATTTTCTTCTTCATTTTGCTGTCATTGTATTGTGGAGACTATGACACTTTCTTTATATTCAAGACAAATTTAGTATATGTTTAAACCTGTCAAACCACCCACTCTATCTAATGTATACACTTTATTTCACAGTAACAGCATGTCAAGAATAAGTGTATATGGAAGGACAGGCTGAGTCATACAAACCTGTAGGTAGTCTCTCCCTGCTCTTTCCTGGTTAGTGGGATAAAGAGGAAGGAAACAAAGGAGAGAAATCAGTGTTGCAGCAAAACTAAATAAGCAGTTCACCAATGATTCGACTAATGGACAATGTAAGACCTCATGCCAAAATTATAGTGGAGGGAGCAAAAAGGCACAGGCTTTCAAATACAAGCAAGCGATGGACATGCACAGTCATCCTTGGTAGCAGCAGCAGAAAACAGACTAGAAAAGCATTGAAAAATCATGTTGTCTGAAAAATGCCATAAAAGGAGTTGGGTTGAGTCATAATATAAAAATGCAAAGCTAACTTCAGATGGTAAATTGAAAGGAAGACTGACCAGCAAGTCCAAATTTTGACTTCCTCTGGGTCAAGTGAGTTGTCTTCTTCTCTAACCTCAGATAACCTAACATGTCAAGGGAGTAGCTCTTTGATAAACTGACCTTTGTCTTCAGCTTCAAACATGTGCATGAATTTAGCCAATTCTTGCTTAAAGAGGGGATATTTCACTTCTATATGGTATTAACTGTTAACACATGACATATTTAGATCACCACGTTAGCTTTTATTGTTTTTTATAATGCTATATTTGCCAAAAACAAAGTATTAACATGTTTTATACGTTTCACTTTCATTTTTGAGACTCTCTCCTGTGTTCCCCACTTAAGAAGAAGAAGTGAACTTTAAGTCACTCCAACTTCAGAGTTTTATCACAACACAATCAGCGTGCATCCCGCTATTGAAACTACTGCACATCGCTTTAGGTTTGTCAAGTTGCTGTGTACAGCAGTTGTAAATTTATGGATGATGTAGGCTTGTGGGCTGAGTATTGTACAGAATCTTATAGCTAATTGTAAGGAGGGTTCGAATAGGGAAGAAACTGCTATAATACTCAAACATGCATGGATTAAACTTCTTCAAGCATGCTTTTGGTGAGGGAACAATATTATAAGCTAAAGCTAAAACAAATTGGTTTTGCATAATACCCCCTGTTTAATAAGATTATGCTCTTGACAATCCACCATCTGACCTAACCCATCTTTGATAGCAAGTGTTGCACTGCTCACATGCTCAACAAACCCTGTCTGCAGGAGAAAGACAAAACGCAAGTGGTCAACTGAAGAAACCGATGAAGATGAAGAGATGCTAGAGCAGAAGAGTAAGCTGCAGCGGCCATGTTGCTAGAGTCTATAAGTTGTTACCTACTTGATGGGGCTGCAGGTATGCAATGCCTTCAAATGAGGCTTCCAGGTAGCAATGGAAACCGAGTTCTCATCAGCAGCATAACTACGCCAGACACACTACATGCACAGTCAGAGGGACAAATATCACAATTATTAGGGAAGAGTGCAAAGGACGCCATGTATTCGATTGGAGGAGAGAAGGAGAGTTAGAAGAGAAGGGTTATTGGTTAACAGATGCATGATGGGTAGGGGTTGTCGTGGGTACTGCGCGTGATGCTGGTGGTGGGTGGGGGATACATGCCTGAAGGGAGGGAGGGCGCTTTGGTAGTGGTGCCATGTGGCTCTGAGGTAAGGCCGAGCGCCATCAGTGGAGTACAGACGCCAAGCCGCCTGGGAGACAGAGGAGGTCACAGATGCACGCCACAAACACACATCACACACAGCGAGGATGAGACAAACGGTGAGGAAATGTGAGATGTGAACAACATTAACAGGCAACAAAAAGGAGTTCCCCAGATATTAATAGAAACTAATTAGGATAATATTTAAATCTAAAATAGCTGCCCATAACTCGGCATAGCTTCAGTGAGGCTGATACCACAATAAGGCCACAACTGTTGTCACACAGAAGTCAAATAAGCTCCTGCCATCAATTCTGTTAGCAGTCTTGAGGCCATTGGTTTTTATTGCGTTGTATGCAATGGAGGATTTTTCAGTGAGTGATTGTAAAAACATTCACTGTGAACCTATAAACTCCTTTGGTGCAATGTCAATTACCTTCTTGTCTCCATAGAAATGCTTATTGCTTTTGCCTGGAATGTTTCACAGTATGGCCTTATCCATTTTCATGGAGTCATGTAGTTGATGCTCCCAAGCCAAGTTACAGGTTATATCTGTGCAGAGGTGACCCCCACAGTAAGAAGACAGGTTATTAAAATTAAAGTTTTAAATTTTTTGAGCAATTAAAACACCTGTAATTGAATAAATGCAGTAAAAGATAAAGGTAAGTTAAGTTTAATGACATACTGTGGAACCATAAACTATGTGTATAAATTGACATTGCTAACATGATAGCCGCCTCGTTCCAAATAGGAAAATCTCATGCGGGTGCTTCCGGCTCCTTCTGACCCTGGCTCCCATTGACTTACATTGGAATATCGAGGCCCCTCTCTCTGTGACTGCTGTGGTGAGCTTCATTTTGGTCTTAAAATGTTCATATTAACCCGCTCTACATGATACTGGCGTTAGCATCGCAAGCTTCATTTGAGTTCCACAGCTGTGAAAAAGTGGGTCAGTTCTTCCCGTGATAAAAGCATGCATAAAAACTCATAATTTTTTTTACTATAACTACACACTGAATAACATATGTTTATTGGACATTAAAGGTATTGTCTGTAACAGATGGAGGTGCGTCTGCCATGGACCCGTCACCATAGAAATGCGTCATACTGTATATCTCAGTATCTGTCAGAGTGTAGTAGAGGCTTTCACAGTTAATCTGAGGCAGTGCTGACAGCCAGTGTGGACCCAAATGTGTACTACTGAACCAAATGCACTGTGAATTTTAGATGTTTGTGGTCAAATAATAGCATACATAAATGGTGTCACTACTAACATGCATCACTGTCCACTGTCTTGTAATGGGCAAAAAGCTTGTCTTGGCTCCATCTCATTGCACTACTCATTAGTGTCAAACCTAAAACATCAGAAGCAAAACCTCTGTCATATCTACTAACCCTACAGCTGTACATCATTAATATTTTATGTCTTTTTTATTATTTATTTTTGCAGATAATCAAAGATAAAATAAAGATATCATTCTGGACTTGTTGCCAGGTAAGATATAAGTATAATCGTGATTTTTTTTCTCCCCCGTATTGTTCAGTCATGATGTGCAGAGTGCAACATTTTTGGTGGAGGGGCCACTACCTACTTGTCTCTATGGAGGTGTTATTGCTTTGCCTGGATGTTTCTATTGCTCAAAAATATAATAATTTATTTTGTGAACGGGGCGACTCTCCACAGATCTGAATTGGAATGTTGTCTAGTGCTGTAACCTGCTCGTCTCCCTTGTGATAGGTAAGTTCCACAGTAAATGATTAAACTTTCTAGACAAAGCAATAACATTTCCATACAGAGAAGCAAGTGGCAGACCCTCCACTAGAAATGTTAGGCACCTTTAACATTTAACATAAACAGTAGCATAATTTTCTTCCTCCAAAGTCTGAACTGCTCTAAAGTCCAAACCACAATAACATTTTATAACTAACCCGAGATGACCATTTTGTATAAGAAATCTTGATAAAAAATGTGATTAACTACCCTACTCTGTATCAGTCAATCACTGTGGTTTGCATAAATTGGGGGAGAGGATAAAAACATCTTTATTTTTGAGACTTTTGGGTTTAAAGTGCGGACATGTGTGCACACCTGAATCAGACTAGCAGCTGGGTTCCTTCTCTTTTCAAAGTGCTTCTGTCGGTGTTGCTCCTGCACCTTCAGGGCAAAACCTGAGCCAAGGATGCCCTGAGGAGCAAAATACACAAAATCTCACTCAGACACTCACCTCAAAGCCAAAAAAAGCCCCAAAAGATGCAAGCTCTCCCATAACTACAAGACTTTTGTTCTAAAGTGTATCCAAAGTGTGTGCTGTGTGACTTACCGCTGGCAGGGCAAAGAAAGAGATCCCCAACAATGCGAAACCCGCTGATAACAGACGCCCTGTCCAGGTCTGAGGAGTCTTATCGCCATAGCCAATGGTTGTCAAGGTGATCTAAGAGGTCAGAGGTGCACAGTTAGTAAAACATACTTGTTTGTCCTCAAAGAAAAAGAAAAATGCATGCATAAAAATTGCTATATTTTTACTTGATACTATATGAATGCATTGCAAGCTACATTCCTGCAACTTTTATAATTTAAAGGTGCACTGCGTAAATTTTCTTGTGGAAGGTCCGGCACCTGCTCGTCTCCATGGAGATGTTACTGTTATCCCTTGATTATTCCACAGTATGGAAATAAACCTGGTAATCGCAATGGAAACAGGTTAATGGTTAGATTTACGGAGAAGCAAGCCTGCATTTGGTAAAAATTCCTGCAATTGAACAAATGTAAGGGAGATATGTTTAATGCCCTATTGTGGAACAATCCAGGAAAAGAAATACCATCTCCATGGAGACAAGTAGCAGACCCTCCACCAGAAAAGTTACACAGTGCACTTTTAAGCTAAGATTTAAGACCTTTATTTAGTCTCACACACAATGACACATGGGAGAAATTTGACTTCTGCATTTGACCCATCCTTTTCAGAAGCAGTGAGCAGCCATCTTTCGGCGCCCGGGGGGCAGTACCGTGAAGGGTCTTGCCCAAGGACCCACATTGGTTAGCTCATTGCCGGGGGGGATTTGAACCCACATCCCCCCAGGGAAAGTCAGTGCCTTACCAGTTGAGCTAACCAGCCAGTCTAGTGCTAAATAAATATTATAAATAAATAAAAATAAAAAATATATATTTTCAAACTAATACACATTTTTTCCTACATAAAGTTTTTCTACTACTGTGTTGCCTTTGCTATGAACCACTACTGCTTTTATAGTAACTTTTTTTCTCCTGCATCTAAAATCATTTGCTAAAGGTTACATTCACACAAATCTATTGGAAATGTATTTTGCATCTCAGTACAAGTGTTTGCTTTTGTGAGTGGAAACATGTCATGAACACAGAATGCTTTTGCCACATGTCGAACTGTCTAGTCGCACCTGGCAGCACGAGGAAATTGAATTTATTGAGCGCACTATTTCTTGTTTGTGTTTTGTCTAGTTTCACATTTATTGTACAGTAATGGCTCCCATGAAGAAACAGAGCAGTGCACTCAGCCAAGTGTGACCATAAGGCCTTTGTGTTAAATGATGAAAAGCAGCACACGTAGTGCTAATAAAAAAGTAAAAGTAGTAACATTTCAGTTTGCAATACAGTGAATCAATCATAGTAAAAATAGCAGATGGAGAATTATAATACATTACTCAAGTTATAGAAGCACTATTTGTTATAGCAGCGATACACAGTAGTTTAATGGATTGACCTCTAGCTGGAACATTGTTAAATGAGACCAATCTTGGTAACAAGTTTCCTAATAGCCATTAAAGGTTCAGTGTGTAGCTTTTCTGGTGGAGGGTCTGCAATCTGATTGTCTTCATGGAGATGTTTTATTATTTGCCTGGAATGTTCCACAGTGGCATTAAACATATCTATCTCCATGGAGCTGAAGTTTTTCAAGGTATTTCTGAGCAATAAAAAAGCTAAAATTAAATAAATTGATTTAGTGTAATGCTATACTGTGGAACCTTCTGGGCAAAACAATAAAATATCTATGGACACAATCAGATGGTGGACCCTCCACCAGAAAAGATATGCAGTGCACCTTTAAGCTCCCAGCAAAGAAGAAATTCAATTTGTCAATTGGACAAATTTAGTTTGGTCGAATACATTTTCATCAGTTCTAGTCAGACGATGGTGGACCTGCCTTATATCTGCCTGAAGGGAGGAGCAAAATACACCAAAACTAACACACCTACTTGTTTACAGTTTATTCAACTGTACTGAGTGTGGAGGTCATATGAACATAATCATTTAGGCCCATAATGAGTGCTTTCACACATCTGGACCTGACCTGCCTTTTTTGATTTAGGTTTGAGGATGGCGTTGTAAGTGGGAGACAGATGATGTTTGAGACCTCCATTTCTGTTCAAGGAGGGATTGTCTTTCCTCACAAAAATAGCCTCTTTAACTGCCAGAGTGGACCTCAGTCTGCCGTACATCTCCACTTAAAAGCCACGGGCCACTCCTTTGAGGACAGTGAGGTACAGATCTTGGCCAGAGAAAAGAACTGGTTTGAGACGGGAGTTAAAGAGGTTATTTCTGTAAAAAAAAAAAAAAAGGCCTCAGACATCATCTGTCTCCCATTTACTCCATCCTGGGACCTAAATGTATTTATTTGATAGGGACAATGCACATTAATGAACATAAGTATAAAACAAATGTAAATGTGCTGAATTTTAGCTACAAAGCTAGTTTTCATCCGTAGTCCCTAGGCAGGCAAATACATAAAAATACAACATACAATACAAGCAGCACAAACAAAAGTCTAGTGGTCACATGACTGTCTGGTTTTCAGCCATAGTTTCAGTTGTGTTTTAAAACTGATCAGTGTAGGGCTCTCCTGTATGTGCAGAGGAAGACTGTTCCAGATGTTAGTGGCCCTCACAGAGAGAGTGTTCTGACCAAAGGCGGTTCTTCACCTCACAGTCTCCTCTGTTTTGTTTCAAAACAAAGAAAATAATAAGGATAGTCAGGTCAGGTCCAGAGGTGTGAAAGCACCCATCATGGACCTGAATGATTATGCCAATATGACCCCACACTCAGTACAGTTGAATAGGGCTAGCTAACAAGCAGAAACTGTAAACAAGTAGGTGTGTTAGTTTCACTGTAGTTAGCTCCTCCCTGGAGGCAGATATAGGCAGTATCCACCATTGTCTGACCAGAACTGAAGGAGCAGCTTGGATGAGCTGTGGCGTATTCAACGAAAATAAACTAAATTTGTCCAGCTGACATATTGAATTTATCCTTTGCCATGGATTCAACCTGAACGAGGAGGAACTTTACACTTTAAGCTCCTGGTTGATTATTTTTATTTTAATGCTTCATGTATTATATGGCAATAAGAAAACAGACTGTATATATGGATCATCTGTTTGTAGTTCTGTCTATGTGGCTGGCTCACCGTGCCCCACCAGAGCGCATCAGCGTATGTGGCAAATTCTTTGTTGAACTCTTTCTCCACCAAATAGACCAAAAACGAGGAGAAAATCAGCACCAGAAATCCAATGTACCAAGCAGTCACCAGCTCCTAAAAACACACACACACAATATTTGTCCATACTGAAGATTTTTGGTTATGTATCATACAAGCTGTGCCTTGCAGGCAAGTTAAGAGTCAGGTCTGTGGAGTAACACAGTAAAGACATGTTTTTGGTCAATATCTTTCAGTATAAATGCTTTTCAGTTATTTAGTGTTGGGTAAAATATGACATGATAGGGCTTTAAGAGAGGAGAAAGTTACTGCACATAATCTGAAGTCTTACCTTACTATGTGCATAGACTACAGACCCCAGCAGCTTCCAGGTCCCTCCCCTTCTGTCCATGCGCACCATTCGAAGGATCTGCAGGAATCGGAGGCTGCGCAGAGCTGAGGTGGCAAAGATGTTTCCCTGACTACCAGCTGAAACCACGGCGACTGAAGCGATGAGTACAATGATGTCTATGGACACACAAGAGTTTATTAAAAGACCTGTGTTGTCCCACTTTATTGAGAAAAAATAGGGTAAGATTGTGCTGGACTAATATTTGCGCCCATCCATCACTTTTAAAAGAGTTATTGATTCGCTCAGAGCTGCGTTGCCTTCTCTATCTCAATAAGTCACTGTCAGAAAGGCTTAAATTACACTCTTTCCCCACCTATATCTGGCACAGTACTGTCCTCCCTTTCTCAGGTGAAAAATTATAATTGACAGACACTACTCCAAACTGACATCCTTTTGTGTTCTCTGAACCTGCTAACAATAATACAAGTAGTCATTCTGGGCTTTAGCATAACTGTATTGACAGCTGCCTTAAACCATTATTAAAATAATTAAATCAATGATGATTCTATAAGAGAAAGATGGGGGAGGCATTGCAAATGACTTGCAGGAATTACTTACGAGTCACTGCAGTACCTTTACCCAATCTTTCAACAAAAATAAAGTAACATTTTATGCTATTTCAGATGTTGTGTTTTGTTTCGTTCACACATGTTTGAGTAATGCCTTGTTATTAGTCTGTCTACAACTCAAAAGTTCTAAATGTTCTTTTCCACCTTGCGGTAGTTTTCAAGTTAACGGCTATCTTTTACCTTTAGTTCAGTAGAGAATGGCAATTCCAGGACTGAAATTACCCCACTCATTCTAATGAAGATGTATGAATTTTAAAAACACAGTGATTTATTTATTTACTTTTATAAATTCCAAATTGTTTATCTATTTTGATTTAAAATACCACTTGAACAGAATACATTTATTACAGTGGTAACATCTTATAATAACTATACTTTACACACACTTTAATTAGCCTTAATAATAAAAATATGAACATTTAACATACAATTGCAACTATCAGATGCCCTTCCTTGACAACACTTTTTTTTTTTTTTTTAACTTGTTCCCTGGTGTATGACCTGCTGTTGCTTGATTGACTTCTTGTTATAGCTGCTAATGGAAAACTGTACCTATGACACAGAAAGGCTTCCGGGCGAAACGGAGTCGTCCCTGCCAGCCTCTGTAGCGGCAGCAGCAGCCAGCGCTCCATATTCTGATGATGTACTCCAGACCAAAGACCACAATCATCACAAACTCCTGCAGTACACAATATAAATTAGTGGTTATAAACTCAGTGGTTCAGTTACTGTGTATTAATATATGACACAAAACAGCGGGGGGTCTCAGTATATTCGTTGGATAGTACAGTTACCTTTACTTATATGTTTTCAAGAAATTGTACTTCAGAGCAACTTTTAAAAAATATATAAAAATTATAGATAGATAGATAGATAGATAGATATTATTCCTTTGTTTCACAGGTAAAAGGAGAAATTCAATTTGTCAACTGGACAAAGTTTGTTTGGTCGAAAACGTTTCGCCGCTCATCCGAGAGGCTTCGTCAGCTCTGAGCTCACGAAGCCTCTCGGATGAGTGGCGAAACGTTTTCGACCAAACAAACTTTGTCCAGTTGACAAATTGAATTTCTCCTTTTATCATGGATTCTACCTGGACGACTGAGGGACTCTTCACGCACCTTTGTTTCACAGTATGGTATTAATCCTTTTTATCTTCATGGAGACCAAACAAGATGAGAAAGTTACAGGTAAGATCTGTGAAGAATCAACCCTAGAATGCCTGTTTTTCTATGGATTTTTGAGCCATAAAACTACCTGTAATTTAACAAATGTAAGATAGAGCTGTTTAAAGTCATACTGTGGAACATTGCAGGCAAAGCAATGACATATCCATAAAACATGCAGGCGACGGACCCCTAACCAAAAAGTTACATAGCGCATCTTCACGTAAAACTAAATGTAAAAGAAGCTGATTTTCACTTAGAAAAAGGTTTACCAAAAGTGGTGTTACTTTGATCTTGATCTGGTTTGGGGTCATAATGTCAAATATCTCACACTGGACTGAATACATTTAATGAGAGTGTACCAGTATGAGCAGGCAGTGAGAGGAGAACTCCTGATGAGCAGGGATGGTGGAAAACACAGACAGCACCAGACATCCAAACACCAGGATGAACCTGAACAGAACAAACAAGATTAATTAGATAAGAAATCAGTACTAAAAACCTGCTCAATCTGGCATTCCTCCATGACTTCCTCAGCCATTTTCTACAGTGTTGCTTCCTATTTGTTTATAAAGCGTCTTTGAGTGTCCAAAAAAGCTCTGATGTATTATGAATGAATTATATTATATTGTATTATATTATAGTATGTGACAATATAAACATAAAAAAACATTAAGATTCTTCACAACTTGGCCCCAGTCACATATCAGCCAGAAACACTCTGATACACTGATACAGCAGGAGATTTAGGGGAGTTTTTTATTTTTTATTTTTTTTGAGAAGCCAAATAATAACTACTAAAGCAATGGCTATGAATGAACTGTACACATATTGTGGTCAAACCAGGATACATGAAGTGAAAAACCCAAGGCCATATGTGATTGGATTTTTAAACCCCATTAACAGACTGTCTCAGTAAAGGATTTTTTTCATTCAAGGTTTTTTGAATCAACAACTTGTAAGAACCATCTGACTCTGATGTCAAACTGAGTAGGCTCGAGAAGCTTTAGACATTGGGATAAAAGACTATTATATTGCCTGTGATCATTGAGAACAAGTAAAAAACATGCACCAACACACTGGACATTGCATATCAAAAACATTTTAAATCCAATCAAGCCGGCTGCATTTGGATATCAAGCTGTCTGATCCAACACCTTTCAAGCAATGGCTACATCCAATCCATCCACAGGACGTTTATGCTGTGAGAAAACACTTACAAGAACTGCTGGAATGTGGAGTCATAAGGGAATCAGACTCACCGTTTGTGGTTGTTCAGAATCGGCGTACGCCTTTGCATTGACTATCGCAAACTTAATATGCAAACTATCAAATATGCATATGCCCTTCCAAGTTGGAGGATGCCTTCACTGCACTTTTCGGCTCAAAATGGTTCACAGTGCTCGAACTTATGTCTGGATATTATCAAATTGAGATGGACGAAGATGATAAATCTAAAACTGCTTTAATTTGTTTGCTTGATTGTATTAATTCAATCATATGCTGCAGGGAATAACTAATGCATCAAGCACATTTCAGCGGCTCATGGAACAGTGCATGGGTGAACTCAATCTCAAGGAAGTGTTGGTATTCATTGATGATTTGATAGTCTTTGCACCCACTCTTGAAGAACATGAAGAACATGAAACCAGCTCAAAGATTTTGGTTTGTTTGAAATTATTTGCCGAGAAATGTGTGTTTTGTCAAACCTCAGTGAAGTATTTGGGCCATATCATGCCCCAGGACCGGAAACCGATCCTGATAAAATCTCTGCCTTCAAATCTTGGCCATTCCCAATCAACTTAAAAGAGTTGAGGTCATTTTTTAGGATTTGCGGGATACTATCGCCGGTTTGTGCAACATTAGTCCACTATTGTAAAGCTGCTACATGATCTCACTGCTCACTGGCTATTCACCCAGTCAAAAGAAGCTCAAGCCATCCATAAAGTTCGAAACTTATCTTAACTCCAAAGAACCTTTTGTTGGCTGTTGGACTCGTTTTCTCAAGACTTCGACAACATAATTGCAAAATTCACCTCTACTCCTGTTCTTGCATTTGCAGACATTCATAAGCCATGTCCTTCACACAGATGCCAGTTCCTCCAGCCGTGGTACAGTCCTATATCAAGAGCATGATAGGAAGAGTCGTGTTGTTCCTTATGCTGGCAGAGGCTTGTCAAGGAGTGAATCCAACTATCCTGCGCACAAGCTGGAATTCCTTGCGCTCAAATAGGCAGTTACCGAGAAGTTCAGTGAACTTTTTGGCACTCAGTTCACAGTCGTTGCGGACGAACCCATTAACCTACCTGTTAACCTTGGAAAAACTTGATGCTACGTCCTATAGATGGCTCTCTGCCCAGTCCACCTTTACCATCAAGATGGTGTAGAGAGCTGGCAAACAAAACACTGATGGTTTGTCCCATCGACCTCATCCTGGCCTGCCTGATAATCATGTGTCCAAAAAAAAAAACATGAGAGAGTACTCAAGTTTATTCAACGTCACCTTGATTCACCAGTCGAAAATGTCATTTACCACCCCACTGTGCAAGCGATTTGTGATCGTCAAGTGTTGTACAGCTCTCCATCTGTTGATCCTGTCCATGCCCTGGGTCTCTCAATATCTGCACATCCTGGAAGCTTACCTGATAGCTTTGACGATGACACACAGTTCGCCTCCCTGATCCTTCCTCAGTACTCACCTGCTGATCTTGTTGCAAAACAGTGTTCAGACCACATTCATTCGGCATGTGATTTCACAGATTGAGCAAGGAGAATCTCCAGCACAAATGCTACAAGATGAACTTCCTGAATTTCCCCTTCTTCTGAGAGAAGTAAATAAAATGAAGCTCTAGAACAACCTTCTTGTAAACAGAAGGCAAGTTGGAAGTCTTCACTACACTTCATTCAGTGTAGTGAAGACTGCAGTGAGCGCTGCATTGGAGAAACAAAACAGCCACTTCACAAGAGGATGTACCAGCACAGACGAGAAAGCCAGAGTGGACCTCAATCTGCCGTACATCTCCACCTAAAAGCCACGGGCCACTCCTTTGAGGACAGTAAGGTTCAGATCTTAGCCAGAGAAAAGAACTGGTTTGAGAGGGGAGTTAAAGAGGCTATTTTTGTCAAGAAAGAGAATCCTTCCTTGAACAGAAATGGAGGTCTCATCATTTGTCTCCCATTTATAACTCTATCCTCAAACCTAAATCAAAACAAAGAAAGAAAACAATAGGGCAGCCAGGTCAGGTCCAGAGGTGTGAAAACACCAATTACGGTACTGAATGGGTATGCTAAACAAGATGCCAGACAGAAACTGGAAAACAAAGAGGTGGGGTAGTTTCAGAATAATTTCAGTGTAGTTAGCTCCTTCCTGCAGCTAGATATGAGAAGAAGAAGAAGCAACTTTATTGATCTCACACTGGAGAAATTCTTCTCTGCATTTAACCCATCCTGTTTCAGAAAAATCCTAGAACCGCCACTGATGGTCTTGTTGCAGTTCTCATTAATTGTAAATACAGTTGTAATGATTTATTTTATAGCCTAGAAGTTCATTTATCATGTGAACATAATTTGTTTTTTTTTCCTTTTGACCTTGTGCTGGTCAGGTTTTTTACCCCCTTCCTTTGTGATGGCAACTTCATCTGTGAATCTGTGATGGCGAGCTAAGAAAACACCACCTTGTGGTAGGAGATTGAACTGTTTCCTATCTTGCTGGATCTAAAACCTCTAAGAACTTTGAATCTCAGTCTTAAAGACTACTTGTTCATACTTACGTGGCCTATACCCCAAATGGACATTAGTGTATATGATCTCACATGACTCACTTGCATTGAACTGAACTGAAGTTTTGTTTTTGTTTAGTGTCTGTTTAATATAATATATCTGTACTATTTATAATACATACTTGCCTATCAACAATATACTAGAAGAAGAAGAAGTGACTTTATTGATCTCACACAGGAGAAATTCTTCTCTGCATTTAACCCATCCTGTTATTAGGAGCAGTGGGCAGCACATTACTGCGCCCGGGGACCATCTCCATGATCTTCTTGCTTCGGCTTGGTCAGGACCTAAGCTGGAGGATTTTACCTATGGTGCATGTTTTGGGTTGATGGGGGAAACCGGAGTGCCCGGAGGAAACCCACCCAGACACGGGGAGAACATGCAAACTCCGCACAGAAAGGATCGCGCGACCCAGGGATCGAACCCGGAACCTTCTTGCTGTGAAGCATTAGCGCTAGCCACTCAGCAAAAGAAAACTAATAACATAATACAATCTTTCATATTACCAACTTTATTTTGCGTCCGCTTTTAATTCACTTCACCTTATGGCTCCTTATGGAATCTATTTCTAATCACTTACCTATTGGAGTCAGTCCACCTACCCTACAATGCGTTACAAGTGCCTTGCTGTGATTTTTCATATATGAGTGTACAACTTGCCATTTGATTGTGATCACGTTCTCTATGGTTGCACAGCTAATATTAAATACAATTTGCATAAAATCCCCTGGAATATAAAATCAGTCTTGTCCTCTTGGCACATTTGTGAAGAAGGTAAAAACTGAGGAAAAAATATTGAAAAGGCAATCCATCTTATGCGATCAGTCATATTTTATATTGGATAATGTGCACCCCCAAGTATTACTGAAATGTGTTGACATCACTTTGGCTGAATGTCTATGACTGCTACTCAGTTCTGACGTCATAGTCAAACTGGGCAGATCGGTACTGGACGAGGAGCAGGTGGAGGAATGAGCCAGGTTTGGTGTGCGTGGCAAAGACAAAGCACCTCTCACTGCGTATAATAAATGACCTATACACTGGGCCAAAAACATGTATATCTACTGCAGTAGTGCAGAAGCATTTAAGTGAGAGAGAATCTGTTTTGGTCTGATACTATCCACATAAACTCACCCATCCTCCTTTTCTAGTTACTGTTGTTGTTAGTGCTTACTCTGTTGGAATCACACACTTAGATTAATACATATAAGTCATTTATATTTTTTATAGAACTGATTTTATAGAATCTCGTCACAGATCTGACCTGTAACTTTGTCTGCTGGCATCACTGTCACCATGGAAAAATATACATTTAATGCCTTTCTATGGAACATTCCACGCAAAGCAATGACATCTCGAAGGACACAAGCAGATTGTGGGTCAAGGAGTGCATACAATCTGAAGGATCAGGAACAAAATGAAAATCATAATTTAGATTTAAACAACTGAGTCTTAATACAAATATAGTAAGTGCATAGACAATTGTGCATCCCTACAGATAGTGAAAATGTATTGATGGAAGAAAAATTATTCTTTTCACATGGGAAAGGGTACAGACTGAACAATGTATTTGATTTCTTGATTTCAAAGGAAACAAAATCTCCTCAAAATTCTGCATGTTTTTTTCATATTGAGGCAGATTCTGGCATCCTTAAGTGAAATGTGTGTGTGTTCTCTAAATGCGTTTGACAGATTTGGCACATGAAGGGTCAGACTTTTCCACATAGTGCACCACACAGTGTCATTAACTATTTCCTTTTTGTATCCCGGGCCAACTGTGCAGGAACTTTCAATCAGGAGGAGGCTGAGGAGGACGGAAACACAGCGCATAGAAGAGGCAGCCCAATTTGGTATAGTGTCAGCAGAATCATGCTTCACAATGGCCCACTTACAAGAGTTACAGCACAGTGCAAACTACTTCACACAACATCACAAGTGGTGGAAGGAGAATAATATAGCTTGACTGTTAAATGGTTTTAGATTTATTCTAAGCAATAGGATAAGAACCACTGGAGAGCACAGATCATCAAGGTAAAGGCAGCGTATCTACATCAGATCATATCTGACCAAGAATGTAAAGCATTTAAGACTTAAAGTAATTTTGCTTTGAATAGTTTTCTTTACTGACTACTGACAAGCGTTATTAGCCATATGTTGAAGTCCAGATTTACAGACAGTGCAACTTGTCCGACACAATTTACACACAAGAAACTTTTTTTTTTTTTGTGATACTTTAAACATGTATTCAACAAAAAAAAGGTATTTTCTTATTTGTATTTGTTCAGATAATAAGTTCTGTGTACATTACAAGATTTTTTTCTAGGTAACAGTTATGAATTCCCTAGTGTGATGTCACAATTTCCAACCAGGAAGTAAAATATAAAACCTAAAAAAATTACCATATGGAAAACAAATGTGAATGTTACTGCAAAAATCTTAAATATCTTCCTCAATCTTAACTGTCTGCTAATGAAATTAGTCATAAGCACTTGAAGGTGACATTTTAGCAACTGGCCCCTACTGGCTAGACTAGACTGTATCACAGGCCTAGAAGTAAAAAGTAAAGTAAAAATACTGAAACATTTTCAATAACACTACAACTACATAATAATACATAGGAGATCCACGATGGGAGCATGAGGTATTCTATTCTCATTTTCAATCTTCCATGAATCTGACCATACATTTCTACTGTAGTCTCATAAGTGCCTTAACCAGAGAACAGTCACATCATGAGAAACAAAAGACAAAGTAAAGTATACACAAGAGAGACATTGTAAGCAATAGGAGAAGGACTGAGGCTCTGCCAACAGTCTATTAGTTGTTAGTTAATCCCTATGTTTATCCATTTCAGAGCTGTATCTCACCTGATGATGGCAACTATAAAACACATTGTTTTATTTCTAAGCAACTACCTGCACCAAACAGAGCCAGGCCAAGGACACAGGGAGGCCAAGACCACGCTGCTCCACACTTCAGGCTGAAGAAGAAGCAGCTGCACTCAAATGAGAGTACTAATATTAACAGCAAATGATTATAGGGCCAGGGTTACATGTGTTCATTGGAACAGTTTTTAGCGTATCTTAAACTGGTCAACCTATTGGTACATTATGAAAATGACAATAAATTAGTTTCTTCTCAAACTAAAAATGTGAGAATTCTAAGCTCACTGGCACTGATCTTGTGTTGCAATAATGCAAAAACATACCATAATTCCAGACCATGACTCTTTACACTTTACTTTTTTCTTTTACTTACTCTTTGTAGATTAAGTGACCATTTTGTGAACGCATTACCATTGCATTTACACAATACAATGGAACTTCAAAATATCTAGCATTTTGGAAAGTTTCTGATTCATTCAAATATATTTTTCCGGCCACTAAAACCAACTGGAATTTTAAATCAAGGGCAAATGTTGACAGTAGAATCCTATAAAGCTATCAATTTCATCCTTGACCTTTCTTAAACAATCACACTTGCTATGAGACAGACATTTTGGTACGTATTATGAAATAATGGGAAGTTAGCAACTAATACTGATGCAATAGTCTGTAATCTTATGACATCCTAAAAAGGACAGGAGCAGCGGTCCATAAGCAGCCAGTGTGCATGCCGTGTCTCTTCTGCCACAGTCAAGAAGTATGACAGCTACCCATCGAACTAGCACAGACTCCCACTCTCCATCACCAGTTTTAATTGCAATTTTGGAAACAGCAGCTTTCCTTCATCTGCAGTATACCCTTTGTAACTACAGACAGATAGTAAAATTTGCAAGAGGGGTACAAAGAGAAAGCAGGGAAGAACCGAACCTGGGCCAATTTTCCATGATGCTGAGATGGTGATGGAGACTTGGAAAGCCTGAACACAGGAGTGCAGCGGTGTATGTGGGCCCGTTGCTAACTAGACCCAGACTGATATGCTGTAGAGCAAAGCCAACAGCTAACCGGGTTCATAAAAGCAGCATCTTTCAAACTAAATCACTCCGACACGCAAACGTCTGCTCCATCAGATTAGGATCATCTCATCTGTACAAGCGTTTGGAGACCTCTGTTCACAGAGCTGGACAGCAGATGGAGGTGGAAACTATAGAAGGGTTTATGTTACTAAATAATACAGAATTATGGCAAATACAAAAGTCATTATACATTTATCTTAGAGCAATCAGGTTTCAAGGGGTCACATAAACTTTGTTTCAAACCAGGATTAAATGATGGGGTTGCAAAAAAATTATTTTTAATTATTCAGAAAAGAGATATAAAATATACTTTTTGTGCACCAAAAGTAGGAGGAGATGAGCCTTTGTTTAAAGCTCAATTCTGTTTGATGCAGAAGGGTCTTGAACTGGGCCATACAGTGCATCAAAAAACGTTCCACCTTTGGATCTGCCAATCATAGCTGCTGATATGTAGCATGTGTCTCTCAGATGCATAAGATGTCTCCTCTTGAATACTTGTTGTACCTCAGAGACATACAGTATGAGAGCTGATTAATGCGCCTGTCAGTCACACCCGGAAATCTGGGAGACAGGATACGACTCCAGGCCCATTCTAAAGTATTGTAAAACCATGTTTGCTCTTGGCTGGCCAGGGTTTGTGAAAACTAGGAACTAGCTCATTTACATACCTATGTCAGCTTTTCACAATTTGATAAATGGGTAATGCAGATTTAAGTTCAGACTTGCACATTGTACTCCCATTGTGACATATGAGTAATGCCTTGTTGGTGGTTTGCTCTCTCATAACATTTAAATAAAAAGCTTATATGACGATATAATACTGTGCATAATACTGTGATCTATGCAGTACCATTTCTCCTCATAGCTTAGCCAGCAAAACAGTGGCCTATATGAGAGAAGGCACTGCCCCTCTGCACTGGGGCAAAACCTCAGGGGTTAACCAGCTAACAAGATTAATGCCACTTAAGCACGAGCGTTTCACAATTCATTATTCAGATGCACACGCAAGAAGGTGAGAGTGAAGGATACTGTAATTGGGTTTTCTATTAGTTACATACACAATTTCAATTTATAATTTAGTTTAGTGTACTGTTTTGGGGTTAAAGTGAAGGTTTATCCTTTTAAATAGCCTGAGACTGTGTGGCTTGTCTAGGGATAGGGCATCCAAGAAACTTTAAAGTAGTTCTCAGTGTCATCACCTAAAACTAATCTGACAGTGTTAATAAATCACAGACATAATTAAAGCAAGATGGTAAGAGCAGACATGCCACGATTGTCATAATTCAAAGAATTAAGATGTAAAAGTGTTTAATAACATTTAATGTAGTCTGCACTGTAACAGAGCAAAGGATCACTGATGTAGTTCCCATAGCAGTTTGGTGTCAATTGGAGTGGTATCGCAGAAGTTATGTTGGAGCCGTTCTGTTCTACTAATGATCCCGTATCCGTTAGCATGAGTGCTCGGGGCACTGCTTTGCGCTCTCCAAATAACACAAACTTTAGCACTTTTCAAATCACAGAAGATCGCTGTGTCAGGGTAGACTTTTAGTAGATTCCAAAACGGCCTGAAACCCGATATCGCAACAGAAAAGTAAAGTTCAGAGCGGTGTTAGCTTCTTTCGGACTAGCGGTGTTTACAAAACAGCTGAGTTCACGCATGCGCACTGTCCTCTCTGATGACATCATCAAATGAAACTATAGCTGGATATCGGGTTTCAGGCCGTTTTGGAATCCACTAAAAGTCTACCCTGACACAGCGATCTTCTGTGATTTGAAAAGTGCTAAAGTTTGTGTTATTTGGAGAGCGCAAAGTAATGCCCCGAGGATATGATACGAGTACCATGTTAACGGATACGGGATCATTAGTAGAACAGAACGCTCCAACATAACTTCTGCGATACCACTACAATTGACACCAAACTGCTATGGGTGAGTAAAACTACTTGTTTTATTGCCGAAAGAAGGCTCAGATTGTAAAAAAAACATTACTTTTCCTTTAAGCAAAAAGACTTTTTGATATATTGTGACAGCCCATGATATTATTGTGAGACTTTTGACAATAAGATATCACAATATTTCTGTTATTGTTACATCCCTAGATTTCACTGTGTTGATTTTAACTATTGTGAATAATCATAAAGTTCTCTCAAAAAATTAATCTGACAACCCAAACTAGGAGAAAGTGGGTTACATGAGTTGGCCCAAAATGAATGAAACCATAACATGACTGGAAAACATATCGGATAATCCAGTGTCTAATGAATATAAATGAAGTACACAAGATACAAAGTGATGATACTGTTCTTCAAGGATTTTGTATAAATTATCTGAA
The DNA here is from genome assembly GCA_036785185.1 of Paratrypauchen microcephalus. Classification (NCBI taxonomy): domain Eukaryota; kingdom Metazoa; phylum Chordata; class Actinopteri; order Gobiiformes; family Gobiidae; genus Paratrypauchen; species Paratrypauchen microcephalus. The sequence goes on along the minus strand of JAVJIX010000001.1, from coordinate 17,134,928 downwards.
CATCCAACTTAATTGCTGTGGAACATTTGAACTAATTGAATTGTGAAAAACATTCAATAACCTTTTTATTGTGTCTGAAAACATGTCGGCAAAAAAACACTGTGCCTCAGAGAGTTAACAGGCATTTTACCACCGCCTTGTTGCACAGTAGTTGAGGGGGTCAGCTGTGTAGCTTCAGCCCTGTGTAGTCAGCTCATTAGGCTAACAGATGGTAGCCTGGTTGTACAGATTCAGAGGAGAGGGGCTGACTCAGCACTTCTGAATTATGTGAGGGAATCAATCTACAGTTTTCACAGAGACATGCATAAGTCTGAGTATGTGGTTAACATGAATATATGCATGTAGTAGCTCAGTGGAGAACACAACACAGGCAGATATCAAGTGCGTCACGTCAGCCTACACAGCTCCATCTGCTCTTTCACTGCTTCCTGCCCTCATGTCTGGGTTACAAGTTCACTGCACAGGCTTCATCTACAACTCAAATATAGTCTCTTTTGATGCGTGAAGAGTCCCTCAGTCGTCCAGGTAGAATCCATGATAAAAGGAGAAATTCAATTTGTCAACTGGGCAAAGTTTGTTTGGTCGAAAACGTTTTGCCGCTCATCCAAGAGGCTTCGTCAGTTCTGGTTCTAGTGCTGGTTAGACCCTGTTTATATCTAGCTGCAGGGAGGAGCTCACTACACTGAAATAGCTCTGAAACTACAGGGGGTCCTTGGGTTACGACGGTCTCGGTTTACGACGTTTCGTGGTTACGAACGCGCCCCCATTAAAAAATATATATATATATATTACGCGTCATTCCGTCTTACGCGGTTTAGCGTGGTAAGAGATGTAAACAAACGCGAACGGCGCACGGCGGAAGAATACGCTCTGTTGTGGTTGTAGGGAGAAGAAGACAGCCTCGTGTGCGTGCCCAATGTGGGCGGAAGTACCTGATGTGGGCTCTGATCTGCTCCTATGAAAGCGGCAGTGATAACCAAGCAACGTAGTGGTCTAATTATTGAGATGGAAAGGTTATTGGTGCTTTGGTTGGAAGATCAAAGGCAAAATCCGACTTACGACGAAATTCGCGTTACGACGCGTCTTAAGAACGGATCAACGTCGTAACCCGAGGACCCCCTGTATCTCAACTAAACTGGTTCTTTGTTTTTCGAATTTCTCTGGCGTCTAGTGTTAGCATATCTATTCAGCCCTAGGAGGAGCTCACTACACTGAAATAGCGAGATAGTTTCAGAGCTATTTCAGTTTTCGACCAAACAAACTTTGTCCAGTTGACAAATTGAATTTCTCCTTTTATCATAGACTCTTTTATATATTTTTGCTCTTTGTTATTATATACTGTGATGTGTGAGCTACCATGTCCAAATAATCTCCCTTGTGGATCAATAAAGTTTACGGACATGGTGAGCTACCATGTCCAAATAATCTCCCTTGTGGATCAATAAAGTTTGTCTAAGTAAGTCATTTTTGTAGTTGTCTAAATTGTAAGGGTGTGCCAAAAAAACATTAACCTCCTGATTCACAAGTTTAATCTTTATTAAGTCTTTATATAAATACATTGTTTCCTAGTACATTATACAAAACAGTTGCTTAAGTAAGTACCATTAAAGGGATATGCCACCCCCAGGTCAAATTTGGGCATCTCCCCACAGTCCAGAGACTAAAATAAGTGGTGGAAAGCGTTTTCCTGCTCACCCAGCCATTGTCCGAGTCTGTCGCCACTGACCGCCGCGGTATCTGCAGCTCCTCCGCCTTAGACTGGAGTCTAACGTCGCCAGAGAAAGATTTCGGCCAAAAGGAATTAATTTGCTCGATGCGTTTCCCAATTACTGTCTGTGTAGTGCGCATTCATATCGAGTGCAAATAAATGTGCAAATCAACACGGAGAGCTTGCCTTGGTCATTTTGGGTGGGAACTATTTTCCAATGCGGAAGAATACAGCCGAATCACGCACCACGTTGTGCAACAGGGGAACTCCCTTCCCAGACTCGGACAATGGCTGGGTGAGCAGGAAAACGCTTTCCACCACTTATTTTAGTCTCTGGACTGTGGGGAGATGCCCAAATTTGACCTGGGGGTGGCATATCCCTTTAACATTTATGTGCAGTCAGCAAATTCATGGTCTTGAAATGCTACTTCAGGTAGTACTTGGAGACAGCTCTTCAGTTTGGTGATTTGCCTTATTTAGAGTTCATTTGATCCCATTTTTTGTCCTCCTTTGGAAAATTTTTCGAGACAATGACAAACACCTTTAGACCCTTTTTAGTCATAGATCAGACCTGGAATAGTTCTAATATAAACTTGCTTTAGATCTGGTGGTACTTGGGAAGCCAAATCTTTTCTTTGGTGGTACTTGGTGTGAAAGGTTTGAGAGCTACTGGAGTTATTTAATTTTGTAGTAGAAATGGAATAGTGGGTCTTACACTGTTTCAATTTTGCAAAGACTTTTTTTTAAAGATAATAAAAAGAAACTGTAAGAACACACAGTAAAAATTATATTTACAACATAATAGTATATCAGTGGAATAAAAATATCTTCAGTTGTCTCTTACATAGAGGCAGGAGTGCCAGTGACTCCACAGGTTCAAGGTGAGCTGATCTCAGGACAAACCAAGGTCTGTAACATTAGGTGATTTGATAATTCTACTAGTGTTGGCCTGATACAAAAATTTAATTAAAAGTGATTTTTGATACTTACTATTTGGCCTTATAACTGTGTAATCCCTCAGTCGTCCAGGAAGGTTCCATAGTGGTCCATGGGCGTATAATAGTCTGTGGTTTTATACTTGTTCTGATACTAGAGTTGGGGTTCCGATATCAACGTAATTCACGGATTGTAAATTTCCGATCCAACCTGCGAAATTTTCCGATCCATGAGCCATGTCTGTATATACACATTATCTGCTGAAATGACTCCACAAGTGATTCCCTGTCGGCTGCTCTGCTCCTGCTTGCAAAATGTGGAATGGATTTCCTGAATGGAGGCGTATCTCAAAGAGACACAGAGTAATGATGAGACACGCCTCCGTTCTGGAAATCCATTCCACAGTTTGCAGCCAGCTAGCAGGCGAACTAGCAGCACGAGCTAGAGGTGAACATTGAGCATGGCATTGAGCAGTTAACCAACTTTTCATCACAACATGTCCGCTGTGTGGAAATACTTTTTACTAGAAACACCTCAAAGCAAGACAGCAATGTGCAATGTTTGCAAAGCCGTTGTACCGAGAGGTGGAAGCTATTTATCAGAGACTGCACTACCCGAGCTCTACAACCAAGTGTCAACCAAGTTAGCTGAGAAGCTAAAAAGAGTTCCAGATCTGAGCTTTACTACAGATATTTGGACATCGGATGTCTGCCCAATGTCACTGATAAGTCTCACTGTGCACTGGATTGACCACAATTCACACGGGCTCTGTTGTGCGGCGCTCCAGGTAAAAAAGCGCAGAGGCTCACACAACCGAGCTACAATCGCAGTATCCATTACAGAGATGCTAAACCACTGGAAGATCCCGCTAGAAAAAGTGCATGTAATTCTACAGGACAATGCAAGACCTATACTTACCTCAAGTTGCCTTTTGGGACACACATGCATACATTTGTTCATATCATAGGCCTACTTGCCTGTAGAGATTAGTTTATTTGTGGTTTAACAATAATGATGATAATATTGAAAGTTTTGGTCTCGGAATAGTATCAGAATCGGCAGATATCCAAATTCAGGTATCGGGATCGGATCGGAAGTGAAAAAATGTGGATCGGTGCATCCATATCTGATACAGCTCACGATCATTCCAAAGCTATTCAGAAAAGGTTCATTTCTATCCTGTGACTATTTTAGTATATCCACTCAATAATAGTTTTAGTATTGATTAGTGTTTGATTTTTGTTTTTTGATACTTTTGATGACCTTAAATTCTAATCTTAATACAGTAATAATGGCACAGGGCAGGAGGACATGAGCGTAATCCACATTCACACATCAGACATCTTGCCGACATCAGCAGCAGTGTAATCAGACCCTCCAGGAATTCGCGATGTTGCGATTTGCAACTTCAAAGCAACTTCAGCCAATATCCGCGAATTCAGGGCGGTGTTGCAATTTTGACCAATCACCGCAACTTTTCCGCAATTTTTACTAATTTTGACCAATCATCGGTGACGTATTGAACGCCGACCAACTTCCTTCTGTGTAGGAGACATAACTGAGATGAGGTGCACGGTGCGTTTGTGTGTGTGTGTGTGCGGCAGAAGCGGTGGTTCACGTGAGTGTGGGTGTGTGCACGTACAGAAGTGTGTGCGTGTAAAAGCGCGCGCTCACCTGTCACACAGAGGAGAGAGTCAGGGTTGGGGTGTAGCCGTATTTTTTGTTGACCGCAAACCATTCATTCATCTTTCACGTTAATCTGTTCATCCTGCTGGTTTTCATGAGTTCCATTTCATCCTGCTGCGCTGTCATAGCTGTGTGCGCTCTTTTTGTAATAAACGCACAAAACGCATATCTGGATCTCAGCGTATCTGTCACCATAGCCTCCTCTTTGCGCGTCACAAATCTGCGAGCCATAGGACCCAACCTCATATTCTCGGCGGCTAAAAGGTTTGAGTTTGGAAGCAGCAACATTCTGCTTTACTTACGTGTGACAAAACGAAACTGCGGCCGTGTCCCCAGTTCCCAGAGCGCACAGCTCGGAGCGCGGCCCGAAGGGGGCTCAGACTGCAGTCAAGGAGGTGCACACTTGCTCAGCCCCGACTGCAGTCCACGGACCGCTTAACGACTGCGGTCTTCAGACCGCGTGTTAACTGCGCATGGGACAAAAAAGAAGTGGGACAGCAGTCGTCGCGCCGGTGTTCTGGCGAAATGTGTGACGCACATGCCCTTCGGGCCACGCTCCGAGCCGCGCGCCCTGGGAATTGAGACACGGCTTCTAATGGCAAAGAAACATGTCTGCGGCGCCATTTGCCCACAAAAATAACAGCAAAAGACCGGGCGAAACAGTTCCCCTCCTAGTAGTAATTTATTTTCGATATTGGTAAGGTTGTTTTAGGACCATATCTGTGATCTCTGTGTCTTTGTATTATTCTTTGTCAGTAATAACTCAGTATTCAAAATATTACTCAATTTTAATTACAAAAAGCAAAAATCGCAACTATTTATCGCAACTTTCACTTCCTCCCGCAACAAAATCGCAACAAAAACCTTAAAAGCACTGCAACTTTCATCGCAACTTTTTGGAAAAGCTCTCGCAAATTCAGGCATTTTAGCCCGCAACAATCACAAAAAATGCCCGCGAAATCCTGGGGGGTCTGTGTAATGGTCTTTATATGCAACTAGATCTGCAGACTGCCGTACTTGTTTTCTGTGACACACAAATGAAAACAAATACAGTGGTACCTCACCTTATGAAAGACCCAACAAACGAAAATTTCAAGTTACGAAACGCCTTCATGTTAAATTTTGGTCTCTAGGTACGAAACAAAATTCAAGATACGAAACGCGAAATCTCAAAAATTCAAATAATGCGCGCTCAGCCACACACATTATACGCTTTTCTCAGACTGGATTTAAACTTTTCTCACATTTCTCTCTTGTTTAAACACTCAAACTTTCATAGATTTTCAACAAAATGTATTAATTGTGAAGTGTAGGGGGAAGGGGGAGGGCGGTGTGTGTGCACACGGACACATGTGTGATAGCGCAGCATGACCCGGAGCGGGACGCGAGCATGAGACCCGTGCTCAAACCGTGCCAGGTCTAAACCAGATCTAAACCAGGTCTGAACCAGATCTAAACCAGGATTAGACCACCGCGGCTCTTGCATGCGTTCGTTCATGCGCTCAGACTGCGTGCGGTCCCGAGGCACATCCCCTCCCCTCCTCGCTGCTCACCTTAGCCGTGACTCGAAACGAAACCAGGAAATGGACCCGCACGCGGCGCTTTAATCCACCTGGTTTAGTCCAGGTTTAGTCCTGGTCCAGTCCTGGTTTAGTGCAGGTCTAGACCTGGTCCAGTCCAGGTTTAGACCTTGGTCTAGACCTGGTATAGTCCACGTTTAGTCCTGGGTCTACAGTCTCTACGCAGGACACAGTGTTACACTATAAAAAAATGTTACACTATAAAAATAAAAAAAAACTTGGAACGAATCAGGCCTTTTCCATTGAAATAGCTACTCAACTTACGAAAAATTCACGTTATGAAACCACTTCTGGAACAAATTAATTTCATAAGGTGAGGTACCACTGTAGCTTTTATTTTAGATTAAATGAAACACAGACTTTATTCCAGGGGCGGTTCTACATTGAATTACTCCCTGGGCGAGACCCCCTCTGAGTGCCCCCCCCCCCCAAGGAATGACCAAAAAAAAAACCACAACATTTACCACAAGCAGCCATGTTTAATTATCGCTATAGAGTGGTTCTCATTATCACAACTTTCAAAAAAAAAAAAAGTTATAACTTAAATAACATAAATAAAAAAATAATAAATAAACTCTACACATAAAAGTGGCAAAAATATATACAATCAGATATATAAATAGAACCATCAGCTGCTCAATTATGGAAAAAATCATAATCACGATTATCTCAGTCAATATTGAAATCACGATTATTCAAAATCCCCTACCTACACACCTACACACACACACACACACACACACAAAGTGGGCTACTCTCCCCTTAAACATTTATTCTTCTTCTGTCTTATTCTACAGATTGCACAGGCACACACACAAACAAAAAGTTATCACACACAGCCATTCCTCACTTTCCTCACACAGATTTCTCCTCAGTATAATATAATATAATATAATATAATATAATATAATATAATAAATATAATATAATATAATTAATACAATATAATATAATATAATAGCGCTAAAATAGAATAGTGATATGACAAACACACATTTCATGACATGACTTACCAAAAGCAAAGATGAGATATTGTCCAGCAAATCCGAAAGAGCTCCCAGATGAAGTATTGTCCGGGATAAGTAATTCACGTAGCCTCTATTGAAAATGCCGATCGGGTATCTCTACAAAGTCCCATGTAAAGTGTGTCTTTGTACGTTGCATTCATAGTAAATACCGCGGAGGGTGAACGATCGATTTAAAAGTAAAACTTTGTTTACTATTGTCTTCTGTAGTTTCCGTGTTCCTGATGCGAGCGTGTGCGTTCTTGGTAGGAGCTAGTAGGAGCTATCATTGGTCAATTCCCGGTAGCAACTAGTGCCGTGACATTGGTCAAATTGTGGTAGTGTGAGCTCGACTTGCAGCCGGTCGCAGAGAGGGAGGGGGTGACACCTCTCTCTATCTTCTCTTTCTTTCTCTCTTCCTTTCCTCTCGCGCCGCTGTAGGCGCCAGCAAGTCTCTGCGCTGCGCATTGGCCCGCGTGGAAGGGAATGTATTGCGCGGGCGCTTGCAGCCAGAGGTGGCGCCAATTTGCCAATTTCCTACACAGTGATATGATAGATTTTGTTTTTTGTTTTTTTCAAGCGCTCGGCACGGCGCCCCTCATGAAGTTGCGTCCTGGGCAATTGCCCCACTTGCCCTCCCCAAGAGCCGCCTCTGCTTTATTCCACTCCCAATTGTTGTCCACCACAATTCTTTTGGTCTGAAAGTGAAGTTGTGTGAAAATAAAAATACTGATACGCCACAACATTGCCAACATTTAACAAGACTCACGATTACACAGGCATTGATCCAGATGCAGTGGAATCCTGGGAATGTTGTAATCACGCAAACTTATGGCCTCCAGATAAGATGGATAATCAGGGCCTGGACAGATGAGGTTTGGGAATGTGAGATGGGAGCAGCGTGCGCCCCAGTGACACCCATTTGTGCAGATGAAAGGTCCCGGAGCGGCTGTTTGATCTCTGATTGGTGCAGGAATTATGGGTAAATTCAAGTTTAAGTGTGATGTGTGTAAGCAGAGTGATTGAAGGCGTATCTTTACTGGGCATGTGCAGATCATATGATAGAGCAATATACCAATATAAAGGGTACTGCCTGTGTGGTAACCACCAACGCACTTCAATCCTTCACTGTTTTCTTTGGTAATGGAGATTAGAAATACCCCACATGTGGATACTAATTTGTCACTGCTGCAAGAGCTGGTATAAAATAATAACTGTCCAATCATAGATTTTTAAATAACACCAGAAATAATTAAATTACTCAATAGACTAGTGATAGCATTTTTTGTTTACCTACTGTATATAGGTGAACCACATTTTTTGGTGTGGCTGTCTGTTGTCTCCATGGATGTGATTGCTTGATATTGAATGTTCCACAGTATGCCATTAAAACTACACCTGTAACTTGGCCTAGTGCCATTGCCTGCTTGACTCCATTTAATGCCATACTGTGGGAAATTCCAGACAAAGCATCATGGAAAAAAGGCAAAGGAGAAAGTCAATCTGTCAACTGTACAAACGTTTATTTAGGTCAAAAATGTTTCACAGCGCATCCAAGCTGCTTCTTCAGTTCTGGTCAGATGGTGGCGGACACTCAATATATATCTGCCTGAAGGGAGGGGCAAAATACACTGAAACTAACACACCTACTCGTTTCTGTTTCTGTTTGTTAGCTAAGCTTATTCAACTGTACTGAGTGTGGGGGTCAAATGAACATAGTCATTTAGGCCATAATGAGTGCTTTCACACCTCTGGCTGCCTGGCTGCCACTTTTGTTCTCTTTGATTTAGGTTTGAGGATGGAGCTGTAGATGGGAGACAGATGATGTCTGAGACCTCCATTTCTGTTCAAGATTGGTCGTCTTTCCTCACAAAAATAGCCTCTTTAACTCCCCTCTCAAAGCATTTCTTTTTCACCACTTGGGCCCTGTGTTGTAATGTCCGAATAACTCCCAGTTTGTGCTGCAGTGGGTGGTGTGACTCAAAAAGCAGGTATTGGTCAGAGTGTGTGGGCTTCCTGAAGACCTCTACATGAAGTCACCCGTCTCCTATCATTACTGCACAATCTAAAAAAGCCCATGTGTTTTGCTTGTCATCTTTACAAGAGAATTTGACGTTAGGATCTACAGCATTAATATGCACAGTAAAAGGTTCCAAATATTTTCTTTTTTCTACAGGCAAATCCACGGCTGTGCAATGGGCTCACTGTTCTCCCCTATCATTGCTAACTTATACATGGAACAATTTGAACAGAGTGCTTTGGCCTCATATCCAGGTACTCCACCCACACATTGGTATCGTTATGTTGATGATAATTTTTCAAAAATCTAAATTCACGATTTGGAACCTTTTACTGGGTAAATTAATGCTGTAGATCTGAAAACCTAATTCACTTGTGAATATGCCAAGGAGAACACATTGGATTTCTTAGCTATAAACAAGACAAAAGAGAATCAGAACCCAGGAGAAAGGGTGTAACTATTCTGTACCTAGCTGGTGTCTCTGAAAAACTACAGAAGATTTTCAGACAATATGAAATCCCAGTCTATTTCAAACCTAGAAACACCTTAAAACAGAAACTGGTCCACCCAAAGGATAAAACACCAAGCCCCAAACAAAGCAATGTGGTCTCCTCCATTCAGTGTAGTGAAGACTGCAGTGAGCACTACACTGGAGAAACAAAACAGCCACTTCACAAGAGGATGTACCAACACAGACGTGAGAGCCAGAGTGGACCTCAGTCTGCCGTACATCTCCACCTAAAAGCCATGGGCCACTCCTTTGAGGACAGTGAGGTACAGATCTTAGCCAGAGAAAAGAACTGGTTTGAGAGGGGAGTTAAAGAGGCTATTTTTATTAGAAAAAACAATCCATCCTTGAACAGCAGAATCATCTGTCTCCTATCTACAACTCCATTCATAAACCTAAAATAAAAAGAACAATAGGGCTAGCCAGGCAAGGCTTGAGGTGTGAAAGCACCTGGATGACCTGGATGATTATGCTAATATGACCACCACACTCATTACAGTTGAAGAGGGCTAGCTAAAAACAGAAACTATGAACAAGTAGGTGTGTTAGTTTCAGTGTAATTCCATTGTAGTTAGCTCCTCCCTTCAGGCAGATATAAGGCAGTGTTCACCAGCGTCTGACCAGAAGTAAAGAAGCACCTTCGATGAGCTGCAAAATGTTTTCGACCTAAATAAATGTTTGTCCAGTTGACAAATTGAATTTCTTCTCTGCCATGGATTCTACCTGGACAGCTGAGGGATTCTACACACACCATGGAGAAAAGCTACATAGTTCACTTTTAACTTCTTTCTTACATATCATAATCACCACAAAACCTATGGTTGAGGAGTTTCAGTTTTGATTTTTCTGAAAAATAGATGACTAAAAAATGAAAGGTTTTATAGTTATCACTAGTTTAGGGTGTTAATACAGCTAGAAGTGTCACAATAACAAATTTTGAAATATATTGCCGAAAAAAATATAGCTTATAAACAATAATATGGAAACCAAACCATAACGCAGAATTAAGAACAAGTATTTTTGCTAAAAATTATGACCTAGATAGAGCCTAGATATACTAATGATAAGGTAAGCTCTAGACACTGTCCTTACTCCCAGCACATGCCTCCTTCTGCGTGTTAATAACTGAGTAAATGTAAAGTGCTTCGTCTTGAGCCCTGAACAGTTGAGTGAAGATGTAAGAGTCTTGTTAAACATCTGTTTGATATGAGTCCCTCACATGTCACAGCTCAGCATCTCCTTATGCTGTTCAAACAGAATTTACAACCACCAGAATGAAAGGAGGTACACTGACAGTTAAAAGAGTCAGTGATGTGTCTGTCCTCAGATGCAGAAGCCTCTGTCCCATTTTGCTCTGTCAAATTCTTAAAGATTATTCCAGCTGACTACACCACCATCAGGATGGTCCCGAGAGCCTCTGCTTCAGCCTGATTAAAACAGCACACCACAATGTCTTCAGTATGACACTTTTTCCATGGTTTACTTTGCTTTGTTCTGCTCATTCCTGTCATTTCAGTTGTATAACACATGTTTTGACGCACTTCTCCTTTCTAATGGCCCTTGATGAAGAAAATATTGAAACAAAACCTTTCTGACATTACTACATGTCACTAATATGCTTTATAGGTTGGGCGATATATGGCAAAAATTCATATTGAGATTATCTTGAAGCTAGACCACAATTTAGATGTTTCTTATTGCCTTAAAGGGATATGCCACCCCCAGGTCAAATTTGGGCATCTCCCCACAATCCAGAGACTAAAATAAGTGGTGGAAAGTGTTTTCCTGCTCACCCAGCCATTGTCCGAGTCTGTCGCCACTGACCGCCGCGGTATCTGCAGCTACTCCGCCTTAGACTGGAGTCTAACGTCGCCAGAGAAAGATTTCGGCCAAAAGGAATTAAGAATACAGCCGAATCACGCACCACGTTGTGCAACAGGGGAACTCCCTTCCCGGTGCGTAACTGGGATTCCCCTGGCAGCGTGCTGCGTGATTCGACTGTATTCGTCCGCACTGGAAAATAGTTCCCACCCAAAATGACCAAGGCAAGCTCTCCGTGTTGATTTGCACATTTATTTGCACTCGATATGAATGCGCACTACACATAAAGTAATTGGGAAACGCATCGAGCAAATTAATTCCTTTTGGCCGAAATCTTTCTCTGGCGACGTTCCAGTCTAAGGCGGAGTAGCTGCAGATACCGCGGCGGTCAGTGGCGACAGACTCGGACAATGGCTGGGTGAGCAGGAAAACGCTTTCCACCACTTATTTTAGTCTCTGGACTGTGGGGAGATGCCCAAATTTGACCTGGGGGTGGCATATCCCTTTAAAGAGGTAACTGAACTCATGTGCTTCTTCTGAAAGTTCATATTTCACTTTGATTTATTAAATCCACTTTTCATTCATTCAGAGTCTTACAGAGGCTAACAAATACGAGAAGTAGATGGGAAGAAGTAGGCGTGTCAGGATAATTAGATCTTTCAATATATGAAAGCTGGGCTCAGTATTTATCATGAGGACATTTTCTTTGCAATAGTGGGGAAATTTTAGTCAGTTTTCATGTAATAATGTAAGATCTGAGCTGTAGAGGGTAGGCTACTTAAAAATGGTTTACTGGGATTATCCTGCTTTAGGAAGACGTGCCTGTATTTGAGCAGACAGCTCTTTTAAATTAAGAAATAGTGAATCATAAGACGATATGGCCATAATAGTCACAGGGATGAGATTACAATTTCATTACTACCATCATCCAGTCCTACTAAAAATATCAGCATATAATTTTTCCATGGCTAAATAAAATTGAATTGAGCACCATGGTCCATTCTTAAAGGCAGTCTTGAGGCAGTGGGCACAGGCCAGTCCTAAAATGTCCCTGGAGTGTGACTCACTGATGACTGGAGGGACTGGGGAGCTCCTATTTACTCCAGCTGCTGAAAACTGATCAGAGACAGAGCTACAACTGCCTTTAAGCCTTCTACTCTACCAACTAATGTGCAAAAACAAGCCTCAAGGTTTCTAAAAAATGATCTATAAATATCATTCATATTAAAGCAAACTACACATTAAGATTTACAATAGTGGGTGGCATTTTAAAGCTCCTATATTACGCCAAATTGACTCTTGTGAGCTTTAAAGGGATATGCCACCCCCAGGTCAAATTTGGGCATCTCCCCACAGTCCAGAGACTAAAATAAGTGGTGGAAAGCGTTTTTCCTGCCCAGCCATTGTCCGAGTCTGTGCGCATTCATATCGAGTGCAAATAAATGTGCAAATCAACACGGAGAGCTTGCCTTGGTCATTTTGGGTGGGAACTATTTTCCAGTGCGGAAGAATAAAGCCGAATCACGCACCACGTTGTGCAACAGGGGAACTCCCTTCCTGGTGCGTAACAGGGATTCCCCTGGCAGCGTGCTGCGTGATTCGGCTTTATTCTTCCGCACTGGAAAATAGTTCCCACCCAAAATGACCAAGGCAAGCTCTCCGTGTTGATTTGCACATTTATTTGCACTCGATATGAATGCGCACTACACAGAAAGTAATTGGGAAACGCATTGAGCAAATTAATTCCTTTTGGCCGAAATCTTTCTCTGGCGACGTTAGACTCCAGTCTAAGGTGGAGGAGCAGCAGATACCGCGGCGGTCAGTGGCGACAGACTCGGACAATGGCTGTGTGAGCAGGAAAACGCTTTCCACCACTTATTTTAGTCTCTGGACTGTAGGGAGATGCCCAAATTTGACCTGGGGGTGGCATATCCCTTTAAGACTTGTTATAATGTTGTTACCTCCTCAAAAACATGCCAGATGTTTTGTTTCATTCACACACATGTTTGAGTAAACCTGTATTATTGGGCTGTCCACATTCCCTAAAATACTCTGTTCCACCTTCTGATGTCATGAAGCAGTAGTTTTGAAGTTTTACCGCTACGTTTTACATTTAGTTCAGAAGAGATGGGTAATTCCAGATCTTAAATCATCCAAATGATTCTACTGAAAGTGTACTGTGTTTAAGAACACAGTGAGCACTCCTTGTATTACCACATGACATCAGAAGGTGGAAGAGTGTTTTTTTTTTGTTTGTTTGAGAGAAGAACACAGCCTATATATTTAAAACACAACTCCTGGTATGTATGTGATGAGGAAACAACATAATAACAAAACGGAAAATAGGGCAATATGGGTGCTTTAATATATAGCGCTCCTACTAAAATATGCAATCAACTAGTAAATATGGGCATCAAAATAATTTGTAATCCAAGTACAAAAAAAAAACTTGAGGTGCTTAAGAAATGAACTGCTTGTGAGAGTGATGCAATGCCAGACCGATCAAAATGAAGCACTGCTCAGTAATGTTAAGCACTTATTTAGAAATACAGTGGTACCTCACCTTACGAATGACCCAACAAACGAAAATTTCAAGTTACGAAACGCCTTCACGGTAAATTTTTGTCTCTAGATACGAATGAAATTTCAAGTTACGAAACGCGAAATCTCAAAAATTCAAATAATGCGCACTCAGCCACACACATTATACGCTTTTCTCAGACTGGATTTAAACTTTTCTCACATTTGTCTCTGTTTAAACACTCAAACTTTCATAGATTTTCAACAAAACGTATCAATATTGAAGTGTGGGGTGAAGCGGGAGGGGGGAGAAGACTGCGCGGACACGTGTGCGCAGCATGACCCGGCGCGGGGCTGACAGCAGGACTAGACCAAGATCTAAATCTGGACTGGACCAGAACTAAACCTGGACTGGACCAGGACTAAACCTGGACTAAACCTGGACTAAACCAGGACTAGAGCAGGTGGATTAAAGCGCCGCGTGCGGGTCTATTTCCTGGTTTCTCACGAGTCACAGCTGAGGCGAGCAGAGAGGAGACCGCAGGCAGTCTGAGCGCATGTGAGCGAGAGCCATGCAAGAGCCGGTGGTCTAGACCTCCTCTAGACCTGACCAGGTCCTCCTCTAAACCTGACCAGGTCTAGAGGAGGTCTAGAGGAGCCGCGGTGGTCTGGACTAAACCTGGACTAAACCAGGAGGAGCCGCGCTCACATGCGCTCACACTGCGTGTCTCCTCCTCTCTGCTCGCCTCAGCTGTGACTCGTGAGAAACCAGGAAATAGACCCGCACGCAGCGCTTTAATCCACCTCCTCTAGTCCAGGTTTAGTCCTGGTTTAGTCCTGGTCCAGTCCAGGTTTAGATCTTGGTCTAGTCCTGCTGTCAGCCCCGCGCCGGGTCATGCTGCGCACATGTGTCCGCGCAGTTTTCTCCCCCCTCCCGCTTCCCCCCACACTTCAATATTGATATGTTTTGTTGAAAATCTATGAAAGTTTGAGTGTTTAAACGAGAGACAAACGTGAGAAAAGTTTAAATCCAGTCTGAGAAACCAATCAGGACGCAGAACACATTGTTACACTATAAAAAAAAGTTACACTATAAAAAAAAAAACTTGGATCGGGGCCTTGGAACGAATCAGGCTTTTTCCATTGAAATAGCTACTCAACTTACGAATTTTTCACGTTACGAAACCACTTCTGGAACGAATTAATTTCGTAAGGTGAGGTACCACTGTAACTTCATTAGATTTGAGCTGATTTTTGAGACTGCAAAAGAACCAAGATAAAATGTTGAATAATTATCCCTGTGATCAATCCAAGGACAAGTGTGATCTAAGAGATACAGCAATATGTCATGCAAATGAAGTAGAATATGGGCATAAATATTGAAGACATAGATCATTTTCAATGAATTTGAGTGGTGAGAATCGAAGGAGAACAGGAGATGAAAACTCTCCTCTAAATTAATTAAACAGTGAAGATATCTTCTGTTAACTAAACTCAGAGCCCTTCCCTCCACCAAGGCAAGCTGTGCAATGGTAAGGCCTTAGTTCTTATCTTTATATGGGCATTGATGGAGATATGCACAAAACACAAAAATGTTTTACAATTTATTACATTTCTGGCATGATAAATCCTACATTACACAAAACTGACACTAGTGAGCTTTAAGCCATGTTAGAATGCTGTTACCTCCTCAAAATCATAGTGTTTTGTTTTATTCAGACATCTTTGAGTTACCCTTTATTGTTAGTTTGTTTACCAAAGCTCAAAATATAATATAATATGCAAATGTAATATAATAAATATAATATGCAAAGGTATACCAAGTTTAAAAACACAGCGGAGTACTTCCTGTATACCACATGACATCACAAGGTCGAACAAAGTTTTGTGTCTCTGAGAAGAACCTAAATATGCATGATTTGTGTGTTAAACATCTGTGAATGAAACAAAACACAACTCCAGGTACGTTTGTGATGCGGAAACAACATTATAACATAGATCAGAAAATAGCGTAATATGGGCCCTTTAAAGATCCCATGACATGGTACTTCTTGATGCTTTTATATGGCTCCTTAATGGTTCCCTAATACTGTAAATGAATCCTTCTTCAAAATCAAGACTCAGTGCATGAGAAAGAGAGATAAGATGAGAAAGAGTCATAAATATCTCTCTGGAACAGTCCATTATGGGCGTTGTTGCTTGAATGCAAATGAGGAGGACAAAGATAGGCCAGAGTAGCGGGTGGGGGCGTGGCCAAACTCTCCACTCTTTCCTCTTCAGCTGTGCGCTGGCCCCACTTCCACGTTTCTGCGCGGAGGAAGAGATGAGAAGCGTTCCATTGAAAAATAAACACATTTCCACAGAAAATAAAATTAAACCACTGCTGTTTCAGATGTCCACAGGCTCAGATAAAGGACTTCCGAGCCTAGAAACACTCGCACGTGCCTCCAGGCAAATAAAAAAACACATTTCGCATTGCGTAGCTCCTCCGCAGTCCAAACTCTATGGGCGTGATTTACAGAGGCGCTGAGTAGAGACACAGACGGGGGGTGGAGCTGCATTTTTCGATGTGACGTCAATAAGTTTCCTTGTTCAGAATCGCCCGTTTGAGCTGTATTTTTTTCTAATGCAGAAAAGGACCGCAAATGCTCAGTTTAGACATTTCGCAACTTTTAGCCATGGGGGGGCCCTAAACAGGGTAGGGGAGCTCAGAAAGTAAAAATTTCATGCCATGGGACCTTTAAAACAAATCTTGGCAGTTTTTCCTGAACATAATGGAAACACATAGAAACTAAAAGCCATATAGGTCTGTGAGTTTATGGTTTAGTCCGACATATCTCCATAACTGTCAAATGTCCCCCTCCCTGTAATCTTGAGAGTAAATGTTTAATCATGGATGTATGATGTGAGTGAGTGCAGCCCACAGCCTTTGGCCTTGTTGTGGAAAAAAGCACTACGTAATGGAATCTGAGTGTGTCTCGTGTCTGGCTTCCTCACTGCAGTCGGGGTGTTTGGTCTTTGGCTGCAGCAAAGAAGACACACACATACGCACACACAGACAAACACACACACTCACAAACACACACACAGTAGTGGAGCTGCCTGTGGTCTGGACAACATCAGGGGCTGTGGTCAGTTTTGACACAATTTACACTTGTCTTTACAGCACATAAGATGGCGCCAAGTGGAGCCAAGAGATCTTAAGCGCAGGTGGATTTGTACTCCCACACATACACACAACACATCTTAGGGTAATTTACTACTATAATATTGTTTTAGTATCTTTGATTTAAATCTGCTTGTTTCCCTAGAGATGTGGTCGCTTTGCCTGTAATGGATGACACAGTATAGCAGTAAACATGCTGTGTATATAGCCTTTATTCAATTACAGATGCTCAAAAAGTCAATTGCTTAAAGGAGCACGGTGTACCTTGTCTGGTGCTTGTCTCTCTGGAAATGTGCCTAGAATGTTCCACAGTATGGAGATAAAGTTAAGAATGTCCATGGACATTTGTAAGCCAAATACAGGTTAGATTTCTAGAGAGGTGACCCCACACAGTAAAAATGGATGTTTTATTTACGATATTTTTGAGCAATAAATATCACCTGTAGTTGAATAAAGCAAGATAGATTAGTTTAATATCATACTGTGGGCAATTTACACCAAAGCATTAGCATCTCCATGGAGATAAACAGGTTGTAGACCCCCTCCAGAATAGTTACAGAGTGCACCATTAAAAAATAAAACTAAATAAAATCAACCTCTTACTTTGACTGGTGGTGTCTCGTGGATGTCTCCATGGCGCTAGATACAACTTTAGTCATAAATTTGAGCATGGCCTTAAAATCCCTGCTCGATGTCTCCCTCTCTCTATGTAATTGAATGGCATGAAATAAAATTCATACAGAGGCCTTCTTTGCTTACTGTGGTGAACTAAAAGTTGGCGGTTTTCATGCCAGCTTTATGAATAACATGATTCAGTTCAGTGTTGCGATGTTTTGCAAGAGGTAAAACATTAGCTGCATTATCAGTAGGTCAGTTGCGGTCCCAGCAGAGAGCCCGGTCTATACATAGGGGCAGTTAGCTTGAGCATTAGATGACAAACACAAACCAGGGGCAGTGTCTGGAGGCTAACATGTGAAGACAGGTCAACTTGAAATCCTGACCTGAGCAAGCATGTAAGTTCAGTTATGTGTGGACCACAGCAGGTTACACGATGGTACATTTGCAAGTAGATTGTTGTGTCTTTGGGTCAGCTATATTAACCCATATCACCAGTCCAGATTACTACAACTACTTTTCAATAACTCTTAGTAATCACCATCAAAAATGACACCTAATATTTTCTTATTTAAAGGTGCCCTGCACAACTTTTCTTCGGGAGATTCTGCTGCCTGCTTGTGTCCATGGAGATGTTTTTGCTTTCCCTTAGGGATACACCAAATATTTGGCAACCGAATATATATTTTTGCAATATAATATTGCAAAAAAAGCCACATTTGGCTTTCAGTGGACTGAGTTTAAAGTAAGGCCGAATAGTGACGTGTGACGCACTGACGCAATCAAACAACGTGCAGTGACGTGGTGATCAGCGCTTTCTTTAAAATGCTTTAAAATGAGTGGAAAGGCTAATGAAATATTTAAAGTCTAAAAAATATTCTAGGCTATTTATGCAATATTAAAAAAAATAGTGAAAAATTACTATCAACTGCATTTGATATTCAGTTTCGGTATTCAGCCAAGCGTTTAGTTTTTATTCGGTTTCGGCCACAAATTTTCATTTTGGTGCATCCCTACTTTCCCTGGAATGTTCCATGGTATGACATTACATATATCCATCATTTATTCATTACAAGTGTTTCTATTGCTCAAAAATACAGTAATTCCTTCTGTGAATAGAGGCAACTCTCCACAGATCTGAACTGTAATGTAGTGCAGTGCTGTAACCTGCTTGTCTCCCTGTTGATAGATAGGTTTCATCAATATAAAGAAATAACATTTCCATGGAGACAAGCAAGTGGCAGACCCTCCACTAGAAATGTTACACAGTGCAGCTTTAATGGCAAAAAAATAGAAGAAAAAAACAACAAAAAATGACAAAATAATTGATTTATTTACAGCAAACCTTGCTAGTTATTGTAGGCTAAATACATGCTTTTAGCTATTAGCTCATCTGGTGGAGTCGTGTTGCGTGCAATCTGGTGCGCTCTTGTTTAAGTTATCTGTTATGTAAATATAATTAGATAAGTTGCATGATCTCAAGGAGTATCTGCGCAGCTGCTGTGGTGTGATCAGGCTGAGTAACATGGAGGCTCCGGTATGTAAGGGATACACCTTCCCATTTTAACTGGCCTACATTCCCACTGTCCATGTCCCAAACCCAGTGCACACATCCACCAGCACATGCACAATGCTGTCTGTCAGTGAGTAATGAACGGACCCTCTCTTGTGCCCTGTGACCTTTGACCTCTATCTTGAGCCGTCTTAAGCCCTCCTCGTCCCAGGGGTCGTCACTATGGACTATAGTGTGTGAAACTCAGTCCGTATGGTGCGTCTATACAGCACTAACTCAAAGTGCACTCGTTTCCCCTCATAGCATCTGGAACATATTCCCACTTCACCACCGTTTATGGTAGAGCCATCATGGGCAGGATGCAGCATGGACTTCTATGGAGCTCCCGCCCCCAGCGCTGTGCCTTTAAGAGAGGCCCTGCTGGAGGGAGAAGACGTCCAGGCTGCGTCCCCAACAAATGCACCCATTAAAAGGCCTGATGGCTGGGGTCGTGGCCCTTTTTACCAGTCTTAATGGGCAGGAAGGGCGACGCGGGGCAGCAGAAATCTGAGACCACTGTGCTAGGGCAAGCCAAGTTCAAATCCTCCAAGCATGCTAACTGCAGGTGTTAAATATTGGCTTAGTCAAGGGGACAGGCTCGTGCCAATGATTTGAATCACAGAGGGATGCAGAGGACTGATGCTGGACAAACAAAGGCTTTTGTTACATTTACTTCACACATCATCTTGTTTTCTTTCTGAATTTTTTTTTTAGTTAAAGAAGTGGTTTTCAAATCGTTAATAAGTGAGCTGTAAAGGGTTTCTATGTTGCTGGTATTGCTTGAAAACTGTTCATATATATTTTTTTTTTCGATTACACACAATAAACTTAAAATTACTCAAACAATAAATGCTATTTTAATAACTCAAGGTTTTTCATTTATGATGCTGAGCTGAAATTGTTTTTTTATTTTTGAGAAAATAAAGTTTGAGTAATTGGCAGACTTGGCAACTAATGTCACAGGGTTCAGAAAAAATTAACAGTGTCACTGTGTGGAGTGGGCAGCTGCTTGTAGTTTTCATAGTGATCATATTCAGAAACCAGAGCTTACACCATGCGCTCTAATGCATGAAGGACTTCTCTGGTATTTTAAAGGGCCTTCATTGGAATCCTCTGGATGATTTCCTCCCTGGACTTGACAATCTCTACATAACAAATGGTAAAACGTAGCTGGTAACTTGAAAACTACAGCTTCATGACATCATAAGGTGGAACAGAGCATTTTGAGCTTTGGAGATGTAAACAGACTAATAATAAAGGGTTACTCAAACATGTGTGAATGAAACATAACATAACTCCAGGGATGTGTTTGATGAGATAACAACATTCTAACATTACTTTAACCTCACAGGAGTCAATTCTGAGTAATATAAGACTTTTAATATTCAATCATTAAAGGCAAATTTTGACCACCAGAAAACAGTTAGGCTACACAGTGCACCCTGTATATTGGAATTCACAGCTCATTGTACATACTATTTTCTCCCCCAAACAGGTACAGGCTCGGCTGGTCTGTTCTGCAAACATTTATCTTTTATATATTTTCAGAGCATTGGAGCTGTGTACTTTACATTTTGTTTATATGAGACTAAAAACAGACAATGGTCTTTATCAGGGTGTGACCATGGCTTTTTAACACTTACAGCTGTTGCAAATCTGTTTCTAACAACTGCAGGTATCCAGGGCACCGCCAAGATATATGTTTTTGTGTTTTCTTTTTTTTTTTTTCATGCTTCTATTTCCAGTTATTTTCTGCGCCATTTGGAGCTGTGGTCTTTGCTGAACCCAGAATAACCCTTTTGACCTGTCATGTGATAAATGCAGTGCTTTGTGTTGTCAACAAGGCTGTTTATTTGGACACTTTTCTGCAAATTGGGCTCATTAAAGTTTAACAACACAAGTGAGGGGAATAGGGAGTGTGTCGCAGTGGGTTTCCAAACGAGATGTTGACAAACTGTGCCAGAGTTAATTATTTGTGTTTAACAACAACTCTGCCACTTGCTTACACAGTACTGACCCAAAGAGAAAAATACATTTAAAAAAAGAGAGATGAGATGCCTTTTGCACAAGATGAAATGACATTTGTGCATAACTGAGCATATCTTTTGTTAAGCATATTGTGGTAATAATTATTGCATTATGTCATAAATACATTAAATACAATATTGACTTGAGAGCTTTAAGCCATGTTAAAATGTTGTTACCTCCTCAAAAACATATCTGGAGTTCTATTTTGTTCATTCACACGTTTGAGTAATCCTTTATTATTAGTCTGTCTACATTTACAAAGCTCAAAATGCTCTGTTCCACTTTGCAATGTCAGGAATTGGTAGTTTTCAAGTTAACAACTACGCTTTACCAGTTCAGTAGAGATTGGCAAGTCCGGGACTTGATGATGATTCTAGTGAAGGTGTATGGAGTTTAAAAACACAGTGGAGCACTTTCTGTATTACCACATGACATCACAAGGTGGAAGAGTGTTTTCTGTTTGAGAGAAGAACACAGCCTAAATCTGCAGGGTTTGTGGATTAAACGTGTGAATGAAACAAAAGACAACTTCAGGTATGTTTTTGATGAGGAAACAGCATTATGACAGATCAGAAAATAGTATATGGGCCCTTTAATTGGCAGCTTTACGTGTGTTGTGAGGGAAGTTTAGCTAGTTAGAAGCTTGAAATATTTGAATCACTAAAAAAATACATAGGACTTTCTGAGTTTTGGAAAGTCACCACCTGGCACCACCACCAAAATGTCAAAATGTCATTCCATTGTCTAAAAAATAGTGCTGGCATTGAAATCTGTATTGAGTATCCAGCCATTCCCTTGGTATTGAAATCAGGATGACAAGAGTGCCTTGCCCTTATTCCCCAGTATAATATTTGTCATCATTAAAATGTATTGATCTTTCTCTGGTCATGTCCTATGGGTGTTGATGGTAGCTATCTTTGTCAAATATAGGGTGTAAACATGGTGCTCTTCTCCACAAAATAATAAAACACACAACACTTTTTCTGTAGAACACAGCTAGTCAGACCCTCCAGGAATTCGCGATGTTGCGATTTGCAACTTCAACGCAACTTCAGCCAATCCCCGCGAATTCAGGGCGGTGTTGCAATTTTGACCAATCACCGCAACTTTCCCGCAATTTTTACTAATTTTGACCAATCATCGGCGACGTATTGAACGTCGACCAACTTCCTTCTGTGTAGGAGACATAACTGAGATGAGGTGCACGGTGCGTTTGTGTGTGTATATGCGGCAGAGGCGGTGGGTCACGTGAGTGTGGGTGTGTGCACGTACGAAAGTGTGTGCGTGTAAAAGCGCGCGCTCACCTGTCACACAGAGGAGAGAGTCAGGGTTGGGGTGTAGCCGTATTTTTTGTTGAACGCAAACCATTCATTCATCTTTCACGTTAATCTGTTCATCCTGCTGGTTTTCATGAGTTCCATTTCATCCTGCTGCGCTGTCATAGCTGTGTGCGCTCTTTATGTAATAAATGCACAAAACGCATATCTGGATCTCAGCGTATCTGTCACCATAGCCTCCTCTTTGCGCGTCACAAATCTGCGAGCCATAGGACCCAACCTCATATTCTCGGCGGCTAAAAGGTTTGGAAGCCGCAACATTCTGCCTTACTTCCGTGGCTGTGTCCCAGTTCCCAGAGCGCACAGCTCCGAGCCGCGCGCTCTGGGAATTGGGACACGGCTTCTAATGGCAAAGAAACATGTCTGCGGCGCCATTTGCCCACAAAAATAACAGCAAAAGACCGGGCGAAACAGTTCCCCTCCTAGTAGTAATTTATTTTTGATGTTGGTAAGGTTGTTTTAGGACCATATCTGTGATCTCTGTGTCCTTGTATTATTCTTTGTCAGTAATAACTCAGTATTCAAAATATTACTCAATTTTAATTACAAAAAGCGAAAATCGCAACTATTTATCGCAACTTTCACTTCCTCCCGCAACAAAATCGCAACAAAAACCTTAAAAGCACCGCAACTTTCATCGCAACTTTTTGGAAAAGCTCCCGCAAATTCAGGCATTTTAGCCCGCAACAATCACAAAAAATGCCCGCGAAATCCTGGGGGGTCTGGCTAGTGACTTCCTGATTTAGAAGACAAAAATACAGACACTACTCATTAATTAAGCACACATTCAATAATGTCTCCCTATGACATTTAGAGGGAGGTGAAATTCAGCCTTTTACCAAGCTAGTCACTGCCTATTATTTCATATCCATACATCACCACAATAATGGGCACACTGTACCACCTCATTACCAAAAATGCTTTTCTCCAGTTCCAAATTCCTATGTAAATTGTATTCATATTTTCACAATGGGTGTGCTTTGTTGAGATACACTGCACATATATATCCTGAATAACAATTTAATTAAACCTGAGATATGGTGTATGTGAACACATCACTGTTTGTCCATTTCCTGCTTTGTTCATGTGTTCTTCTTGCTCAAGGTGTCTTTGCTCAAAAAACGTAAATAAACTGTTGTTTGGGGTGTTCAAATACATGGGAATCCACATGTTTATTGTTTATTTAAGTTAGAGCTGTGCAAATATTCAAGATTCTGTCATTTCAAATCATCAATGAATACATGACCACACTGCAGTGATGCGGTGGTCTGGAGCAGAGTTCAGACTTCTGTGTGTTAAATAGCAATGATAAAAGTCTGAATTAAATTTGTATTTGTTTTAATAAGACAAACAATATTGGACTACTGTTTGGATCATGATATTTTTATAAAACAATTATTGAAGAAACAATGGTGCCAGCTTGTTCCACTACTGTAACTCAATGAGCGAGCCAGCCAGAGCTACTCATTTCCAACAGCATTCTTTTTAATTGATCAATTAACAAAATAATTAACAATGAAGAACAGTTTAGCACTATACTACACTACACAATAGCACCTCTCTCCAGTCCACATCCTGTAGTGTACATAGTGGTTTAAGTGCATGTTTAGATGTTAGTAGCTGTAGCGGGTCAGCAGAGGCTCTCACAGCTGCAGATAAAGTTACACACACTTCAGATTTAGGTCAGACACATGCCCACTGCGCCATAGCTCCTTCTATGCTAATGTACACAGGTTTATATCTGAACAGATAGACATTACTAAGAGACTTACAAATTACACAATCAGGGTTAAGTGCTCAGGCTCTGCTACAAAGAGCCATGGATGCAACAGTAATGACTGACACTGAACTCTTCCATTTTCAAACACATGTAATCTGCTGCTATTAGGACTGCTTTAGACGGGCACAGGCACTCCTCACCCAGTCTAAACTTTTCTGTTCATCACTGTTTGAGGGGCAGTGGGTGAGCCTTTATAGTAAGCATAATGCATCTTCCCTGTGGTGTTTAATATATTACTACAATTTCCTGTCAATCAATTAACTAACAGAAGCCACTATGCAAAGAGGTCTGAGTTGTAAGTGATCGGAAAAAGGCAGGCATCCTGGTAGTATGCCTGAATCGAAGTCAATTACTGCAATTGTCTGACTTATGGCTTAAACAAACATGATGTTTCCATTTGGCTGCATTATAATGAACCACTACAGTAATCCTGTTGTGAACCAGGAGCATTTGAAAGGCAAAGTGGCTGAGTCATTGAAATATAATACAGCATATCATTGCAATTATAAATCACATCCCCATCAGGAAAGTTATTCACCCACACTTGTATATCTTATCACTCAATAACTGAATAATGTTTCCAGAAGCGTTCTTAAGTTTTACCAAAACTACAGTACCGACAATGCTTTGCTCCTATCCTGCTATAGAAAAGTCAGTCAGACATTTAGCTTAAACTCATACTTCGCAGCAGATTTAAAACAGAGATGACTTTTCAACCTTTAGTACTTTAACAAAAGCATTAAGTTGTAGTGCATCACTGGACAGGCTCATGCGGAGACTGATGCAGCAGTTCAATGACACACACAGACAAAATACGTCATGCAGGTGATACAGGACAAAACATAGCCACTTTCTTTTCTCATTCAAGCATATTGATGGCAAATGGAAAAAGTCAATTTGTCAAGTGGACAAAAGTTTATTTGGTCATTTTACAGCTCATCCAAGCTGCTTCTTCAGTTCTGGTCAGACACTGCCTTATATCTGCCTGAAGGGAGGGGCTAATTACACTGAAATTACTCAGAGACTACCACACCTATTTGTTTACAGTTTCTGTTAGTTTGTTAGCCTCTTTAACTCCCCTCTCAAACCAGTTCTTTTCTCTGGCTAAGATCTGTACCTCACTGTCCTCAAAGGAGCCCATGGCTTTTAGGTGGAGATGTACGGCAGACTGAGGTCCACTCTGGCTCTCGTCTGTGTTGGTACATCCTCTTGTGAAGTGGTTGTTTTGTTTCTCCAGTGTAGCGCTCACTGCAGTCTTCACTACACTGAATGGAGTAGACCACATTGCTTTGTTTGTGGCTCAGTGTTTTGTCCTTTGGGTGGACTAAAGGACACAATTAATATTTTTCCAAACAGATTGGAAAAATATGAATGTGTCATGGGCAAAAGAATGAGAGCTAATGGAAAGAAAACATGACACACAGAATACATCATGATGTCAATGTCACCACACTGATATGATAAAGAATAAGAAAAAAATATTGTATCAGACATCTGGTATTGGTTGATATTGGTTATTGGCAGCTATAGCATCTGAATTGGTGTCGGAAGTGAAAAAGCTGGGTCAGTGCATCCCTAAAAAAATGCGATTTGAGTAAAAATACAGGACAAGCATTTTGATTGCGATTGGTGATTTGCAATTTATGTTTTTATAACAGAATTCTGTTCAAAGTTCACTTTTTAAGCATGTTCAGAATAATTTCCAAGTATTGAAATATACTATAATATACTATACTGGTAAACTAATAAAAAAAAAAAAAAATTCACAACAATAATAAGCAGAATAAGACAGTATATTTTGTTGTTTTGGATTAAATTATTGCACTTCAGAAATTGCAGCCTTTGCGATTTGCTATTTGCATCCATTCAAATGGGATTTTCATTCCGCTCTGATTAAAATTACAACATTAATTTGAAGCCTGGGAATGGTGGTTATTTCTGGACTTCATCATCTGAAGCTGTGCTCCCTGTTTGAAATATTTAAGCGCGTCAGGTAGGGGGCCAGTGGCTATGAAATATGTAACATCATTAGGAGTGACCAGTACACACACATACACACTGAAGTGAGACTGATGATGTACCAAGAAAGCATCTCTGATTTATACATCATGGTTAAGTCATGTTTCAAACTGCCAAAAAGAGAAAAACAATATAATGTCTTATAAAATCTTCTTGTATCGCTTTATCAGTTCATAGTGATGTTTATGATACTGTTGCAATTTGGATAACTATGAACTACTAATATTATAAAATAAACATAAAAACTAAATCCTGAGAAAAAGGGAAAGATGTATTTTGTTTTTCATTAAAATAGGCTTCTGAGTCTGATCGACTTCTGTCCCTCACTAAATCTAAATCTATTAGACCAAATGTACACTGTGCAGTAAGGGGGTTCAACATTAGAGCTCCATTATCCAGCTCTAATGATATAAGTACAACATAATGGACCATCAATTAGGAACAGGGCTGTGGAATGCAAACCACAGGTAGTGATTTAACTCAATCTGTGATTTAAGCAAAGATGATGTCATTTTTCAAAGATATAAACTCAGGGTTTATATGACCTGTTAAAATAAGCAAAATTTATGCATTCTTTAACTTTTCTGGTCCCTCAATGCTTTTCTCCATAGATATTTCTTTGTCTGCACTGGTCCATATTATGGTATTAATCCTTTCTATTGTCATGGAGACCAAACCAGACCAAGTTACAGGTCAGATCTGTGGAGAGGCAGCACAGCTCAAAGTCAGAATGCCAGTTTTTCTAGGTATTTTTGAGCTATAAAACCATCTGTAGTTTCATAAATATAAAGTAGAACTGTTTAATGTCATACTGTGGAACATTTCACGCAGAGCAATGACATATCCATAGAAACAAGCAGGTGACAGACCCCCTACCAAGTTACATAATGCACCTTTAAACTTTAATCCTGTGTTACTAACTTGCTATAATGTACTGTGTGACCGTTTTTGACCAATAAGCTCCAAGTAAAGAGATTTATATGATATTAGAAGCATAAAGGGTTCCATCAGGGAATAATGTTGAAACTGCCACGTGCTGTTTCATACCAGAGAGGCCACATAATGTAATAGTGATGGGCACTCTGAGCTTCTGTACTGACCACACAGACTGAGACACAGTGCAGTGACATTTATAAAGCACAGTGAGTCCTGCAGCAGCTGTGATGTTAGACCAGCCGAAGAAACATTAGACTGTATAGGGACATGCATGGGCAAAAGAGAAATGAGAATGAATGGTATGAGTCCAAAACTTTGATAAGTAACATTTTGTAACTTCATTCACCAGTCAGTATACTTCAACAGGCTTCAGGCTTCTTCATTTACCTTATCTAACTCTTTGAAAGTTTTGTCTCTAGAATTGTGGTTTTCTGATTTTAGAAACACATAAAAAATATTCAAAATATCTTACTTGAACTTGATTTTTTTTTGTTTCTGTTCATTAAGAAACTAACCTAGACATAGAAAGATAATACCTGAATCTGCGATAGATTTAAAATTAGTCATTTGACTGAATGGTTTAAACAGAGGAAGCCTGTGTGCTAATGATGAGAAAAGGTGAGCCTGATTTAATGCACAGTAACATCTAATGTGAAATATGACATTAACATTTCCACTGGGTCTGTGAAGGTCTGGTAAACCTGGAGGCAGCTACTGACTGACAAGAAGTCCTCTTACAATCACATGCTGCAACCATAGGCAATTCATCTTAATATGAGACACCAGAATTAACATTTTTTAGTGAAATTATGGTACGATTTTGCTATAGTAGATTAGGATGATAATCTTTAGATTTAACATAAAGAATGAGAACATTTGAAGTGATATTACCAATAATGTAACCAAGGACATAAAGACAACAAATGTAAATGCCTCCAAAATGAAATATGTGATGCTTGGGTGCCTGTGCAGTGGATGTGCACATGTCTGACTCTGAGCATTAGAAAAACTAATTTTTAAAACACATTAAATTTTCATTTCATCTGAATACTGAAACTACTTAAGGTGTTGTGTCTCACATTACACCCCCTTTACTCCCTTGTTATTGCTTGTTTTATTTAAAATTGTGTAAATTTGCAAAATATCTGTGTTGATTTCCATTTAAATAAGAGGTCTGTTCATTCTAGCATGAAGTATGCTGCTTGTTAATCATGTTGTTACTGAAACAAGAGGTGTTAGAAGGAAATACATCTGCATGTAAATGGCATTGCTATTCCCTGGCAACATTATTTCAGTCACACGTTTCAGACTCCAAGCAACCCGATGTTCATTTTTTTTCTCCCTATATGTTTCAAACATACATGGAGGTTTAGGGGGGAAAATTATGTAAATGCATCAAGTTTATTTTAACTGAGGGTTTTGATTTGTTTTGATTAACGTTTATTGTAGATGTACCAGCCCTGTGTTATATTATATGCAAAGCTGCTTATGAGTGAAGAATAATTTACAGCAAATTATAATTATGAATGTATTAAATTAGAACTTGCTGTCCATTAGGTGGTTGTTAGTTGTGATAGAATTAACTATTGTAAAGCAATGTGAGACAAGTTAAAGACAAATTGGACAAATGCATTTCCTGACAAATTCTTGTGTTTATTAAAAAATAAATATATCAAAATGCTGGATTAAATATGATTTTAAAGTTCTACAAATTGTCTTTGAATGAATGTCCATCATGTGAACAAGCAGGTAAGGACACTGAGATAAGTGACTCTCACACTGGGATGGTCCGTTGAGACTGGAATCATCAACATGAGGTGAAGGTTTATGAGCTGCACACTATGAAACCATTGTAGAGCTCAGGCGTCACAATAATATTCTCCTCTCTCCCCTTTTTAGGGCTTAAAGGAGGATATCCAGTGTTATGAACTGAGAAATAACTGGTGCACCTGAGTGCACCTCAGCTACTCTCAAACACGCACACAGGCCTCAAATGGCTCAGAGCTCATACAGAAAGTGATGACGCTGTGATGGGGTGAAGGTGTGGGGTGGGGGTGGGGGTGGGGGTGGGGGATTCACTCTGGGACACTTCTTGCAAATGTGTCAAATGAACTAGCTCAATTTGTGCTTGCTTTTGTAGCACAGTAACACAGAAACCCCATTACCACTGATGATTGGCACTAATCAGTCTCACATGTAGAAGACAGGGCCAGAGCTGCGTGGGACAAGCACATGGATCTTTTCATCCATGAGCTGAATGCATGTCTAATATTATGATGATTTATCAGGTAAGCTTTGGCAAGTACTCTGGGAAAAGAGTTCTATAGTGCGCTGTGTGGGTGGTATCATTACAAGGCCAATTGGTGTATGTCTGACAAATACATGAAATAACTGCTTTAGGATACATTGGACAAAATAACTACCTACTTCTTTCCTTTAGACACCAAACATTCTGTACTTCACACATTGATTTGGCAAAAGTTTACAATGAATCTGAAGGGTCTTATTCATTATGCGTTATGTGCAGGGTTGCCAAACATTCCAATTTAGGGATGTTGTATAGTTTTGATTTATCCCACACAGGGGACTGAACATTGGCAGCCCTAATTATATGCAAGTTAGCTACATTGTATTGACATGTGTAGCTCTCTGAACTAAGTTCTAGACATTTATCGATCCGAGAGGCTCTGAAAGTGATCAGGACCAATCAGGACATTCTGTAAAAATGTCTCCTACATAAAGAGCATTAGTCAGCACAAGTACGAGTGACGCAGGTTCAAGTGCAGAGGAAGAGGGAACTAACGTAGAGGATCTCTGTGGTGCAAAAAAAGGAGTTACCAACAACTTCACATGATTCAAAAAAACAGTACAGCAATAGCCTTTTTTAAAATTACTTTCTTTTAGTAGTATCTCCAAAGTCAGTCATGGTTTGATTTTAAATACAAACGCAACATTTTTAAAGTGCTTTTCTTGTTTAAATGGGCACTCAAAGCCCTTTATATGAAGGAACCACTCTCCTATTCACACACTCATTCATACAGCTGAGTATACAAACTGGGGGTGAGGCGAGGGTGAGCACCAGTGGGAGCTAGAATCAATTCAAAACTATGGGCCAGAGTATTGAACCCCCAACCGTCACATTAGTGGACAAACACTCAACACTCTATAACAGGTCCTCAGATTACTTTTGGGCATCCAAGATTTTATGTTTCAAAACCATATACCCCAATATAAAGTAGGGCTGTAGTAGAGAGGTGTGTGTAAGGAAAGTTCCTCAAGTTTGACTGACCGCAGCAGAACTCTATAAAGTTTAAGTCATAACATGAGTCACTGCATTAATATTTAAAGAATGGTTTTATGTGCAGTCACGGTATTATCACCACTGCCTTAAGGGTCAGTGAAGGATTTATATATCATATTGACACAAACACTGGGCATAGCATCACAGTTTAACCCTTGTCAAAACATCACCTTTAAACACATCGATTATTCACTTCAACTGCCAAAATGTGACAGACAGATTAGCGCATGACTCATCCCACAAAATCCAGCATAAAAAAACCTTTGCTTTAGGTAAACAAACTACATTTGGATTAAAATAGAAGTGTCATGATGAATAATGCAAACACTAAGGAAAAACACAGCCTCTTTATGCAAAGTATTTGCTGCTGCCTTGTTAAAAATGGAGCTCTGCCTCAGTCCCACACCACAGAATGGCTTTTGTCTTGCCCCCGTCTCCTCCATCCATCTCCCTGTTCGCAGCCTGTGGTCATATTTTGGACACGGAGTACATCAGCACATTTCCAGTAAAGAATCATCCGCTCTCTCAAGTGATTTCATATCTAATTGCTTTAATTGACTTGGCAGCTGTGAACTGACTACTCCAGTACTGGTTGAACTCAAGTTTCTCAGACAATAAAGCCAAAATGGAAAATAACATGACACATTTGAGATTTGTGCTGTAATATTGATGTAGTGTCTGTAGTCAGTCTGAGATATTTTGACAAGTACAGCAAAGTTACTACTACTACTAGAATTGTTACATACCTAGTTTAAGGGTCCACTATTTTCTGCAGGTGGTAGTGCATCATCACACTCTCCCAATGGGATCACTTTGGACAAATCTAGAACCAGCATTTCTACCTTACACATTGAAGCAACAACATAGCTAACTGTGTCTGTACTTCCCTCTCCCAAGACACTTCCTACAACACTTTGAGTTAATTATCTTTCCAGGACTAAACCAGATATCCAACCTCAGTTGAACCTTGGGCGCAGTGGGATTTAATTGAATTATATTCAAGATTGAGATTTAGTAATTTCTAATCATCAGTAATGTGCCTGCATCTTTTTAATCACTTCTACAGCCAATTCTCTTAGAAAAAGCAGAGTTAAAAAATGGTTAGCAAAATATAGACCCTATAAAACAATAAATAAATAAATGGCCCCACAAAGACACAGACATACAGCTACTCCATATATTGATCTATTGTTTGGCGTAACGTAAATATCCTCCAATGAAGCCACTTTTCACGATGAATTAAAGGAAGCAATGCTTTTGAATGGGCTGGGCGTCGCTATGGAAACACCCTTAAGGTTTGATACAATGGGAGATAAAGGCCAAGGCTGATAGAGGAGCACTGGGTTTATGTGATGGCCCACTAGACATTTGAGCTGTTCATTAAACCATAAAGCCATTGAGCTGAGAATGGGTATTAGCTCCTCTGTGTCGTGAGCGTAATTAGCCACGAAAAAGGCCTTATTATCACTGCCATAACAAATGTAAAGGCCAGAAGCACCTGACTCATTAGAGTAGGGCTTAGGACACTTTTTACCATTCACAAGGTCTTCGCAGTAGATGTTTACCTTTAAAAATAAAGTGGAACAGATAGACTTGATTATACGAACCAAACTATATGATTTACATTAATTGAAGTCTGTGTGCACTCCTACTGCATATTTAATAGGTCCACCTAACTAACAGAAACTGAAAACAAGTAGGTGTGGTTGTTTCAAAGTAATTTCATTGTAGTTAGCTCCTCCCTTCAGGCAAACATAGGCAAGTGTCCTCCAGCATCTGACCAGAACTGAAGAAGCAGCTTGGATGAGCTGTGAATTAGACCAAATAATGGCTCACAGCAAGAAAGTTCCAGGTTCGATCCCTGGGATGCCCGGGGCTTTCTGCGTGGTTTGCATGTTCTTCCCATGTCTGGGTGGGTTTCCTCCGGGCACTCCGGTTTCCCCCATCAACACAAAAACATGTTCCATAGGTAAATTCCTCCAGCTAAGGTCCTGACCAAACCTAAGCAAAAGATCATGGAGATGGGTCCCCGGGCGCCTGAAAGATGAGCTGCCCACTGCTCCTGAAGGATTGGTCGAATGCACAGAAATAAATTCCCAGGGATAAAGAAAGGATAATTAAAAAAAATAAAATAAATAAAATTCTTACTTAACTTTTTTAAAATAAACTTTTGTCCATTTGAAAAATTGAATTTGTCTTTTTGCCATTCGAATGAAGAGTACTCAATCCTCTTTTCAATGAAGGCTTTCAGAGCAATGTGATAAGATGGCAAGATGATTCGATGTTTGTGCAAGTCTGTTTTAGGGATACACCAGTCCAGCTTTTTCAGTTCTGATACTTTTGCCATACTATAGCTTCTGCTGATATTCGATATCATCCGATACCAGGGCAGAGACTGATTATATTATTTATTTCCTTTAAACACAAATTATGTATTGTGACCAATTATTCAAATGTGTTTTGTAACGGTTCTTTGTTATGTTAAGTAACTACAGAACACCTTTGAAAAAATATAAGTCCAATATTAGACAGTGTTTTGGGGCAACATTGACCAGTAAATCGTCTTATTACACTAATTTATATATCAAAATAGGATAGCAACTGAACCGTTATCTTGGAATCAATAGCCAATCCTTCAAAATGTTCAATATCTCGCCGATATTCAATACCAGTACCCTAGTTTACTTTAGTCAAAGAGGAAGGAAATGAAATCAGTAAGGACAATCCACCCATTGGATTCTAGATATAGAACCTTCACCTGAATCCAGACCTTAAAATCCCTGTCCCATAAGGTAAAATACTTAAGTTTATATTTTTGGATCGACCTCAAAATCTGAAACGATAGCTATTCAAAGCAAATTCAATCAGCACATGAATCTATAATTATCACTAGATATGCTAGATTTGTTTAAATACCCTTCCTTTTATTTGTGGGATCTTTCTTCTTCTAATGAATTATGGCAGGTTATACACTGTAATGCACAATGCTGCCCTCCACCGTCATTTGAGGACACTGCATTCTTGAATAGAGGCCAGAGAGGCAGCGATATGAGTACAGCCGTATCAACTTGCTTCATATCTGAAAAAAACAAAAAACAAACATGGACATGGACATGGAAATGTTAGCAATGCCAATCCTTCTCTGTCTATTTGCTGCATTACCTCACAGGGTATACAGTTTCAGGGTTCCATTCTCACACTAATATAGATCTAAGTATCAATTAGGGCTGTAGGCATTTACGCATTTAGATGAATGAGTTGATGGTTTTTTTAGTGGACCAAAATTTGTATTAGTCGACTAATAATTTTATTTAGATTCTTAGAATGTATATGGGACAACAGTAGAAAAGGGAAGTTAGTGTGAGAGTGATTTAGCTGAAGATGATATATTTTGGTATTTATATGGAAAAAGGCAGAGAAAACTCTTCATTCACAAATGAAATCTAGATGCTCCTAGTACTATGAACTCACATGCAGGGCTAGTCTTGTGAGTGCAGTTTGAGTCAGATACATAAAGATACTTAATAGCTTTGAGAGCTTTTGCCATTTTAGTCCACTTATCGACTGGCAAAACATGTCTTACAAAGAATTTCTTTAGTTGACTGCAGCCGTAGTATCCATTTGCACATATAATAATCCAAATCACATCATTACATTCCCATGTTGTTGCACATTAAACAGGCATAAAATCAGGTCAGACCATGTACATTGCAGGAAAACTTAAATTGGTAAAAAGCAGTTAAGCAAATGGTACAATAAAAATGTCATCAATATGTGTCCGATCATAATTTTCAGAACATGACGAACCCAATGAAGAACAAACTTTTGAACTCCCTCTGTTTCTCGTCTTGCAGACCATACTTAATGAGGCATTTCCAAAAAGTTGTAAACATTAATTTTAGGAAACAGGATTTACAAGTTTTCCAAAGTTTACGGGATGAAGTGTCACAAAGTACTTTTCCAGAAATTTAGGTTCAACATATAATCAGGCCTCCCTCTGTCTTTTAGATTTGTAGGCATTTTGATCATCTACTTTCAATTAAAGAACAGGGGCTAGTACCAGGAGAATCACAGAAGAGAGGGTGGGTCAATTTTGTAAAGTTTCTTTTAATAATTATAAGTACTAAAAGTAATGCATAATGGAAAAAGCATTAACACATGATTTCAACACGTAGAGGCTGCCAGGGAGTTAAAAGAACGCCTTGGCTGGTGAGCACAATTATTTTAAAATTGATGGAATAATAAAACATTTTCTATAATTTTTTTCCCGAGACTTTACCCATTGTCTGGTGAACTGAGGACACTGAGAAGGCAATTAAATTGCATGCATCCAGTCTGAAAGCTTCACAGGACAGCATTTGGTTATGTGTTTTGGAGAGACACCCTCTGCCAGTTTTTTTTTCCCCAAACAAATCACCATCAATAAATGTAATATCAAACACAGATTATAGTGGTCAGTTACAATGTGAACATTATGTTCCCTAAAGAGTTCAGAAGTGGAATGGGCCGTGAACCAAAGGCTTGATGTTCTTCTTATCAAAAAAGCACAAGTTTAACTTTACAAGCTGCACTTAACAACGTGAGTTACAAATAACTCACTGCCAGGTCACAAACAAGTGCAACCAGTTCATTGAATCAATAAAGACTTTTTATTGGAATTGAATTGTTTAGTTAAAAGCACATATAGTCTATATTATGGGGACAGTAGTAGTATAGAGCTTCCTCCCAATCAGGAGTCACCACCACTTCAGACAAATATGATTTTAAATCATCATCCATGATCCAATCAAACCAATGACCTTCATAGTCCTGATGTAACACACATCTAGAGGCTGTACCTGATTTTTTTGTTTGTTTGTTTTCATTTTCAAACCATGTCAGAGCCAATGTTTAAGTTGTTCAAACAAGAAGACTTCATAAGCACATTTCACAATGTTCAGGGATCAAAATGGAGTTTTATCACCACAGAAATGCTAACAGCTCATACCCTGGTATCAGTGTGACATTACTTTATGGTTTCCGACAGACAAAGATACTTTGTAAACAGATGCAGACAGTACAAACAGAGGTCTGAATTATTCACGAAGACAAACATTTTAAAGGGAAAAATGAACAAGTAAAGCTCTTTTAATGAGTAATAGGTCATTATAAACCATCTCAGGATGAACCTATTTAATGATGAGAAATGTTTAGGACATTTGTGTAGCCAATTCACACAACCAAAGTAAAGAGAGACCTATATTATCATTTCAAAAAGCCCACACACAGACTGCCATTTTCATCTTGTAAGGTGGGTTGTGTTCTTATTTGTGCTGATATTGTTCTGCCCTACCATCATTTAATGCCCCTAAACGCATCATTTAGCTCAGTCTGCACCACTGTACTCATCGGCTCCTTTCTTTACTTTTTTTCTTTACAAGGTCAGGAGACAGAGGGAGGGACATTTGTCATTAGCCTGACATGGTGTCCAAGTTGAACACTTTGTCAAATCTCACATGTGTTTCTGGGTCAC
The DNA here is from genome assembly GCA_036785185.1 of Paratrypauchen microcephalus. Lineage (NCBI taxonomy): Eukaryota > Metazoa > Chordata > Actinopteri > Gobiiformes > Gobiidae > Paratrypauchen > Paratrypauchen microcephalus. The sequence continues at coordinate 17,098,899 of JAVJIX010000001.1, read as the reverse complement.
AAAAATCTATTTTGGTTATAGAATAAAGATGACACAACCATGGAACAGGTTTGCCATGTTGTCTGTTTGTACTATATGTACTATATGTGTACTATATGTGTGACCATTGTACTTTATCAGCTGCATTTTCACCTCTACTGCTACTTCTAATAAATCTAGGCTCTTATAATCGATACTCAAACTGCTACTGCTCAATATTGTTACTACTACCATGGTTAAACTAACCATTTATCACATTCACATTTTATATACAGTATAAGTACACCCATTGGTCACATATATTTGTAGTTAAAGCTGTACTATGTATTTTTTCTGGTGGAGGGTCTGATACCTGGTCATCACTCAGATACTTATACCGCTATATAATTCAGTCATTTAGCAAATATATTAGGCTCTGTTGGCTGTGGTTCTGGAAGAGAGCATAGGCTTACTTTAGAAAAAATGCAGACAGTCTACATTAGGTATATATTTCATTCCCTGATTTAAAACTAGCAAATCCACAATCTATCAAACTATAGACTATTTATAGTCTTCTTCTGTTTAGTGAGTCTAGAAAGTGATTTTGGTAGAATTTGGTACCTGTACAGTGTGAGAATCTTGACAGAATTCATTACTTTGTGACACCTTTTCTGAAAGGAGGGAGTATTCAAATGACCTGGAAATGACCAGGACATTTTAACACAAATGAAAGAAAATGAAATTCAGTTTAGTCTGACACAGTGGTGTCAATCCACTGGTGAAATACATATCAGATATTCTTGAGTGTGTCTGTTCCCACTGAAATATACTTCTATACTGTGTTGCTTTATGACTTTATGAACTCAGTATCAGACCATTTTCAGACCACATTCAGTGTGCAGCTGATGTGCATAAGTGGTCTTTATGGAGGCACCTGCAAATTACATCTCACTAATGATGCTGTTAGCCTTTTTGTAGCTCAGACATGCTAACGACAGGTCTTCTCTACATGAAAATGAGGGATTCTCTGCATCTACATGCATTAGTATCTAATGCTGCAGCAGCTGGTCAGGGTAAAGTCTATTACAGTGCTTTTAAAATAGCTGATTTGAAATAGATACATATACAAATAGACTTATGTGAGATCTGAGCTAATATCGTTTATTTATGTCCGCTTAACATTATAAATAATGAAAATAATAATGCCTTATGTTTATACAGTGTCTTTCAAGATAGGCAAAGTCCTTTACATTGCATTAATTATTCACTCAGTGGTGGTAAGATGGGTGGATTTTTATATTTTTTTGTGTCAGTGGTAGCCTGGGAATTCCCAGGCCGCTTCCGTTCGTTTCGAACTGGAAGGCGGCCTGGAAACTCGTCCAAGCGAGAGTCCCAGATTTAGGGCCCCAATCAGAGAGCGGGGGAGGTGTGGCAAGACGGTGACGCGTACTACATGACAAACGGAAGCTTGTAGTTTGAACTGACAACTGACATGATTGGCTATGGACTTACGTATACGCTCAATGATAGACATTCATAACGCCCAATAAACGGCCGTTGGCAATCGCTAACCACACCTCCGCTACGGGATTTTTCGAAGCGAGTTTCCAGACCCATATCTCACTTGTGATATGGTCAGGTGTTAACCAGACTATGTCAGTGGTGGTCTATGTGCCACTTTAAAGGCAAATTAACGTTTTTTTACAATCTGAGCCTTCTTTCGGCAATAAAACAAGTAGTTTTACTCACCCATAGCAGTTTGCTGTCAATTGGAGCAGTATTGCAGAACTTATGTTGAGCCGTTCTGTTCTACTAATGATCCCGTATCCGTTAACATGGTGCTCGTATCATATGCTCGGGGCATTACTTTGCGGTGTCCAAATAACACAAACTTTAGCACTTTTCAAATCATAGAAGCCCGATGTCTTAATGTAAGATTTCGTTTGAAGCAAAAGTGGCCTGTAATCCGAGATTTATCCATAGTTTTCAGCTTTGCGTTTCATGTTTGGGTCCCGGGAGCTGATAGCACAGTCCGCGCATGCGCACTGGCATCCTCATCTACTCGAAACTATGGCTAAATCTCGGATTACAGGCCACTTTTGCTTCAAACGAAATCTTACATTAAGACATCGGGCTTCTATGATTTGAAAAGTGCTAAAGTTTGTGTTATTTGGACACCGCAAAGTAATGCCCCGAGCATATGATACGAGCACCATGTTAACGGATACGGGATCATTACTAGAACAGAACGGCTCAACATAAGTTCTGCGATACTGCTCCAATTGACAGCACACTGCTATGGGTGAGTAAAACTACTTGTTTTATTGCCGAAAGAAGGCTCAGATTGTAAAAAAACGTTAATTTGCCTTTAAGTCTGAAATCACTAAAGAAGGATACAAGATAGGATAATGATTGCAAATTTTGTGGAGCCACCATGAACTGGTCATTGATAACAGACTGGACTGGAGGGACAAAAATAATATTTATTTATTGTAGCTCATTATTTGTTAACAATATTGTGCATTTAGAATACATTTTGTGGTTTAAACCTGCTCTTGGGTTATTGTGTCAGTGGCATAAATTAGTTTCAGTATTATATTATTTATATTATCGTTTATCCTCTATATTTACCTCAACAATATAATTTGTTATTGTGACAGGCCAAATCAGCTGTGAGCTGAAGACACTGAGTCACAGTGAGAGGACACTGGACACTGCTGTCCATCATGTTCACGCCGGCTTACCTATTCTACCGGACAATAATGGGGGACATTCTCCTGCAGGCTCCTACAGGCTTCCACAGCTCCACTCTCAGGAATTATACAGTTTGTCCAAGAATTAGCAAGTTTTTTTTTTTAATTGTTTTTTCAGATTTGGAAATATTCAGTCAGACCAATAGCACATCATACTAATCATCCCAAATACTTTCACACACTTGCTAGGCCCACATTCAAGTTCAATTAAATGTTCAAATGCCACGATTAGCCTGCTAATAAGGTGTGATGTTATCCAAACAGCTGTCTTGTTTTGTCAGTGGCATTGCTCTGTTGGCTGGGGTCCTGGGAGAGAGCTTACTTTAACAAAAGAAGCAGACAGTCCACATTAGACTGAGCCCCGTCAATGGATCCAGCCCTTCGCCTGCCTCACACTAGAGCCACATTCACACACACATTCACAGGCACAATCGCACTACCCGGTCCCGCCAACACCATCTCCATTTCGCTCAGAGCTGCACTGTGGTGGCAGCTGGAAGTCATACAGGTTTTAGAATGCACGCCCATGAAGGTCAATACACAAAAAAAGAGTGTATTTATGAGTGGTGACTGTTACAGCAATGATAAACACGATTTGATCAATGCAGTTCAAAAAACATGGCCTGTTTGGTATGCAAGGACATACCCATGCACGATTTACTCAGTTCAAAAATGATTAATGCAGCTTGTGTGCATTGTGTCAGTGCATCATAAACTTAAAATAAAATCTCTGTTTTGTTTGTAATATAATGACATGCAGAGCATAACCTCAACAGGTTTTCTTGAGAACATCATCAATACATTGCAAATAAGTACTTTAAAGCCCCAGTGTGTAGGATTCGTGGCACATAGGCGGATAGTCGCTATTGCACTTCCTGTTTTAGCTACAGCAGACCTCGAGGGTCACCCGGGCGCGCCGTAGCGCGGACAGCTCGCGTACCGGCGCAAGAACCGCGCGCCACTACTGTATACATAAAACGCGGTCCCGTTCACTTTTTTTTCCTTTTCGCATGAAAACACACATTCCCGATCATGTACCATGACAAGCTACACATCAAATGAAACCATACAGTCTCCTCTTTTTGACTATGCAATTCATTTCCCGGCACAACAATCACTCCCCGAGCACATGGGGCTTTTATACGGAAAAGCACAAAACGGAAAAGCACAAAGCTTACCTTTGAAGGCTCTGCCCAGGTCAAACTCAGCATTTCACCATAAGCTTGGTCTGAAATCTGTCCGTAAGGATCCAGCGAATAAAATCCAGTAAAACAATTTAGTCCAAAACACGTGTTAGATCCATTACGATGTGTGATCCGGCAACATGCTTGTCGTTGTTTACCCAAAACCACGAGCCTTGCTGAAGGCGAAGGCGGAGCCCAAATGTCCTTCTGCGGCTCTCGTATTCAAAATGGCTGTTTCTATATGGGGAAGATCCCCCTTTTATGTGACTATATCTAAGTTCAAAAGAATACTTTGATTTCATGATGGAAGTGAAAAGGCTTGGAAAACAATGTATTTTTGAATGGGTATCTTCAATTTCAGTAATTAACGGGTAAAAATCTTACACACTGTCCCTTTAAATATAGTAATACATTTTTTAAAAGACTGTGACAGTTAAAAGTTCCAAATTTGTTCTACTCCAAAACAATCTGATAGTGTGACACATCCTAAATTAGTAATAGATGATAGACGCTCATAAACTTAAGCATGTTAGAAAGGCCTGTAATCAAGTCTTCTCAGTTAATATTGCTTAAATAAACAGCTATTCGTAATCAACAAATAGGTACATCCTCTCGCTTTTACCTTGATAAAAAAGTTAATTCACATTATATAATATACATAAATATTATAAATATATAAGTGTAGCCTATTATAGAGTATAATCTACACCAGCAATGCAAGTGACTGTGGTACACTGAGCAAGTGATTTGAAAAGCCTCTGCCACAAGCTAATATGTGTATGTTTGTCCACAATGAAGGCCACAGTCAGGTGCACAAACAGTTCAAAACACTCATCTATAAATGGTTTGTGGTACTGTTAATGCTTCTACCAAAGCACGGGTTGTGATCTGAGTGCCCGGGATGTGCACTGAATTGTGTATTTATTTGGATGTTTGAGCAGTTTGAAATCTTTTTCCCCACTCCCACTGTTGTCATGTGGTAATGTGGATAGTGCTCGACTGTGTTTCTAAACTCCATACACCTTCATTAGAGTTATTTGAATGATTTAATTGCCACGCTCTACTGAACTACAGGTAAAATGTAGCTGTTAACATCAAAACAATCACTTCATGACATCTCAAGGTGGAACAGAGCATTTTCAGCTTTGGAGATGTAGACAGCTGCAGGGTTACTCAAACGTGTGGAAAAAAAACAGCTTCAGGTCTGTTTTTTGAGGACATAAAAGCATTATTATAACATGGCTTAAGACTCACAAGAGGGAATTTTGTGTAATATTGAACCTTTAATCGATGTATTCAAAAATAATGATGTATGTAAAAATGGAGTGAACATTCAGTTTTGGGTCATTCATTTTAATCATCATGCTAACATGCCATTTCCAATGTGGTAAAAATATTAACTAACTAATGGAAATAACATGGTTGTAGTTTTGTTTCTTTTCTTAGTTTTGTGCTTCTATTTCTTTTGAGCTGCCAACCACACACTGTGTTTGCAAGGTCCCAAAACTCACTGGGCCCCTCCTTTGCAATCAAAAATTGCATTTTCTAAATTGCAACAGTGAGGTTGTGCTGATGTTATGCAAGAATGCGGGAGTCACTGGGGAGAATATATACAGCTAAAATAATAAATTATTCATAAGAATACATATTGGTTTGAGCTGGCCAGAGATTTCTTATTATAAAATGTGTAAAGACTGCATTGAGCAGCCAGAATATGAAGTGAACTAGCTGAAATACACACACTAAATATAATGAAATAATCACATTCTGACCTCAGGTACATACAACTATGAATTGTGTGCACAATATTTGCTTTATTTTTCCTAAAAAGTAAAGCAAAATATAAGGCCAGCAATAACAGTACAGTGGTCCATGTGGTGGGGCTGGAGAAATCACAGACCTGATTTGAAAGGCAACAAGCTCATCCTCGTCCCATACATCACATCAGGTCTGTGTAATGTTCACCAAACCTGCAGCATGGCTCACATCTCAACCCGGACACACGGTCACACTGTAAGTGTATATGAGGGGTACGGTTTGATGTATCACAACTCCATTTATTGTTACGTCATTCAGCCCTTTGTAGAAATTTCAGGTTATATCATTACTACACTAGCATTTTCCTAAGTGACATGATCAGCATGTATTTTTCTTCTGTGCACAAGGACACAATGGCAATATACACCCGCCAAATAAAATAAACTAACTGAGATTTCGTGGCAACCACATGAGTATAATATAAACAACAGACTTTCTTATCTGTCTGCCTTTGATGATCTTATTCAATTATGGGGGGGAAATATACAGGAATGACAGTGACACATAGCTGCAAAAGAGTCTAACTGTAAATAATACAGGCAAAAATTGCCATATTTTTGTTGAAAGTCAAAGTGCATTTACCATTAGTTCCTCTGATCTTTGTGATTCAAAGCAAAGGAGACTGAAGGCAACATCAAAGCTGATCTGATCACTGAAACTACCTGAACAGGTTAATTAGTCCTTCAGCATATAGAAAACAGCAAAGAGAAGCAAAATAACATCATGTGATACATGTAATTCAGAACAGTGAAACACTGCCTGACAGTATCAATGCTAACTAATCCATAAGTCTTTTCATCTTTTTCTAATGACCCTTCAGCAGGTTATCCTGTTGGGCGTGGGGCCTGGACTCCTTCTGGCTTGGAAGTGCAAGTAGCTCTATAAATCTTGAACACAGAAGCCCTTTTATTTCAGTCAGGTGTCTCCAGTGCCAAGGAGACAAAGTGCAGTTTTCTTAGGAAGGTGTTCATCTCCTCCACTTCCTGCAGGGTTACACTGCAGAGTATCAGTGTACATGCTGTTTCATAGTTCATTCGCATCTCACTGTATTTATTTCAGGTGTTACTGTCTTTAGGTAGAAGGCCCGTTCAGCCCACTCTACTCAGTGACAAACTTTTTAAAAGCTAAAGGTGATTTTAAGGAGCAGCCATTATAGGAGAGCAGAGTTTCAGAGACACCTGCTTTTTTAACTATTGAAATGGTTAAAATAGTCAGTCAATCTGTCATCCATCTTCAGTCATTGCCAGCAATAAAAAGATTCAGAAAAAGAGATCAAGGTGTTCTAACTTAAAATTAAATGAAGTCTATAAAATTGGTCAATTTCTGCATATAGAAAATGTTCCAAATAGTATTGTCAATAGTATTGTCAAATAGTTGGCTGATGTATTGTGTCAATATCAAGTATTAAACAGCAAATGCTGATATCATGGCTTAAGGAAATGCAGCTTTGTTGGAACGCTTTAAAGGGAGTACAAAATGTGAATACTAATGATAATAATAATAATAATATTTCATTGCAATTATATAGCGCCTTTCACAACACCCAAAGCACTTTACAGTTGATTGTTCACTGACTCCACACTTGGTGGTGGTAAGCAACTATTGTAGCCACAGCTGCCCTGGGGCAGACTGACAGAAGTGAGGCTGCCAATCTGCGCCATCAGCTCCTCCGACCACCACCAACATCACACACACATCACTTTCATATTAGGCAATGTGGGTGAAGTGTCTTGTCTATGGACACAACGACAGTTTTTGCGACTGGGGACCTCCCAGCGGTCTCCCATCCAAGGACTAACCAGGCCGGCCTGCTTAGCTTCTGAGATCTGACGGGATCAGGCTTTGACAAGCCGGTATGGCCACATACTGCTGTCTCGTATGTTGGCAGTGATGGCTGGTTGATCTGTAGACATGATACATAAACTTGATTTTCATACTAAGGAAAAGGCTCAGCAATCAATATCCATTTCAATATCAGAAATAAGAGCCATTTATCCAATATTATCATGTATGCATTATCATTTAGTATCTAGTTTCATTTCTAGCGTGATGCTGCAAGTGCCTATGAAGTCAAGACAATTATTGTAAACAGTACAATAGTACTGGTTTACTATGGTTATAATGGCCGTTACTTATTATGGAAGAAATTATTTTTGGTTTATTAGATTAATGGTTCTACTACTTCTAAGATGGAGTGATTCTCTGATTAAACTTCTCACACAACAATTCTCATTAGTGAAATTAGTGAAATCAGAATTTGTATAAAAACAAATTTCCACCAAGAGAGACAGACTGATGACTTTGAGTAATGGCACAAATGTAGAAATAACTGGAAAACATCAGATCAAATGTGATTAGCCAAAAACACGCCATCTCGTTAATAGGATAGTCTTACTGCCAGCAATGTGGGAGCGCAATTTGGCAAAGAATACAGCCCAGATGCCTATCTTTGTGTTTCCGAATAACTTCTAGGATTTCTAGAAAGATGGAAGCATTCACTGACACCTTAGATATAAACAAATTCAGTCTAGCATCTGTTTCCTAGCTGTTCAATACAAGTTTAGTGATCAAAGCAATCTTTTTTTTTTTTTAAATTCTGACCACGTGTGAATGTGTTTATTTAAGATGCCTGTGCATGTAGCATTTGAGTAAATATTAACAGTCTGCAATCTGTGGCTGTCCTGTGGTGGTGGAGGTGCACTTGTGCATGGAGAATTCATTAGCTGTGGAGTCCATGTCAAGTCACTCAACGTTAGCTCAGTGATGATGGACATGGGCAAAGAGGAAATCTGCTTATTTGAATGTCATCTGACTCACACAGCAAAAAGTATATTTACACTGAATGTCAGATATGATCTCCGCTATGACACACTAGAAAAAAAGTCTACCGGTAATTTGTATCAGATATTTAACACCAATATTTCGAAGATAATGGAAATAGAGGCACAATGAAGCTAAAGATGTGACAGTATGTTTACTAAATCATAAATATGAACACCCAGTAATGATATCCTATTTAAAACATGTTGTAATTACTTTCATAAAAAGTGAAATGTTGTGTTGCAAACTTAATGACAATGCACTAGCACAAATGTGGGTATTGATACAGTTATGCAAATATTGATACTAATTAACAGTATGCAATATACATACATTAGGGCCGTTATTGTTTAGTGTCAAATACTTCTCGCAGCAGCTTTACTGGACAGATCCATCTGTGTCAGGTGTGGGTGTTAGCTGTTTGTCCTTTACAGCCTATTTGAAACACATCTGTACATATATTTATTTAAATGCCTTCAACCATAAGGACTAGTTTTGAGTACCAGTATTGAAATAGAAAGTTACCCCCTAAAGTACTTGGCATTGTATCAATTAAAAAAAATATGCTATTGCCCATCCCTAGTGTGTACTTTATTTTCAGTTTTGTAGATACCTTGCCTTAATCATATCTCTCTGTATTTTTTTATCCAAACTGATTCAGTTTGGACAACATGCCCTCTGTTGCATCTCAAAGCAGAACCAAATATGATCGTCCAACCAAATTTGTTTTTGTTTTTTTTCAGTGATGCATATGAAACATAAGTATGGTCTAATGGCCTTAAGTATTTTTGAATGAAATTATTTTTCTCTCACTTCAGATTAACAGAATTTAGTGCTTCGGTCATTGATTCTGCAGAAATTAGATAAGTTTTTCACAGTACCCTTTGATATTTTTTTCCTTGTAAGCATCTATTTGTTTTGATACGGACAGATCATGCATGCATGATTAGCTAATCTGCCTGTTAATAACGCAACAAGTCACAATTGCTAATTATTCAACCCCTTATGACTCAACGCTTATAGTACTACAAAAAAAAACAAAAAAAAACCCCAAAAACTTTATTGGTGCAAAGAAAACAATACACACAACAGATATTGAGCCCCCCCAAATATAGTTCCAACTTTCATTCATTGAAAGATAAGTATATATAGTAATTATCATGACAAGCCAATAAACCTTTCTATATAATCACCAAAGAGGCCAATTTTCACTATCAAAAATCTAGTCATCTTCCAGTGGACTTTCTCACCAGAACCCATTTCTATTGCATCATTAGTGCGCATGCAGTTGACCCAAACTAGGCTAACACAACTAAAGTGTGGGAGGCTGGTCAAAAGCAGATGTAACAACTTAACCCTCACGACCCCAGCTGTCCGGCCTGGGCAAATAAAACGTCAACATCCGGCTGCACTGGCCCCACCTCTGACAGCTCCACTTCCTCCTTCTCACAGCAATCCTCATCCAACACAAGTCTCTAACACACAGTAATAGAGATGTAATCATAGTCACACAATGGTCTAAAATATGACCATATACTGTTATAATATGACATGTTATAATATGATAATAATAATCATGCATGATGTCGGTGTACAGTCTGTTGCATTCATTCACTCTAAAGCCCCACTCAACTAAGATACAGCCTATATCTTGAATGCATTTAGTAAAAAAATTCAAATCACCAAAACAGAAACTAAATAGGATCTAAATGTGCGGATAATCTAGGACTACACTAGGACTAAAGCAAAATGAAGAAACCATGTCTGCATGTGTGTATGACTAAACCTGGGCCAATCAAGCAGCATTCATTAGGGGTTGCTATTCAGATTTTTTGCTTGTCTCAAAGATAATAGGGTATCTGATTTTAAAAGGGTACCAGACCAGTCACCGTATATGTCAGAGGAATGGTATATGCACAAAATGAAGACTGAGAGATTATTTAAGAAATTAATAAAGAAATGATGCACTTTTACTGCAGTATAAATTGTTTTGTCTCTAGCACTGATGTTTGATTTAGACGATAGAGGAAAAAAGTAAATACCACCACTATCTATTATTCAGTGAGTCCTGACAGAGCTCCTGGTGTCGAGTTGAATTATTGGCAACTACAATGAAAAATATCTGGAATAGATGTTGCCTTAACAAAGGAAACTGAAAGTGGAAGTTGGACCAAAAGAAGAAACTAAAGGATGTGTTTTACCGTTTTGTGAGTATGAATACATCTTCATTGGATCACATAGCCTACAACTAAAACATCCAAAGTTCACTGTGTTCTTGAAGTACTGATGCAATAATATTATTATTATTATTATTATTATTATTATTATTATTATTATTAATAATAATAATAATAATAATAATAATAATAATAATAATAATAATAATAATAATAATAACGTTCACATCATATTCATGTGGCTTTATCATTTCCAGTTTGTATTGTAAAAATATAAGCAGGTGAAAATGGGCAACAGATGCTTAAAACCCGCTGGAACAGGTTACTTTGTACACTGACTGCAGCAGGTGCAGGGAAAAAAAAGAATCTAAAACCCAAGCTCCAGACGTGGGTCTAGAGACTATCTGCGCTGTGATGTGGTCTGCTCTGAAGTGTGCAGGAGGCAGGAGAAGTAACATTTTCATGTAAAAGGTCATAGATTAAATTGGCTTAAAAGGCTTTGAATGCATGTCACCAAGTTGGTTATTGTCTGTTATTGTGTGCCAACATACAAATATGACCACATCAGAAACTGCCAAAACTGTCACTGACACTCTTAGCCTATCGAAGAAATGAAAACTGACCAGAAATGTGAAATGAATATCCTCACAACTTTTGCATGTTTTAGCTACTTACACAAACGCGTGGTAGACAAACGCCCATTCCCGCGGTCTTTCCAACACGTTGTAGAGGTAATTCTGCAGGCGCCGGTAACGTGCATTCCTACGGCCGCTTTGCGCGCTGTAAGTGAGAGGCTTGCCCAGCAGACTGAGCCGGGCGCCCTGTTTTCTGTCCCCAGCCACACCTGTCGCACTCACGGGTGGCACGAAGTCGCCGACACGCACCGTATTGTTCATGATCTTGCGTCCCGATTCCACATCTTTGAGCGGCAGGTCTCGGTGGTCCCCTGAGCTTTTTCGCCAGAGCCCGGTGCTGCTGTTGTTATCTTCGCCGGCGTGGCTCCGCGGCATGGCATCACCAGCTCAATGCGGCGCTCAGAACTGTCACATGTAGTTGGTACGACTCAGTCGAGACTTTTACAACTAGACGGAAAATAACTTCTACAAAGGTCTTTTCATCATGTTCTCATCTGTGCGTAATAGCGCTACAGTTCGCTTTGGAGTCGCGGACCATCTGCGAGAGGTTGCAGGAAAGTGGGGTTTTGAAGGAGTGAATCCATCTTGACATTTGCCCGGGGGGAGGGCTCTCCCACCCTCCCACACTTTCTCTCTTACCCAAACACTCGGTCTGTTTTCTTTGACCTAAAGAGTGCGGGAGGTACAGTCTGATGTGCGGTTCAAAAGAAAAAAAAGAAACTCTTCTTCAGATATATATGTGGGCCTACATTATGTTTGTCTTGAGGCTAGTATTTTAGTCTTTATAATGTAGTTCAAGTGAAATTAAGAAAATCCTAAATAAAATAAAATATCAAGTTCAATTACTTGGTTGACTGTGGGAATACAGTATTTTTGTAGAAATTCAGCTGACACACACAAAAAAAATCACAATTTCCTATATATTGGTGTAAATATAACAGGTGCCACAGGCTGAATATCAAATTGTCGGCACATTTTATCCCTCATTTCACATCATGACAATATTGAAAAAGCTTTCCAACTTACACTCATGGATCTAGCGCACGCTCAACAAAGCCCATGAAGAGACTGCAGGTCTGGAGCAGTGTGTTGGATCCAAGCCTGTCCTCTAGCGGTGGTTTTCTAACATTACAAGGCAAAAGTGGGGGTATATACAGTAAGTAAGCACAGTCAGTATTATAGAGTAAAACTGAAACAGATAAAGGCTTAACCATCTAAATTATAGCGACATAGGCCATGTCCTTGCTTGGTAATCAATTGTAGCCTAGTATTATGTTTTCACACTCCCATTGTTTTACATATTTGCATTATCTAAAACTGCAAACAAATAAAATTATATCCTCCTGAGACCCGCCCATTCATTGTGTCCTTTATAGTGGACATCTTTTAAGTTTTGAGACTCTAGTTTGTGGCTGCACTATGATTAAAAAAAAAAAAGAATAATAAAAATAAATAAATAAAACAACAACAACAGCAACAACAACAACAACATTAATAATAATAATATATAAATAAAATACATAAATAAGTAAATAAAACAAAAAACGTAAATAAATAAGAAATTAAAAGGGAGTCTAAAAACTTTTTGAGGCGACTGTAGAACCGATCGAAAAAAAAATAAAAATGTTACGTTGTTAACTTGACATGGATTTAAAGGGATATTCCAGGATTTTTGTCATGGGGGCTCATTTCCGAGTTAGCCAGAGTGTTGCAGAGATGTGGAGACACTTTTTTAGCGAATTTCATGCAGTCCTTCCAGCTGCAGAGTTTTCTGTTGCTAGGCTAGTGCAAGTCAATGGTAAATGGTAGCCTGATTTTAATCAGGCTTACCCACTCCATAGTGCACCCAAAACAAGTCAACTATAACGCCAGACTGTTGATGCAAATGTCTGTGTTGATGGAACAATTTTAGAAATATAATCAACCTTGTACTTTAAAGGATTTATGTCCTTATGCAACAGCGCGTTTTTTCCCGATCTAGCTAGGCATGGGCGGAGTGATATCACCTTGCAGTTAGGTTTCCAGCTGATATTTGTTTACCTTCAGCTGTCGTCGTTAGCCGTAGAGTACAGTACAGTAGCAGGGCAGTAGCCTGCCCTGTTCTACAATCCAGACATGGCCAAGTTTGGAGGTCTCCCCGATGCTTGGAATATACAGACGAAGAGTTGAGAGAGATGGATGTTGAAAGGGCAGAACGCGAGAGAGTGTCGGTGAGTTAGCCCCCGCTACAGCTACAGAAAACCGGGTTGTTGCATTGTTCGTTGGAATGAACGATCAGTGCGGGGCTGTCTTTTCAGTTCCGTGCTCAACAGTGTAAACATCTCTTCTGTAAATCGCGTCACTGTGAAACGACATATAAATTTGCATTGCATGCGCATGTGAGCTTGTGAGCTATTATTCCACTCTGCCACGCTATAACACATAGCGTTACCTTTACATGAATGTTCACGGGCTAGCAACAACTTTATGAGCGTGCATGCCTTTTCTGTCAGCCGGATAGACTACAAGAGTGAAGCAAAAGTTCTAGCACAGTCCTTATCAATCGACCAGCAGGCTAACATAACGACAGGAGCAAGCTTGGGTAAAAAAGGTACAAACCTGTTCTTCATCACGGGATCTTGCGCTTGGAAAGACAGATGGTACTGCAGTAGTGGTCAGACTAGGCTTTCCAAAGGATTTGGTGTAGTAGTCTGGTCCGAAATGATCACTGCAAATCTTCTGTTTATGTCTCCACCGGTGTGTTGATGTCTAAAAGCCAGCAGCTACAAGCCACAGTAGAGTCCTTTCTCGATCGTGCACCGGAAAGCTGTGAAAACTTTGTGGTGCCCACCTGCGGGCTTTATTTGTACATTTTCGAAAAGCACACTGAAACACCATTTTCCCGGTAGTTCTTTTAAAATTCACCTCTTCACTCTGTGGTCTTCCCTATTACGACTTTTCTCGCTTCTCTGTTTACGTGATTGGTCACTTCACAACCAACTCGAGTAAAGTAAAATTCCGCTGCTGCTGCGAAGCTAGTCCCTCAGATATGGAAGGATTCATGCTATTCGCACTCAGTTTGATTTCAAAAATTACTCAATCAACATATATTTACATCGACAGTCTGCCGTTATAATTGACTTGTTTTGGGTGCACTATGGTGTGGGTAAGCCTGATTTAAATCCGGCTACCATTTACCATTGACTTGCGTTAGCCTAGCAACTGAAAACTGCAGCTGGAAGGACTGCATGAAATTCGCTAAAAAGTGTCTCCACATCTCTGCAGCACTCTGGCTAACTCGGAAATGAGCCCCCATGTCAAAAATCCTGGAATATCCCTTTAACACTATTACAGTCCCTTACAGAGGACATGTTACAACATTATGAACAAAAATAAAATTAACAAAATGTAAATGCTAAGGTGTTCATTTACCTCCAAATAGAAAATTAAAATAATAATAATAATAATTTAGATACACTTTTTTTCTTCGGGTCCCAAGAGGATATGAATTATTTGAAATAAAAAAGTATGATCAGGATAAAACCTCAATTATTAATTGTTTTGTCAGCACCATGGACAACAATTGTCTGACAGACAATCCAATCACATGCATTATGCAGACAATTGCGTCCAACTGGAAAAGTTACACATGACATCTTGTTTTGCTTCATTCCCCTGTATTCAACAGGAGCAGAGTATTAACTAACAGAACTTACATATGGTATACACATAAGTCAACTTAATAATGAGAAAGACTTTGATTGTTCATTTTAGTTCTGTAAGTGCCATGGCATCTTAATAATATAGGTTGTTCAACAAAATTGAAACCATGTCCTGGTAAGACAATAACACAGCAATCATTCCAATTCCATGTAGTTTGTTGACACTGACAACAGCTTTTACTAATGCAAATGTTGCACTCAAAATCATGGGTTAATATCAGTCAACTCACCATCATATACTGTATAACGATATCGTGATATAGACATATATTTTGTAACTACACATATAAACATGTATTCTACACTGTAGTATATGTCTAGTATATTTATGTGCTGATTGTTGTTAAATGGAGTTAATGTGATTAACTGAAATTCAGGAGCAGGACCACGCCTCAACCACCTTCTCCTCCTCACCAGCGAATCACAGTTCACCATAACCACACCTCTAATTTCCCGGAGCTATTTATAGCCACTCATCCCTTCATTCCAGTTCGTCTCGGTTAACTCAACCCCTCCCTCCCACCCCTATCTCGTTTGTCTTTCAGCCACAAGACATCTCCTAAAGGATGGGGTCCCGTTCCGCTGGGCCAATGGAAGATTGAGACGGAGCCCCCACCCATCGTCTCAACCCAGCCATTACTGCCTATTCACTCAGACATCCACTATCATTCAATAATAAATGTCTTCACTGCATTATGTTGATGGCGTGGTCCTAGCTAGTGAATTAATAATAAGTGATATTCCTCCAACTATTCTTCATTATTGAATCATTGCCCCATTATGTACATTTCCCATTCACTTCACGTGTATGTTCCCATTCATTCAGAAGGGATGACTTCCAAAACAAGGAAGCACAGATCTATGGGAGATGAAAACTAGCTATCCTGACTGCTTCAGGAGTGTGGAGACAGGAACCTGACCAGCAGCATGAAAGCAGCATAAAGTGGCATGGCCTATGTATCAGCACATATGCAGGCTACAGAACAGTTAATGTTCACAAATGTTTTATGATGCACTGTCACACATGCCCAACAGAAGGGGAGAACTGCACTTTTTGGAGTGACAATTACATCTAGGTGTGGATTTCATAAAAACAGTGTATGTTTCTTGGGCTTCTAGCTCAACACACCCTGGTCCTTCACCCCCTGTGGCAAAGTAACCTTAAAGGTTTGCTTTGAGTCCACAGTCATCCAGCTTCACAGTCCAGCCTTCAGGAGCAGATGCTTCCTCCTGCTGCCTCCTTTCCTCAGACACAACACTGTACGCCTACTTTATCTTTGGCATCAGTAAATATATCAGTCTTGGTCTTACTGGTACTAAACCAGGACTAAACCTGAAACTAAAACTGGACCAGAATTAAATAGGAGCAAACCAAGTCTGCATCAGGACTAAAATGGGCTCAATTTAGGACCAGTAAATGACTACGAATGCTCACTGAATCTTGAAAGTATTTTACCAGGTGCTCTTTGAGATAGTGGGCAAAACAAGTGATATATTTAATAGTGCAAACTAAACAAATGCCAAAATAACTCTTTAAACGCTAATATAGGTTCAATAGCATTTAAAATGTTTGCAATGCACTGCAAAAGGATGAACAACAAAAATAAAAATGGTATCAGGAGTCATGTTAAAAGGGCTGCAAGGGCTGGCTGTTTGAAAGAATAGCGTTATACCTGGACGGTGATCCCCGCACCCAGAAACATCTAAACTGTCAAATATTTGAACGTTGTGAAATATGCTAAATGGAACAGGATTAAATGTGTAGTCTTAATTCGTGGGCTACATGCTTTAGCACCACGGACAGCGACATCGATTTGAAAGACGCAAAGCATAGGCTACAAGTGGAAAGTTACACGCTCTTAAGTCTGACATGACAGGTTGTTTTAGGAACCATTTACTTCTTTGTTCAGAACTCCTGTATACAACAGAACAGTATTAGGGAGCGCTTCGGTCGGGATTACGCGAACGCACGGCGCTTCAGGACGGGATTAAAGCGCAGCTATTCCCAATCCAAACTCCGCGAGGCATTTCCCAACCGAACAAGCTCATCCATACCCGCCCATTGTCCACGTCCTGTGTCCCGCTCATTACGCCACTAAATCGTAGCATCTTCATGGAAACATGGCCGACGTTCCTCAGCTCATCAAGATAGGAATTTCTCTCAAAATGCTTCCTAACAATACCGCTGTCTACTTCAAATCTGATGGTGCCAGATTTGGACAAACGCGCACCATCAAACTGTTGACCGGATCCAAGTACAAGATTGATGTAGTCATAAAGCCTGGAGCGTCCGAAGCCATGTAGGTAGCCTTTTCATATATGTGGTATAGCTAGCCTGTAATCCATTATCTGGGGTTAAACCACTAACGACTTAGGAGTGTCTTGGCTCTGAACTGCCCTTTTACACTATGCATAATTAAACGAAACAGTATGCGAGTGTTTTGCTTCTAAGATGCTAATGAATTTGTCCATTGTTAAGACTATATGTTGCATCGAATTATGTCTATCAAAATTCATTAGGTTACAAGAAAAGGGTAAATATAAGGTAGGCTATTGCTGATAGAAAAAAGTAGGCTAGGTTTTAATCATGAGCACCTGAAAGCTGTGCACAAACCACAGTATGTCAAATCCACTTAAAGGTTTGGAGTTTGGCTCTCTCATATCATTGCACTCTTGTGCTTTGTACACAGTTATTCTTGGTTATTCCAGTGAAAACAGGGTTCAATAAAGGTCACACATGAACTCGCCAATGCAGCGTCAGTAGGCTTTGCAAATATGTAAACATGCTGTTTGCATTGACAAGCCAGTTGATACAAATAATAACAACAGATAAACTAAATAATATACAAATGAAATTGTTTGCTTTAAAGGAGCCTTAATGTGCTTATATTTCTCATTTGTTATGATCATTTGCTGTTGCATCATTCAAAGTGAATGTATAGGATTATTTTAAGGCCACTGAGCAACTGTGCCAGTGTGTTTACACACAATTTGATTTATAATATTGAAACAGGCTTTGAGTGCATGTGTGTTGTCTCGTTTGTACAGGTCTATGAGCATTGGTGGGGTGACTTTCCCTTTGGAACAACAGTCTAAAGACCCGCAGTCTGTGATCTACAGCGGACTGTATGACACGGAGGGTGTGGCCCATACCAAAAGTGGAGAGAGGCAACCGGTTCAAATAAGCATAGAGGTATTGTAGTTTTGAATGGCCATTATTCTGTGCACCAACAAAAGCCAGATGTCATTTATATTTTATTTGTGATTTGTTATTGAGTAGTAATAAGTAATGACAATAATTCCCTAAAAACAGCATTGCGCTACATATACTTTTTATATAATCTGCATATCAAAGGTACACCTGATGCCCTTCCTGATGCATAGTTCAATATTTGACTGGGCTAGAATGAGATATTATTTGCTTGTTAACGTCAGGGGGTAGCAGGAAAATATAATTTCTTGTTTTAACAATATTTTTGTAGCCTGCTGATGTCATAACATAACTAATCACCTGTGCTGTACATATGCTTTTCTCTCAGTTCACAGAAGCTGGCCAGTTTGAGACTGTATGGCAAGTCAAGTTTTACAACTATAACAAGAGGGATCATTGTCAATGGGGAAACAGCTTTAACAGCATAGAATATGAGTGCAAACCAAATGACACACGCACGCTCATGTGGATCAACAAAGAGATGTTCCTCTAGATGTGTCTACTACAGTCATCTGTTGAAAATAAGTGATTGCTACATTTGTACTCCTCCATCATGGGTGCCATGGTGCTATTTATAAAGAAATTCAGAATTTAGTGTTTTTCCAAGTGATGCAACCATTTAAAACCTGTTTCCGTGCTCAAAAAGTTATATGAGAAGACAGATAAGCAGTTACTTACGTTTCTTAGATTCAAGTGCAACCTATGTGTTTATTTGAATTGCATGACTATGGTGCATTTCAACATGCCACTTATCTAAATTATGTTTAATGTAATCAAGAGGCAGTAGACCCCTGCACAATTGTGTTCAATGTACAATATTTCTCATTAACTTGGCCTGCATTGTGTTTACATGTCTGCCTCCAGGCTGCAGTGTAGTCACTAAACATTTAGAAAATACTTAATATACTTTGCACAACAGCATACATCTAGTCCTATGAGGACACAATACATTTATTGTACAAGTCTTTCCAAAATAGTGTTCATAATAGTAGGTCACTGAATTCCTGTATTTATATGATATAAATGTATTTTTGTGCAACAGTATTATATTTTTGTACTGTGATGAAAGTGATTTGATTGATTACCTGCAAAAGTGTCTGAAATATATTTTCTATGCAAGGATGGCAAAAGTATGTATGCCATAAATGTGTTATTGTTTCCAGTTATATAAAGTTATGAACAAAAAATATTTGTTTGGCAAATTTCTGTTGGTAGGACATTATTTAAATCAGACCTGGGGACAAAGGGCTCGTGTGGCTCCAGGTTTTCTTTCCAACCAAGCAGCAGCACACCAAACTGTTCCACAAAAGGCCGGTGTGGCTGCAGGTTTTTGTTCCAGCCAACCAAGAGCACATCTTAAACTGTCTGAAGACTGACATCAGTTGATTAAGTGACTCATTTAATCAACTGATGTCAGTCTTCAGACAGTTTAAGATGTGCTCTTGGTTGGCTGGAACAAAAACCTGCAGCCACACCGGCCTTTTGTGGAACAGTTTGCCCAGGTCTGATTTAAATGTATATTTTCGTGGTACAAACGATTGCCATAGCTGTGGAGTAGTACCACAAATCGTCCAGCAGATGGCGTCGTCGCTCAAACTGTGAAGGAAATTATAGTTCCCGGATGTACAGTAGCGCCCCTCCCCCTCTGGCCCTCTCCTGCTCCTACTCCTCCCCGCGGCTCTCCCTTCCTCTCACTGCAGTCAAAGCTCGCTCCAACACAGTGTCACAGAGGGTCGGGACTTGGACCTGAAGCAAAAACCGAGAGCTCCAACAGAACATCGCATTTTGTCCGAATATCTGGCCACTGTTCGGCGGCATCCACAGCCCCCCTCAGCCCCTCTTTTCCGTTTACATCGCCTGGATTTCATCGTCCGATCTTCAAAATGGTAAGCAGCAGCCGCGGCACTATTTTCTCCCTCCGCCGACTGGTAAACACACCAGTGGCTAGGCCTGTGCTGTCATTGTGTCGAAGGATCGCGTATTTTGATGGATTGTCTTCTGATGTCACACTAACTTATTGTTAAATTTACAAATGGCAAAGAGGAAATGGTTTTCTCAAGCTCTCTAGATAACTGCCTCTTCTCTTGGCCATACCCCTTGGCTGTCACTAGCCTCAAGCCTATGGCCCAGATATTTCTTAAACCTTCTCGACATTGCTCGCACTATTACTAGCAAAGAGGTCCCATAAAATATGTTTTTGCTTGCATGTAAAAGTCAAGACTATGCCTTTTTGGTGAATTAATGGTTGGTAGCACAAGCTAAAGGAAGCGTACGGCTGCTCAAATTAAGCTAGCACATAAAATCATTATTCCATTTTCACACAGCGTCGTCGCCTATATGTCTTTTAATAATCTTGATAGAGTTGCAGGTTTTGTTTCAGGATTCCCTCACTACTCATAATACCACATCTATCTACCTGATATTTTGATGGTAGATTTCTAACAAATCTGCGGGAAGTTAGCAACGTTTGGCTCCTGCTGTCAGTGCTAATGGAGCTCACCTATTAAATGTTAAAATGACGGGCAAAGATAACAAGTTGTAAACCAGCCATACCCTTTTATCCCATCCCAATCTATGTATTTGCACGAATGATCTAAAACATTACGAACAGGCAAAAATAAAAAAATATAGCTGCAAGCAGCAATGTGGGGGCCAAGCACCGTTTGACGGGGTCTAACAAGGTCTGACAGGATCTAACAGAGTCTAACAGGGTCTGACAGGGTCAGGGTCTAACCCTGTCAGAACAGACACCTCAAAGACAGATCAAAGGTTGATAGGTGCGTTGCTAGGCAATTGACAAACTTCTGCAACTTTGACCTGCTGGTGCCACTAGACGGTTGGGACTGGGGGCCTATAAATCGCTGTGGGTAATGAGGAGACTGGCTGGAATGTGCATGCAAAATTTCACAACTTTTTACCAGACATTTCTAGGGGTTGCCATAGACTCCCATGGTGAAAGGAATAAAGAAAAAATAATAAGAATCAGGAGACCAAAACATCAAAAGAAAGATCAAAGGGTTGCTAGGCAACTTCAACCAGGCAACGCAGAACAATCACTATATAACTCACTATACAACTCACTAAATATTATTCTCATATTATACTCCTAAGATCTCAAGACGTTATTCATGATTTATGAATGTTAAAGTAGGGTACCGCAGCATGTGACACTTCAAATGTGTATTTACTCAGTTTCTGTCACATTTGCCTACATCCACTGGAAGTGACCTAACCTGTAATGATAAATGACCTGAGAAGCTTGGTTAAGTGGCCACATTTGCCTGTCACTGCACCATCCTCCTGCGTGGAGCTGAAATGTGGTGCATACCCCTTCCACTGATGATGTGCCAACTTGTAGCCTGTCAAGAGTATATTCTTCCATCCATCCATCCAACTTTATTTCTATAGCACATTTTATAAACAGAGACAGTTTCCAAAGTGCTGCACATAAAATTCAATAGAACTTAATGGTAGATTTCTAACAAATCTCCTACAATTCTTCGCTGTAGGAGGCTGGGGGCAGGGACTGACTCGCACACAGTTGCTTAAGCTTGTAGTGGAATGATCTGATGCAAAGGGGACCATATGCTGCCTAGCAATCAAGCACCACCCACATACAGATCGAGCCGAGCTAATGTAAAAGATAAAAGCCACAATGAACCTGCAGCAGTATGATGGTGATCAACATGCCCGTCCAACCTGCCCACTCCAGCTCCATTTCTGCTCCTCACAGGCCAAGACTCTCCTCGGTGCCAGCAATCACCAGCACATTTCCAACTTCTCTGTTTCTTAAATATGAACCATATGTACAGGTCAGTGGTCTGATGCCCAACTCACTGCAAAAGCAGACTGTTGGGCACCGCACCCTTGCATAAGGCTGAGTACCATTGGAATTCTTTTTCCGGTACCAATAGTTTAGCAACACCTGGTCTTGGTAGGCTTTCCTCGCTGCTTTAATCATTTTAAAAAAACAAAAAACAAATATTTCTGGTGTAATGTTCACAAATTCTTTTAAATACAATTTCTTATGAAGAGAACTAGTTTGTCTAAACATTTTTAGAGTTTTGAAGTAAAAGGATTTCTTGGTGCACAGGTGCCCAGGTGGTAATGGTGCACATGCTCACCGTCCAGATTATTTTCTTGAAAATGGACCATTTGCTGTAAAATAGAGTGTGTCTGTTTAAGAGTTAATGCTTTGTTTTCAGAGGCATTTTCTTTAGTGGTTTTGTTCAGGGGTTTGTGAGTGAAAGAGTGAAAAATATTTATTATAAAGCTTGTAATCTATAACTCAAATTTAAGTTTGATGTGCACAGAAATAAGTGGAAATAGAGTAGTAAATGGATAAAAGACCATGGATTAAGATTGAAACATTTGGACAATGAGACTTCATTGCTGCCCGAGACCCCAGATGTGTAATAGGCAGTGAGCGAGTGAGTGAATGAATGAAAATCAACCAGAAGCTACAGCCTTTGTTGGAGTTGGACAGTATGCTAAAATATCATATCAGGATTTTTCAGAGCGTAGATCACTTTCTTAAGATGACTAAAGCATCTTCTGTCAGTTCATACTTCTTTGGTTAAATCCACCTGTCACTCACTCAGAGCATGAAAGAGCCCGGCCAATATAAACGGTGTGTGGGATCTGTCTGTATTACTTTGAGCATAAAGCTGCATTAAACGGAGAACTGAAACCCAATACACAAACCTGACAAAATAGTAGATTGCTTCACGGACCACATCACAAAACAGTTGTATTGCCCAGTCCTGGTCATTGCGGCTTGTTCCTGAAGCTCTTAAAGGGATATGCCACCCCCAGTTCAAATTTGGGCATCTCCCCACAGTCCAGAGACTAAAATAAGTGGTGGAAAGCGTTTTCCTGCTCACCCAGCCATTGTCCGAGTCTGTCGCCACTGACCGCCGCGGTATCTGCAGTTCCTCCGCCTTAGACTGGAGTCTAACGTCGCCAGAGAAAGATTTTGGCCAAAAGGAATAAATTTGCTCGATGCGTTTCCCAATTACTTTCTGTGTAGTGCGCATTCATATCGAGTGCAAATAAATGTGCAAATCAACACGGAGAGCTTGCCTTGGTCATTTTGGGTGGGAACTATTTTCCAGTGCGGAAGAATAAAGCCGAATCACGCACCACGTTGTGCAACAGGGGAACTCCCTTCCCGGTGCGTAACTGGGATTCCCCTGGCAGCGTACTGCGTGATTCGGCTTTATTCTTCCGCACTGGAAAATAGTTCCCACCCAAAATGACCAAGGCAAGCTCTCCGTGTTGATTTGCACATTTATTTGCACTCGATATGAATGCGCACTACACAGAAAGTAATTGGGAAACGCATCGAGCAAATTAATTCCTTTTGGCCGAAATCTTTCTCTGGCGACGTTAGACTCCAGTCTAAGGCGGAGGAGCTGCAGATACCGCGGCGGTCAGTGGCGACAGACTCGGACAATGGCTGGGTGAGCAGGAAAATGCTTTCCACCACTTATTTTAGTCTCTGGACTGTGGGGAGATGCCCAAATTTGACCTGGGGGTGGCATATCCCTTTAAGATGCGGACCTATATTCATTGTTCTAAGGGAGTGGGTCAGGTGGGAGATCAATCAAAATGTTTTATCATCTATAATAAAAAACAAAAATCATAAAACAAATACAGTATGATTGTTGAAATAGAGCTATAAAGTCATATTGCTGGTCTCGTGATTAATTTTACAGTTCATTCACTTTTTCTGTGACGCCCATCCAAGACATTTGCTTCACATTTATGATGGATTAAATGGCCTGAATGTCATAGTCTGGATCATTTAATGGAATATTGAGAGATAATATTTATAATTGATGCATATAAACACCATTCCTCCTAAAATTAACATATTCTGCTAACGGTTCAGGCTGTAGGTCTCACACAGAATTCCCATGTGATTGTCTCATTTTCCTCACTGCTTTATTGGATTCAGAAAATGATGGATGGCTTCAATCTTCTGCACAGCATTATGCCAATTACCCCAGGAGCATTGCAGCATTTGTGTGAAAATTGCACCCCATTTTTGACAGAAACCTTTTCATTGTTATTGCTTTCCGCTTCATGCTTGTAACTGTACTATATTACTTTAGATGAGTACATTTGTTACAATGTTTATAGTTTTATGTAGTTGTGCCCACACCCAGCCTGCCCTTGACTGCGCACTGAACAGTAGATAAGGCAGGTGCCAGGTGTGACAGTAAAAGAGTGTGCTCAGCAGCAGCAGCAGCAGCAGCGGCCCCTCTCCACTCCCCCACCCTCACGTACCAGTAATACTAAACAAGCATTTTTCACTTACAGCCTTTAACACTAGGCCAGCCCTTTAACATGGCTGCTCCTTCTTGATTATTTTGATGGTAATTTCAAATTGCATGTATTTCTTTTGTTTCTTTTTTAAGACAAAGTTGTTAAATTTTGAGTCCAAGCAGTGCCCAGAAAGTGTTTGTACTTGCGTGTCAGAGCGTTCTTGTGCAGCCTGGTTTACTGGGCTCAGTCTTTCATGTTATGATTGGTTCTGCGGGTCTATAATTAGATGGATTTTTTTGGGTCGGCCTTGGTGTTACTGCTGAACAAGCGGCCATGCCAGATTCTTCATTATGCAAACGCGTGTTGTGTGCTAAGGCCTAATTGATTCTGAATGAAGCATTCATTATTGATGAGCCAACACGAGTCTATATCCCTCTCTCCTCTCCTCCCTGGAAGAGCCTTTGACTTGCTCTTGTGCCTTCTCTTGCTCTGTGTGAGGCCAGATGTTCATTGACATATAGGGCAGCTGCATCAAGTGGTTTGTTATTGGAGGATGACTAGCAATACGGCTGACCCCTTTGTGGTCTTAGCACTGACCTATGACAAGCTGTGAGTAGTAAACCTGTAATCCTGGACACCAAATCTTCTTTGCTGTAAGTCCCCTCCTTCCAGAAGCTCTCCAGTGTTTAACCACAGTCAACATCAGGATTGGACCTGTAAACATGAACTAACTGAAACTCTCCAACAAAATCCAAAATTAACTTGAGCGTTCTTACTTTTTATATTGTGCTTACAATTACAAGTAACAAGTAACAATTACAAGTAACAAGTTACTAACCCCTAGTCCCAAGAAAGTTTGTATTGACAGTTTCTGATCCTACGCACAATTAATGGCAGACCCTCTGACCAAACAAAGCTCTGAGGACCCCCTTAAACTCTTAGTGGGTCATGCCCCCAGCTTGGGACCTACTAAAGCATTCTTGATGTTTTTAGTGTCCATCCTTCCAATAACTGTTCTGATAAATACTCCCATTGCCTTTATTAACTTGCTTAGCCAAGTTTATTACGAGCACTTGTGCACCAGTTGTCTCATTACTGTGCTTTTACAATAGAGAGGAAGCTGTTCTGTTTTAGCGTAGTGCCCTTGTTGCAGAAAAAGCTTTTATTTCTCTCAATGTGGATGCTGCTGTCCATTCGAACTGTGTGATCAATGGCCGCTAACTATAGCCATTTGAGAGCGGCATTACCACCTGTTTTTTGAATAAATCAATAGCTCTATTTTTAACCACTGGCTGCAGCGTTTGTCTTTTAGAGCTATAAATAACAAAGGCAATTTGTCAGCATGAAGCAATAATGTGACCATGCATTCCCCCACTTTTGCTGCACTGTGCAATTATATGGCGGTTGATTCAGGAGCCTCAGGAAATGAAAAAGTTTGGGATATATTTATGGAAACTGCTTTTATTTTTAGGTCTGCGCAGTATGCTGCTTATTCACTATACCTTTTTTATTTTCCTATATTGCATTGTTCTACAGTAGTTCCTCATGACATCGGACCAGTGTGTTACTGGCAGCAGAACGCACTCAAATACATGCTGAATTTGAATTTAGGAAAAGTACCTCATTAAAAAGAACAACCATACCAGCCAAAATAATAAACTAAACAACCCTACTCAGACCTTCATGGAATTATCAAAAATGTACCTAGAGTTGTTGTTTTTTTATTATTACTTCATTCGCACATGTTTAAGTAATCCTTTTATTATTTGTCTGCATACATCCCTCAAAGCTAAAAGTGCTGTTCCACCATGTGATGCCATGGGTAGTTTTAAAGTTGACAGCTACCTTTTAACCTTTTTGTTCAGTAGAGAATGGAAATTCCATGGCTGAAATCATCCAAATGATTCTAGTGAAGGTATTTGGTTTTAAAAACAAAAAGAAAAAGTTTTAAAAACAGTGAAAGAAAGTAGAGGTGTTTTTGTATGTGAGAGAAGAACTCAGCCTAAATAGGCAGCGTTTGGGTGTTAAACATGTGTGAATGATACAAAACACAACTCTGGCTATGTTTTTGATGAGGAAACAACATTATAACATACATCAGAAAACTATATATAATATTGGCTCTAACCAAGAATAATTGACCCAAATAACAGCTAGGTATTCTAGGATTACTTGGCTAACATTCTTTACACAGGGGGTTGTTACCCTCTCCACGTACAGGTTCTGGGTGGGGTGGGTCTTAGGAAAATCACAGCGGGATCCATCCATCCATCCATTTTCTTCCGCTTATCCGGGGCCGGGTCGCGGGGGAAACAGTCTAAGCAGGGACGCCCAGACCTCCTTCACCCCGGACACTTCCTCCAGTTCCTCCGGGGGGACCCCAAGGCGTTCCCAGGCCAGCTGGGACACATAGTCCCTCCAGCGCGTCCTGGGTCTTCCCCGGGGCCTCCTCCCGGTGGGACATGCCTGAACACCTCCCGAGGGAGGCGTCCAGGAGGCATCCGAAACAGATGCCTGAGCCACCTCAGCTGGCTCCTCTCGACGTGGAGAAGCAGCGGCTCTACTCCAAGCTCCTCCCGTGTGGTTGAGCTCCTCACCCTATCTCTAAGGGTGCGCCCAGCCACTCTACGGAGGAAACTCATTTCGGCCGCTTGTATCCGCGATCTCGTCCTTTCGGTCATTACCCAGAGCTCATGACCATAGGTGAGGGTAGGAACGTAGATTGACCGGTAAATTGAGAGCTTCGCCTTTCGGCTCAGCTCCTTCTTCACCACAACGGTCCGGTACAGTGACCGCATCACTCCCGACGCTGCACTGATCCGCCTGTCAATCTCACGCTCCATCCTCCCCTCACTCGTGAACAAGACCCCGAGATACTTGAACTCCTCCACCTGAGGCAAGGACTCTCCACCCACCCAGAGAGGGCAAGCCACCTTTTTCCGGTCGAGAACCATGGCCTTGGATTTGGAAAAGCTGATCCTCATCCCAGCCGCTTCACACTCGGCTGCGAACCGCCCCAGTGCACATTAGAGGTCCCGGTTCGATGAAGCCATCAGGACATCATCATCTGCAAACAGCAGAGATGACATCCTGTGGTTCCCAAACCGGATCCCCTCCGGCCCCTGACTGCGCCTAGAAATTCTGTCCATAAATATAATGAACAGAACCGGTGACAAAGGGCAACCCTGGCGGAGTCCAACATGCACCGGAAACAGGTCCGACTTACTACCGGTGTACTGTCAGAGTGAGACGCTTTGTCAGTTTAAGACGCCTCCTCGAGATGAGCGCTACTGCGCAAGCGCAACGCTTTGTTAGTGCGTGATGTAATGGTTTAGAAACAGCTGAGCTACAGCTGTGATGTGAAAGCCGTACGCTTTCATGCGCTACTGCTTAAGTAAGTAACATTTTAACAGTTTATTGGTTTTATTGTATGTTTTAACCAATTAAGCATGTAACGAACGAGATGTGAATGTTAGATTTGCGGTGTACTGTCAGAGTGAGACGCTTTGACAGCCCAGCTGTTTTTAAACCATTACATCATATGCGCAGTAGCGCTCATCTCGAGGAGTCGAGGAGGCGTCTGAAAGTGACAAAGCGTCTCGGTTATCTGACGTAGGTATTCTGCCGCAAATCTAACATTCACATCTTGTTCGTTACATGCTTAATTGGTTAAAACGTACAATAAAACCAATAGACTGTTAAAATGTTACTTACTTAAGCGCATGAAAGCGTACGGCTTTCACATCCCAGCTGTAGCTCAGCTGTTTCTAAACCATTACATCACGCACTAACAAAGCGTTGCGCTTGCGCAGTAGCGCTCATCTCGAGGAGGCGTCTTAAACTGACAAAGCGTCTCACTCTGACAGTACACCAGCAATGCGAACACAGTTCCTGCTCCGGTCATACAGGGACCGAACAGCCCTTAGCAAAGGGCCCCGAACCCCGTACTCCCAGAGCACTCTCCACAGGACCCCACGAGGGACATGGTCGAATGCCTTCTCCAGATCCACAAAACACATGTGGACTGGTTGGGCAAACTCCCATGCACCCTCGAGCACCCGATGGAGAGTATAGAGCTGGTCCAGTGTTCCCCGGCCGGGACGAAAACCACACTGCTCCTCCTGAATCCGAGGTTCGACTATCGGTCGAATTCTCCTCTCCAGCACCCTGGAATAGACCTTACCGGGAAGGCTGAGGAGTGTGATTCCCCGATAATTGGAACACACCCTCCGGTCCCCCTTCTTAAACAGAGGGACCACCACCCCGGTCTGCCAGTCCAGAGGTACTGTCCCCGACCGCCACGCGATGTTGCAGAGACGTGTCAGCCAAGACAGCCCTACAACTTCCAGCGACTTGAGATACTCAGGACGGATCTCATCCACCCCCGGGGCCTTGCCACCGAGGAGCTTTCCAACCACCTCAGTGACTTCGGCCAGGGTGATGAACAAGTCCGCCTCCAAGTCTCCAGCCTCTGCTTCCTCTTCGGAAGACGTGACGGCGGGATTGAGGAGATCCTCAAAGTATTCCTTCCACCGTCCGATAACATCCCCAGTCGAGGTCAACAGCTCCCCACCCCCACCGTAAACAGTGTTGGTGAAGCACTGCTTCCCCCTCCTGAGGCGCCGAACGGTTTGCCAGAATTTCTTTGAGGCCATCCGATAGGCCTCTCCGAACTCCTCCCAAACCCGAGTTTTTGCCTCTGCGACCACCCGGGCTGCAGCACTCTTGGCCCGCCGGTACCCGTCAGCTGCCTCAGGAGTCCCATGAGCCAACAACGCCCGATAGGACTCCTTCTTCAGCCTAACGGCATCCCTTACTTCCGGTGTCCACCACCGGGTTCGGGGATTGCCGCCGCGACAGGCACCACAGACCTTACGACCACAGCTACGGGCGGCCGCATCGACAATAGAGGCCGAGAAAAGAGCCCATTCGGACTCTATGTCCCCAGCCTCCCCCGGAATCCGGGAGAAGCTCTCCCGGAGGTGTGAGTTGAAGGTGCCCCTGACAGAGGGCTCTGCCAGACGTTCCCAACAGACCTTCACGATACGCTTGGGCCTGCCAGGTCTCTCCGGCTTCCTCCCCTGCCAGCAGACTCAACTCACAACCAGGTCGTGATCAGTTGACAGCTCTGCCCCTCTTTTCACCCGAGTGTCCAAGACACGCGGCCGGAGGTCAGATGACACGACAACAAAGTCGATCATCGACCTCCGTCCTAGGGTGTCCTGGTGCCATGTGCACTGATGGACACCCTTGTGCTCGAACATGGTGTTCCTTATGGACAAACTGTGGCCAGCACAGAAGTCCAATAACAGAACACCGCTCGGGTTCAGATCAGGGAGGCCGTTCCTCCCAATCACCCCTCTCCAGGTGTCACTGTCGTTGCCCACGTGGGCGTTGAAGTCCCCCAGGAGAACAGCGGAGTCCCCGGTCGGTGCACTGTCCAGTACCCCTCCCAGGCACTCCAAGAAGGCCGGGTACTCTGCACTGCTGTTCGGCCCATAGGCCGACACAACAGTGAGAGACCTGTCCCCGACCCGAAGGTGCAGGGACGCG
The DNA here is from genome assembly GCA_036785185.1 of Paratrypauchen microcephalus. Taxonomy (NCBI): domain Eukaryota; kingdom Metazoa; phylum Chordata; class Actinopteri; order Gobiiformes; family Gobiidae; genus Paratrypauchen; species Paratrypauchen microcephalus. Next base: position 17,068,819 of record JAVJIX010000001.1, on the reverse strand, counting down.
ATCCTCTCGTTCACCGGGGTGAACTCCAACACTCGGCGGCTGAGCTGTGGGGCAATGAGCAGGCCCACGCCGCCGTTCCCCACGGGCAACGCCAGAGAAATGGAGGGTCTAGCCCCCCTCAAGGAGTTGGGTTCCAGAGCCCAAGCTGTGCGTGGAGGTGAGGCCGACTATATCTAGACGGTAACGCTCAACCTCCCGCACAAGCTCAGGCTCCTTCCCCCCCAGCGAGGTGACATTCCATGTCCCCAGAGCTAGTCTCCATGTCTCTCTGCACCTGGCCCTTATGGATCCTCCTGCGGGTGGTGGGTCCACAGGAGGACGGCCCCACGTCGCTTCTTCGGGCTTCGCCACCAGACGCTTGCTGGCGCGCACCCACCCCAGGTCTGGCTCCAGGGTGGGGCCCCGGTGACGCCAGTCCAGGCGACGTATCTGACCTTGTTTTAAACCTCAACATAAGGGCTTCTGAACCGCTCTTAGTCTGACCCGTCCCCCAGGACCTGTTTGCCTTGGGTGACTCTACCAGGGGCATAAAGCCCCCGACAACATAGCTCCCAGGATCATTCGGGCACTCAAACCCCTCCACCACGTTAAGGTGGCGGCTCAAGGAGGGGTCACGGCGGGATATTCTTTCAAATGCATAATATGTTATGAGTGTATTGCACAATTTATTTTCAGTATTGGTCGATGTGACGCTCCATTGTGCACATAGCATCTGGCTTTATTTGCTGTAAAAGAATCAGGTAAGCTGTCTGACAGAGTAGAGTGGGAGTGTGGACAGTCAGCCTGCCATGATCACACTGTCAAAAGCCTAAGTCTCTGTGCTGGCTAATCCTGTGTCACCTCTTTCTCGAGGCTGATCTTAAAATACATCCACCTCTCAGGCCGCCACAGTAGATGAGCGGTGCACTGAAATGACATAACTGCTACATAACCGACAGCCTCAGTGTGAAACATCTGAACAAAACAAATTGGAAGCTTTATTTGTCATTGTATTTCTACAACAAGATGAGATTGGAAATGGACTGTTCTCTTGACCTTAAAGCAGCAGACTGGTGCGCTAACATCCCACCTCTCTCACACCTGGAGTCACAGATTTTCTGAACTCAGATGAACGGACAATTGGTCTGAGACCTAGTACTGCAAAGTCTCCAACTTCATGCCCCCCCCCCCCCCCCCCTCTTCTCTCCCCTCCCTCCCCTGGCCTGTCTCGCCCTTTCCTCCCTCCCCTGGCCTGTCTCGCCCTTCCCTCCCTCCCCTGGCCTGTCTCGCCTTTCCCTCCCTCCCCTGGCCTGTCTCATCCTTCCCTCCCTCCCCTGGCCTGTCTCGTCCTTTTCTCCCCTGGCCTGTCTCGTCCTTTCCTCCCTCCCCTGGCCTGTCTCCCCCCTCCCTCCCCTGGCCTGTGGCGTCTGGCAGCAGCCGGGTGAGGGCTCGTGGACAGTGCTGCAGTGTTGGACGGGATGAACTCCGGATGTGGCTGCAGCACATAAGCCAAAGAGCCACACACTGTATGCGCAGAGAGCGCCACACAAACCACATTGCAGAGAGGGAGTCTGGCACAAAGAAAAATGTACATGAATTGTGGCTACTTCAGCTCTTTTCATTATATTATTGGAAATGATGTAGTTTTCTATAAAAAATTTAATACTTCTCCCATCCCATTCTGCTTAGTGTGCCGTATCTTGTAGTTTCACTTTTTTCATTTCATTATATTGTCACATATTTACTGTGCCCAATTGTTGATCAAAATTTTGACTTTTGTTTTTGTTCTTAGGGAAATGAAGCCAGTTATCCCCTGGAGATGTGCTCGCATTGTAAGTATATGTTGTACTATACACTAGAGGTAAGATCGGGCCTAAAAAATCCAGCCCGACCCGGCCCACGGGTATTAAAGCCCGACCCGGCCCGAACACGACCAATTAACTTGATTTGCAGGCCCGAGCCCGAAGCAAACCCGAAATTTCATATTTTATTTGTGAGGAGGAGGGAGGAGGAGGGGTGATTTATGATAACAAATTAAAGCCTGTCTTTTGTAACGCAATCTAAGTTAAACAAGACTGTATAAACATTTACATCTTTTATATTTCTGTTTCTGCAGAGGGTACATTAACCTAGGGCTGGGCGATATGGAGGAAAAAAAATTACCTCGATATGTTTTTGTTATATCTCGATATACGATATATATCTCGATATCTATGCAGGGGAAAAAAACAAAAAAACAAAAAACAAACGCACCAAATTCAGCAAGGATTTTTTTTATTTATTGAAGTGCAAACAGGTAGGCAGCCAAGTGCCTAAAGGTAGACAGGTACTAGTAACAAAGTGCTTGTGCACCATTTTTAACATTACCAAACCAAGTAGTACATTGCCTTATTTTAATTGTAAACATAAAATCTGAGGGTAGACAGTTCTTATAAAGTGCTTCTTTAATATTTAAGATAAAAGACAAAAAAAAATCCCTCATTTCGTAGCCAAGTCCCTAGAGGTAGACAGGTACTAGTAACAAAGTGCTGTGCTTGTGTACCAATTTTAACATTATCAAACCAAGGTAGTAGTATATTGCCTTATTTAATTGTAAACATAAAATCTGAGGGTAGACAGTTATATAGTGCAAAGATAAAAACAAAAATTTAAGATGAGACAAAAAAATCCCTCATTTCGTAATTAATAAAAAAAAGAAATGATACATATTGCCTTCCTTTTCCTTGAAAAACAAAATTCGAACTCCAAAAAACTACCTGTAGTGTAACATTTTTACATTTGAAGATTTTGAGCCAGGAACACCAATCGGTCAACTGTGTCAGGCTTAAGTGATGCCCGTTGACATGTAACGTTCTTGGAAGTTCCTGTCTCGCAAAAAAGTGGACGCTATGGGCGTCATGTCTTTTGCGATATGAAAGGCAATGGACTCCGTAATGCTGACCCACCTTGCACTTGTTTTCTCATAGGGTAGACACCGGGGTAAAGATGTTTGGAGTAGGGATGTCAACAATTAATCGATTAACGGTTAATTGTCGATTAAGACATTGGTCGATCAAAATGCATTAATTGTAATTAACGCTAACCGCGGACACGCGCACACGCGCACCCGAAACAAGGCAACCGCGCTGCGCCAAGCTCGACTCGCAGCCGACCGCAGACCCGGGTGTACCGCGAGGCGAGATCGAACCTGGAATGCGTGCCGCTGCTGCTGGTTTCGCTGCGGCGAAACCAGCAGCGGCACGTGGTGGTTTAATCCCGGTCGAGTCCCGGTCGAGTCCCGGTCGAGTCCCGGTCGAGTCCCGGTCGAGTCCAGGTCCAGTCCAGGTCCACACCTGGTTCAGACCTGGTCCAGTCCACGTTCAGTCCTGGTCTAGTCTCTTAGCCAATCAGGACAGAACACAATGTTACACTATAAAAAAATGTTACACTATAAAAAAAAAATTGGATAGAGCGAGGGATTACTGTATTTTGTTATTCAGCATCAATACATTTGTCTTCTTTTTACTAAGGAATAATTAATCGAGGAATATACAATATAATAATACTATGATATATTTTTGACTCAGTGTTATGTTACTATAGCTTATATTCTTAAAGACCCTATTGAAACACTAAAATTCAGGTGAAAAACGCCGCTTATCAGTTAATCGTTAATCGATCGATAAGGTCAATCAACTATCAGTTAATGAATTAACCGATAATTTGCATCCCTCGTTTGGAGCGTTGTTTGTTGTGTCTTAGAAGTGGTGGTGGGTTTGCTCGTGAACCGAAGCCTGGATCACTCTTCGTATAAGAGTTTGTGGTGGTACTGCAAATGGTAGAACAGATTCGTGGTGCTCGATGATTTTGATGGCACCAGTTTCTTGCATTCTCTGCAAAATGCCTCTTTCTGCTCCTTATCGGACGTTTTAAATCCGAAATACCGCCATATAATGGAGCCGTTTGTTCTTTTCTTTGGTATGAATTCTCTCGTGTTTCTGTGGGTGCCGCCATGTTGAAAATGAGTCATCAACAAACACACGCGGTGTGTGTACGGGGAGGGGAGGGGGAACCACGGCAGTGAAACACAAACGCAAGAAGGAGGCGGGGCGGACAACTCCACAAACAGTTGAGGAAAATAAGCAGAGTGGCGAAATCTTATTCATTTAGCGCATCATCTCGAGTTTTTCGATATGCCAAAATCTTTCTCGATTTCATAAAACATCTCGAGATATCGCAAATCTCGATTAATCGCCCAGCCCTACATTAACCGTCAATTTTCCATCATTGACGGATTTTTTAAAGAGTTGACGGGAAAAATTTAAGGCCGTCCGTCATTTTGACGGGTTGAAAATTGGGCCATAAACCACAGCAGCAGTACGACCTTAAGAATCTAGCGCGGCGCGGCACTTTGAGAGAAGCAGAGAGAGCGGAGCGGAGGGGAAGATTATTAAGAGGGGGGCGTTCACGTGCGCAGAGCAATTGCATTACAGCGCCTTCTCTGTTTTATCCAAATTATTTATTTTAAAACAAGTATTCCATAGTTTAGTATCCACACATTGTTTTAGTATACATTTTTATAAACATATATTTATTTTTAAAAAGTCAGCGAGAGAGAAGCCCGGCCCGACCCGACCCGAAGCAATGATTGACATTTTAGGCCCGAGTCGGGTCGGGCTCGGGCTTAAGATCTTACCTCTACTATACACTGTCTGTTCTGTGTGATGTGTGTTTTTTCACATTGAGGTTGAATGTAAAAATATTTGCAAGTTTGCGTAGAGGGACCTGAGAAATTTCTTATAGTTATTAATTGAACAGTAATCTCTGCATTTTGTGCTCACTTTAGCAAATATGGGGTATTCCAGTCATTTAACAAGTCCAGTTTATCCTAATTATAAAATGAACCTACCTCCATCTCCCTTTTAACCCTTGAGTTGTTCCATGAAATAAGTCTGTGTCTGACCAGTGCTATTTCAAGCCTGAGATTTAAGATGTACTTTGTGCGTGCTCCCTATTTATTTTATGAAGATTAGATCATTAGCTAAAAATTGACTAAAATAATCTAAAAATGATGATCAGTCATAAGGCTTTTAATGATCTGACTAAATGAGAGGAGTATGCTGGGAGCGAGAGAAAGATGACGCCCCCCTTCCTCTACAAAGTTGCATGATGTTTCCCGATGTGCAGAAAAAGTGTCTTTTTGTCTGCGAGTCTGTCAATCTGTAAAAGTAATGTTGTAATGGAACTGTGCATGTAACAAGAACTGGCCAATCAAATCTACACCTACACTGTGGATGGTTTGACAGGGAGAGACGAGAGAGAGTAGAGACAGACGTTACGAAGTCCAGTTTCAAACCTGTGTCTGTCTGTTCCCAGCACAACATAAAATACACAGCAAAAAATGTAGGCCTACTTTATTGTGTTTTCATATTGTAATTAAACTTGTTTTATTTGAATAGGCCCACTGTATAATAAAAACTAGTACATGTGCAAGAGCTTATTAATAAAATGGTCCAGCAGCTCAGCACCAAATATGGTTAGCCATGTTTAGTAGATTTAGTAGATTTGATGAGCCTGGATTGCCCAAATGAGCCAGGCTTTGGCTTTATCTTACTTCATGAAATACCCGCTCTGCCTGATTTATATGTTTAAGTAACTGAGCAGTTGAGTGGAGAGCTGGGGGAATGACTCACATTGTGTTTTGTCCGCCTCCTTAACCTTTTCCACCTGATGTGAATCAACCGTGTTTGAGTATTTCTGCGCTGATGTCGCTGACAGCTCTTCAGATGCTCTACAGCAGTGCTCCATGTTCAGGCCCTGTAAAGTTACACTGTTGTTACATGTGTTTAATGAGCACTGGGTGTGGAGCAGTTCTCATCACTTCATTATGTCTGGCTTGTAGTGTAGTCATCCCTGCTGCAATGTTACTCGTGGTTACTCACGGTTACTCAAGCAAAGCACCCAAATGTCACATCCTGTTGGAGAAAGGGCTGTGGACACAATGTGTAACTGTAGACCTCAGTGTGTACTACTGTAGTGTACTGTACTAGTGTACCAGTACTGTGGAGTCTGTGGGGCCTTGGCCTGTCCGTCCTGTACGGCATTCCCCTCAAGGATTAGCCCCATGGTCACAGGACAGGGCATCACTTGAACTTTTTTAAAGTCTGCTGTGGGACCACTGTCTGTGTGTTTCTTACAATTATTGGTACCATCACTGTAGATGGTATGCTATGAAAAACTCAAGGACACACACACACACGGCCCTTACTGTGTAGTTTGTATTAAATACAAGTACATGATATGAGTAATCCTTTCTGTGCATAATAGGTTATCTCGTTGCTGCTCCAGTCTTCCTTTAGCCTCTATTCGGAGCCTTTGCTAACACAGCAGCTGTTCGGGTCATCAAGTGCTTGGACAGGCAGAGCAATGGCTGTGAAGAAATAAACTCAAACACACTGGTCAGAGGAGCGCCACAAACCCTAAACAGCCCCAAACCACAGAAGAAATACACAAATCACATTGATTTGCACCTCACAATTCTTATGTTGATTAATAAAGGCTACACGAACCAGGCCACCATGACCCACTTATTTTTAGAGCGAAGCTACTATATGATGGAGCACTAGAAATTGCATAGAATTTATCACTTTTGACTGTGCTGTAAAAATGTTGATCCTGGTTTTAGTGCGTGCTACATAATTGAACATGAAGGGACTTGAAAAATATTTTATTTTTAACTCTTAACACACCAGTTGTGGTGTAGACACACCAGTGTCTACGCCGCCCAAAATAATTTTTGCGGTGGCTTGTTGCTAGTCCCTTGTTGCTAGGGGTTTCCCGGAGGGCGGTAGCCAGGTCTGCCAGTGTGGGGGGAGGGGTGGGGGTTTTCTCATGACGCTATGACTATAAATACCCTTTGTCAGTGCTGCTGTCTCAGTGGTCTGCTTGGCCCATGTTTCAAAGACCAACAGTATCAGGGCAGCCAGGGCAATGGGTCGTATTGCAGCCCGCCCAGCCCTGTGCAGCCGGCCACTACATGAGATAAGGTTTATCTAAAGTCTGTGACGCTGGAGTTGCTTGCTTAGATTTTTTTTTTAAACTTGTTATTAGGACTTCTTCTCCCCATTTCCCTCTGGCCCATTTTCTTGGTCACTTCAGGCTCCCCTGTCAGGGATGCCATTTGCTCAGTGAAACCCCATTATGCTAATTGAGCGGTGTCTTATGTCAAACTTGTGTGATTACTGAGCATGTAACCTTGTGTTTGGCCTCCTCTCATCTTATCTTGTGTATTTGATGTGCTATATTCAGCAGGCCCTTGGCTGCAGTTATTGCTAACATGCCAACTGCATTTTGCTCGGTGTGGACGGGCCAGCCTGATGGCCTCGGTTCAGGCTAACGATGCTAATGCAGTCACATGTCTCCACTAATGTGCTGCTGAGCTGTCTGGGGACACAATCATTAATGGCATTTTAGAAACATTGTGTTTCATAATTAAACCCAAATTGCATGGGAATCTGTAGTAGATTATTTTTTTTCCTCCTTTCATACAGTGTTTTGAGCACTCTGAAGCACTCTGCTCACTCTGAAGGGCCTGTATGTAGTGATAGTGATTTTTTTTCACAGTACATGCCACATACGATGCAACCAAATAACTGGATGACAAAAAGATGCCTGTTTTTGATGAATTCTCCATAGGCTTGACAGAGATGCTGTCACAGAGGCTTATTAATCTACAGGGACTTGACATTTAGCATTCCCAGGTTAACTGAGTGGTGTGGTATGTTGTGTGTTGTGAACTCAGATTAGCGAGCCTGTCTGCGAGTACACTGGATGTGTGGGCTATTTGTGGGGCTAACTGGTTCCTGTTGCCTAGTAACAGTAGAGGGTGCGTGTAGCCATCATGTCCGTGTGCCTGTGTTTTGCTGGTCTGTGAAGTATATGTGATTATCATAACCATCTCACAGTTACACTGGGTCTCCCTCAGAGCTGCTCATTAGCATAACAGTGTGACTCACACTTTCTCTCACATCACAAGAGGACAGCATTTCATCCCTTTAGTTCCTCCACTGTAGCCTGCACTATCTGGCCACAAGGGGTCACAAATCTGTCCACTGGACTTTGGGGCAGTACAAGAATATACTCATCTGGGGCTACATCAGTGTGTGAAGTACAGCAAACTGCAAAGTAGGATTTAAGATGAAGAGGGTTAAATGTTTGTGGGCAATGTTAGTCTTTTCACTTTAGTATCAAACCAATCAATTTAACTATGGCACATTCATGTTCCTGCCAAAATACACCGTGGTATTGAAAATATATTCACTCAAAAAGTGAAAAGTGATGCTGTCCAACAAGAGTAGATGATATTGGCAAAAATGGACAATTACTCGTTATACACGTACTTAAACAAAAAAGAAAATGTGATTGTAATCATGACACAAGAGTAAACTGATTTATTTGCCAATTACATGAGTGCAATGTAAGAGCAAGCCTAGGGGGGGGTCTTGAAAGAAAAAGATTGGATAAGACAAAGTTATATTATAGTCTTATAGTTGAATGTCCAGTATCTAATATTAAAGTATGTAGATTTCAAAAGTAGCGTCATGTTTCTTTGTGTCTGAGCAGTGTTTGACTGGGTTCAGCCTAGAGCACGTCTGCCTGTGAAGCTGGCAAACAGACTTGTTGGTTGGACACTGAGAAAGCTGCTTTTTCTCCTCAGAGCATGAATAATCCATACCTACCCACTTGATGTCCACACAGGAGCAGCTATGGGCCCTTTGTTCTGGTGCTTGACATTGGATGGATGAATCAAAACTTTGCATCTCATCGGCCATAAAAGCCAATACAAATGTCGGCGTTTGAGAAGACTGAGATATTAACACAGTCTGTGAAGCAGATCGGCCTGTAGCACCTTTTGTACCATAACACCTCTCCTGAAATGGTGGGCTTTTGTTGACAACTGCATTTTAATAACAAGTTAATTTGCCAATAAAAAAGAGTGCCATTCCAGTTGTTGGCTGCCTTTTACGCCCACACAGAAATGAGAGGCTTTGTTTAATTTTTATGGATGTTGCAAACTAGCAGTTAGTAAATCCTCTTGAGGGTATGCAGTTCAAGTGTTATGATACACTCTGGTGACATCTGCCGTGAACAGGGAACAAGAGGGGTCTGAGAGAGAAGAACAAATGAACTTTACCATATGAATGAGGATATAATGCTTTAAAGGGATAGTGCATTTTTTTAATGTTAATCTGTATGGGTTTCCTTCTAAAAGTTACATGCGGTAACGCTGGCTTACTTTTGACAGTTTGCGCTCAGCCCGGTTCTGCTCGCGTTCTGGAGCTCAGGTAATTAGGTCCGATAAGTTCGCGGGGACTCGTAATAAAGGTTGTTTTTCTTCTCAATACAAAACATTTGTCCAAAAGGTGATATATTTGCGTCCCAAACAGTTGTCCACGAAAAATCCAGCAGCGTATTTTCGCATTTGCATATTTCATCTCGATTCATATCACTGCGCGCCTATTACTTATTATTAGCCTGTTAACCTTTAGCGGAAGTGTACGGCGGGTGCGGTCTGCCGTACGGGGAAGTTTATGAGTGAACAGGCAACGGGCAGCTAACGGGTGCGCAGTGATACGAATTGAGACGAGATATGCGAATGCTAACTACGCTGCTGGATTTTTCGTGGACAACTGTTGGGACGCAAATATATCACCTTTCGGACAAATGTTTTGTTTTGAGAAGAAAAACAACCTTTATTACGAGTCCCCGCGAACTTACCGGACCTAATTACCTGAGCTCCAGAACGCGAGCAGAACCGGGCTGAGCGCAAACTGTCAGAGGTAAGCCAGTGTTGCCGCACGTAACTTTTAGAAGGAAACCCATACAGATTAACATTAAAAAAAAAACACGCACTATCCCTTTAATGTTGACTCTTTCTTTGTTTCTGTCTCTCCCTCTTGTCCCTCTGACTATCTCTCTCTTATTACTCACCTTTTTCCCCTCACTTTTTTCACTTTACCTCTGAAATACTTGACACCACTGTATAAAAATGCCCTTCACAATAAAATACATGAGAACTTTGAATCTACAAGACTTTCCATGAGAACAGTTTCCATCATAAACATACTTGCGTAGTGTCTTCATTTCATCTTATCTCCTCCGTGTCTTCACATCAGTGTTCTTCTGTAATTATTGTACTATAAATTCACCATTGTGCTCTTGTGTCTGTTATTTTAGATTAATAGATAGCCAATAGATAGCTGGGTTATTTATTATCCTAGATTAGGTGCACTGTGTAGTAGATGGTGGTTGGCTAATGAGATCACCTGACTGTGTGAATGAGCTTATAGTGTAATTAACAGCCCGCTGTGTTATTGCTGCCCTTTATTGGAGCATACAACAGCTAGTATCTCATGGCACAAGGACAGAGAGGATGTAAGTTGGAAGTTTTTGTTAATTACATTTTTTTGTTAATTGAAATTTTTTTGTAAATTATAATTTCTGTACGTTGTAATTTTTGGGCTGGTAGAAGCTCAGTTATTTGCATTTTTCTAATCAGACACTTTTTTCAAATATGTTTTATTTGGTTCCAAAAAAGGAACAAAGCGTTTCGCTTCGCAAAGCACTTTGTTCATTCTCGCCTAATAAAGGATAAAGAATAAAGTCAAACAAGTGTGTGGTAAACCTTTTTTTTTTTTTAAATCATTGGGTGTTACCAGCACCTGGAAGCTGTGCATGGACTCTTGAACTTTTGATGTTTTATTTGGTTGTTTGCATTCACCAGCTGATATTAATGAGTTTCAGCATCCTGCTATATACAAAATTTTTAGACTTTTTTTCCCCATTTACAAGATGTACTGTTTTGTTTCAAATTGTTAATTGCTATGGTCCTAATTTTCCATCTTCTGAAAACCAATGAATAGCTGATACACTTTATTTCTAATGGCCTTTAGTTGAATTTTGTGGTATTTGTGAATACTATTTTTTTCAGAATATGTAAACATGACTTGTTTATAGATTTATACATTACTACTTACAAATGTGAGTACGATGTTTGTGTGTGTGCTACTTCCAACAAGGATTGGGCTGCATGAAAGGACCGCCTGGTTTGTGATAAGGTAATCACAATGTCTGATCCATATTTTCATTGTTGTTTCTTTGTCTTTGTGCAGTTGATGCTGATGAGATTAAGAGGCTAGGGAAGAGGTTTAAGAAACTTGACCTTGATAACTCTGGCTCTCTCAGCGTGGAGGAGTTCATGTCACTGCCCGAACTCCAACAGAACCCGCTGGTGCAGAGGGTCATCGATATCTTTGACACGGACGGGAACGGAGAAGTGGACTTTAAAGGTGGGCAACTGCTGTGGTCAGATCATGGCACTCAGCATTATTAACAACTTTAAATCTGATTAACTTGGATTGTGCTAATTCTGCTGTCTAGATTTTCAGTTGCAATATTACGACAGTTTCATATTGACTTCTTCAACCATTTGTTTAAAAGGCCCATAGTACAGTATTCATCACATACCTGAAGATGTGTTTTGTTTCATTCACACATTTAACTCACAAACCATACATATTTAGGCTGAGTCTCTCAGTTCTGAGTTCTGTTCTCTCAAACAGAAAATACTCTGTTCTACCTTGTGATGCTATGTGATAATACAGGATGTGCTCCTTTGTGCTCCACCTACCTTCATTAGAATCATTGTGATGATTTTAGCCCTGGAATTTCCAGTCTCTGTTAAACAAAAATAAAAGGTATCTGTTAACTTGAACAACTACATGACATCACAAGGTGATACAGAGCATTTTGAGCTTTGGAGATGTAGACAGACTAATACTCCATCTCCATGATCTTCTTGCTTCAGTTTGGTCAGGACCTAAGCTGGAGGATTTTACCTATGGTGCATGTTTTGGGTTGGTGGGGGAAACCGGAGTGCCCGGAAGGAAACCCACCCAGACACGGGGAGAACATGCAAACTCCACACAGAAAGGCTCCGGCGACCCGGGGATCGAACCCAGACCATGCATGCAAACTCCACACAGAACACACACGGAAACCCGGAACCTTCTTGCTGTGAAGCAAGAGCGCTAACCACTCAGCTACCGTGAATCAGTTTTGTGTAACATAGGACCTTTTTAAAGCAAAGCTTTAGACTGTTCCTAATATGAATGTACATCTATATATCAATCTTTATCCATAAACGGATATAGATAGAAAGAGATACATTTATTCCATCTGTAACCAGTCCTTTTTTATTGGTGGGGCAATAGTCTGGTAAATTGGTAGGAAACAATGATGATGTAATACACATGTCTGTTCAAGTTTCTAGTTATGGTTGGGTTCTGGATCCTATTGTGTGGACTCTACAGAAAGTCAACTGCATTTGCACCAAATTATAAAACTTATGTGTTTATATGGTGTGTATATAGTGTTTTGACTGTTTTAAATATTTATAATATATTTACTATTATATTTTTCAGAATTCATTGAAGGAGTCTCACAGTTTAGCGTTAAAGGGGACAAAGAACAGAAGCTCCGATGTAAGTAACTTGCACATACACATCAAATACCACAAATGGTGTGCAAAACACTATAATACGGAGTCTGTGAGCTTCATTCTCTTCCTATTCTGTGTTATGCACAACTTTTCTGGTGGAGGCCACTTGCTTGTCTCCATGCAGATGTTATTATTTATATTGCTTGGAATGTTCCATAGTATAATATTTAACATGCCCATCTAGTATTTATTCATTACAGGTGTTTCTATTGTTCAAATATACAACACTTCTTTCTGTGAATAGGGGTGACTCCACAGATCTGAATTGTAATGTTGCGCAATGCTGTAACCTCCTTGTTATAGACAAAGCAACGGTATTTCCATGGAGACAGGCAGGTGCCAGACTCTCCACTAGAAATGTTATACAGTGCAAATTTTAAAGCCAACTAAATGCAAGCAGAAGGATTAGTTAGATTGACAAGCTTTTGGCAACACATCGACAATACTAATTTTACAACTGCGCTCTTCTCAGTTGCTTTCAGGATCTACGACATGGACAAAGATGGTTACATCTCCAATGGTGAGCTCTTCCAGGTGCTCAAGATGATGGTAGGCAACAACCTGAAGGACACGCAGCTCCAGCAGATCGTGGACAAGACCATTATAAACGCAGACAAGGATGGAGACGGCAGGATATCCTTTGAAGAATTCTGTGCAGTAAGTTCAAATACTACAGGCTTTAGGCCCATTGGAATGTCATTGTAATGAGGCTTCTTGCAATAATTACTATTTCCACTTAAATGACAATGGAATATATTTTAGGACTCAGGATTTATCGTGTACATGTTTTGTTTTTTTTTTGCTTTTTTTGTTTTTGTAGTATAAGATTTGAGAGAATATCTGGTTCTAGTTGTATAATCTATAATTCAAAAGTGCTCATCTGGCTTTGTTTGTTGCATCTCCCTGTAATTGGCATTGTAATTTCAGAAAAATGTCTACTTGATGCCACTGACACCATAAAACAGGCCAATCCCAATAGGATCTTACCTTTTTATGTTTTTGTAGCACATTTCAAACTTTTATTGTGACCGTCTAATTGTAACCGCTTTCCTTTTAGCTAAATGCCTGCTGAGTCTTTCACATACTGCATTTTAGCTCTACAGCTATAGTTTAAACTGTAAAATGAGCCTGTATTAAATAGAAATACTCAGTAAAACGGCCCAGTGTAAATTGGAAAAGGTGTGGGATAATATTCTCAGCATTTTGTAATGCATAGGCATTTTCAGTGTTGGTGTGCTTTCTGTAGCACTGTGGGAATCTTCACCGCCTGGAAGTAATATCTGCCCCATAACTGACCTCATTTTAACAACACTACAACTGTTAAGCTGCTGCATGCTCCAGATATTCAATTGAGATCCACCAAACCGCAGTGAAATAAGTTTAACTCTCATAAGTGTTTGTACGTGGAGGGGTTTGTGGTAAATTTGATCATAGGCTTGCTGGTTGTATATTATGCTTTAGTGAAACTTCTAACTTGATTTGCAGAGTTCTCGTGCATTTAGAGGAATAACGAGAGCTGCACTTTTGGCTCATTTACTGTATTTTTCGGACTATAAGTCATACTTTTTTCATGGTTTGGGTGGTCCTGCGACTTGTACTCAGGTGTGACTTGTATATTAAAATATATAATTTCACTTATTTTCAAAGAGAGAACCCCGAGGAACAGGGTGTCTGTTAAGCGCGATTGGGTGACTGCGCCGGTCCTTTCACCTGCGGTCACCTGATAAAATGAGGTGTTCTGATACTGGTATTGCCAGCTGACGGAGGAAGGGGGGTATCATGTAAGTATCTTGTAGGATTTCAGCAGATTTCAGGGAGCGGGGCTAGGTGTATCTATCAAGTACGAGTGTATGTCCAGCTACTGAAGTTTGAGCCATTTCCTCTCGCCATTTATGCACCGACCTGCATTTAACCCGCATACAGGTCATTAAAACTTATCCCACTCACTAATGTTAATTTAGCCGCATAACTTATTTTATAGGGGCGGCAGTAGCTCAGTTGGTAGAGCATATGTCTTGTGATCCAGGGGTTAGCTCTTGAATCCCGCTCTTGACGGGTTGACAGCATGTGATCCCAGCTCCCACAGATGAGCGCTGCCGTTGTGTCCTTGGGCAAGACACTTAACCCCACCTCGGCCCCAGTGTCTGTGGACACTGGTAGCCCCCATGGCAGAAGATACATCAAGGCCTGTTGTGACGTGAGCCGTCCTCCTGTGGACCCACCACCCGCGGGAGGATTCATGTGGGCTGGTGCATTGTGTTCTGGGCAGTAGAACTTGCTTGGACTGCTGCTTCCGCGACCCAGAAAATGGAAAAGCGGAAGAAAATGATGATGATGATGATGATGAACTTATTTTATCACACGGCGATAAACTGTTAATCATATCCTGCAGATTACAAGCTGCAAGTAGCTGAAAACGGCAATCGAGCAGTGTGTGAGGGAGTGGGGGAAAAGCGGAGGATAGTCTAACTGCAATGAAGAAAACAAAAAAAGCTAATCATGGGCTAAAAGATAGATTTAGCTAGAGTTGTCGGAGTTGTTCAGAAGTGAGCGAGCATGAGGAAGCATGAGCATGAGGAAGTCAATGGATTTAGTGATTTGGAGTGAGATCACTAGGGCACAGACTGATTGTTATGTTGTTTATGCTATAGTTATCTGAATAAATGTTAATATGTTACGTTAACATGCCAGACTCCTATTGAGCCTGTTGCCTTTCAAGATAAAATGTCTGTTCTTGGTCTCTGATTTAATAAGATAAATTTCCCCCCCAAAAATGTGACTTATAGTCCAGTGCGACTTTTTTTTTTTTTTTTTTCCTTCTTCATTATGCATTTTTTGGCTGGTGCGACTTACAGTCCGGAAAATATGTTGTCACGTGGATCACATGGATCACATAGATCACATGGATCGGAAAGGAAGCGAATATATAAATATTGGATTTCGAATGGGAAGATTGGCTGTAATGTAGAGGTTATTAAATTTTGGTGGTTTGACGATTTATTAAGAATATGGAAAAGCTCAGTCTGCAGTATTATACTATCAGTATTGTAGAGTGACTGTGATACATGAAGCTTGAAAGGTTTGGTCTGTGTGGTTTGAATTATGGTTCATTATTGTATTTATTTATTTTATTTTTTTTTAAACTTGTAAAGTTATGCTCCAAACAGCATCTGCACAACATGATTTATGTGACATGTATTACTTGTGCTCTATAAGATGTGAGGCAGCCGGGATGATAATGCAGGTTTCCTTTTCAAATCCATTATATCTGTCTTTCTCCAAAGACCCACAGTCTTGTCCCTGAATCAAAGACGGCACAGTCGAGGCCCACTTCTGACGGCTGCCTCTCCAGAGTACTGAACTAAAAAGCTGGTTGTTCTTGCGGGAGAGTATTTTTGGGATGCCACAGGAGGCCGCTGGACCCCGTTTTAACAAAGCGGCGCTGTTCAGGCACTGCAAAGCAAAGTGACTCATGCAGTTTGGGTTATCCCTGATATCACCATTGCATAAGAAGGAATCAGCAACAAATGTTTTTTAGTAGGGCATAATGCGGTTTATAAAATAATATTTGTAAGAACATACCAGTTTCATATAAAGTCTTTTTAAGGTTCTACTACTGTATAGAAGTGTGGATGGCTCTGGTTGAATAGGGCTAGGGCACAGACTGATCAGTGAGGGTCACCTCACCTAGGTAAGGGTCTATAATCCTATGACCCCAGGAAACGTCATGGATTATGCATTGCTACACTAAACATGTATGTGATGTCATACAGTAACTACGTTACATTAGATTTTTCACTGTAACAGATGAGTAGATGACATTTTTGCAAGGTTTGGGTGAGAATGAATTTAACAATTACAGTGTACCAACCAAATGAACTAGCAGTATATAAGTGTATTGAGTATTAATCATGCTGTATATTGTTGTGTGTGTCCAGGTGGTGGGAGGTCTCGATATACACAAAAAGATGGTGGTGGATGTGTAAGCGCCCATGCTCGCTGCATCCCTGCCCCTTCCTCCTTGACACTCGCTTTCTCCACCATCTCTGAAGATCTGCTCAAGACGTCCGGCAAAATGCTCTGTGTAACTTAATGGAAGTATTCTCTCGTTCTTTCTTTTCTCTGTGAAGCCACTTTTTTCTTTCAGAAAAACCACAGGCCTCGTGAAGCCAACTTCGAAGTGTTATTGGACTGTCTAATCCTCTCAATAACCCGGTCGTAGCACTTTAAGAGACTGAAGGACATCCATGTGTCTGTTGCAGGAGCATCTGACTTTGGATGAGGGGGGAGAAAGTGGGGAAATTGGAGCTCAGTGAAGAGGCTGGTTGGCTTGTTCATATTTCATCCTTTTTTTTTTTTTGTTAATTGTTATTTTTGATATTTATTTTTGTTGTCTTTTATAAAGAATAAAAAAATAAGTATATCTGTGGTTGTCTCATGAGGGGGAGTGTATAGTAAATCAACACTTGACTTGCAGTACAACTAGAACATAGGGTATGAAGTGCCAACCAGAACATATCCAGAACCAATTCAAGTAATTAACCCATTTTTGCCGCTGATAACACTTCCAACTGTCACCACATACAAATCTAAATTCTTTTTTTTTTTTCTGACATTTTTGGTATTCTGTTTTTACCTGTCTTGATTAGAACAGCAACGCTTCCAGTCACTCTTAGCAAAGCAACACGATAGGTTTCTTTTTGTAATACGTTTAATAGTTTTATTTATACTTAACATGTTTATATTGTTGGAGATTATCCTTGTTTGTCGTTATGGATTTATAGATAGATATGCCAAGAAAATGTCTTTCCAAAATTATTTGTGGCTGCAACTGATTATATGGTTTACTTGTGTTTCAAAGAATTTTGCATTTGTGCATCCACAAGACAATCTTGATAGCGCTGCGTTCTTGTTAACTAACTCTTGGCTTGATGATTTTTTTTTTTAAGCTAAATGCAGGTGCTGGATGATGTGGACTTGGCTAGGAACCTATAAAATGTGTGAATATACACTGTTTGTGCAAGTTTATAGCAATTTTAAGAGACTTCTCTGAAGGCAGCATTTTTTAACCAGTATACGTTCGCTTTACATGAGCCTTTGAATTCATACATCTCTCAGTCCAAAGCAGGATGGTACTTTTCTTACGCAGAAAGACCTAATACTAAATATCGACATGGCCCTGGTTTCACAAAGGAGGTTCAAAATTTCACTCTGACAACCCAGTTTTCTGTTTCACTAAACAGGTTTGGAGCAGAGTTAGAAAACCCTGAGTTTAGCAGAGGAGACAAGACTTTATCAATGGATCGCAGGAAGAGCCTTTCATCTTAGAGGGACAGCAAGTCTTGTGAGTGGATTGTGCTTTGGACAGATCAGTAAGGTTTAAGTAATGTGGACAAGCCCATTCAATTTATTGTATTTTTTTATATTTAAGATTTTAAACTAAATTAGTAACTCCTTTAGCTAATCAAGTTTATTAATTCATTAATTAAAATAAATGTAAACAATAAATTAATACAAGTCAAATCATTGAACATCTCCCAAGCCTAACTGGTATTAGTCCAATCAGAGCTCTACTTCAGGAGCTGGTTAAACTCTGGGTTGGAGGAATAAAACCTGCCCTGGACCAAGTTAGGTTCACCGAGTGAGTTGCTATGATGACTGACTCATCATGATTTAGGCTGTGAAATTTTCAGGGTTGATGAAGTCTGAATTTGGACTAAACCTGCTTCTTGAAACGGGGCTATGATCAGTGTGCAGTGGGGTAGACTGTATATGTTTGATTTTTTGTTTGTTTTTGTGTACATTTCAAAAGTTGGCTTCTTCTCCCACTTATAGTCTGTCACAATCACCTCATTTTCTCCCCCTACGACAAACGGGGAGAAACGAAACATGAATTTAACCAAATTTTAATTTAGAAGGGAAACTGCTTCCTACTCTAAATGACTTTGGGATAGCTTTTTGAGGATGTTTTCAGTCCAATATATGAATCTGGGGTGCCCTGTTGTCCCTTATCCCAAAGCTCTGCACGGCTTGGGCCTCCCTGTGCTTGCATGACATGAAATATATTTTTTGTTGTGCATGTAGATCAACTTTTGAAATAATCCTCTTGTTTACACATGAATGGTGATGTTAATATATTTAAAATTAAATGGTATACAATATGGATGTTGCCAAACTTTGGTAAATGTACACATATGAGAGGTAATCCAAATGAAATGAACTTCATGTAACTTTTTGTATTTTAACAGGGTCAGCGAGATGCTTCTATTCCAGTAAAGTTGCATATTTGATCCTGTCTCAAACTGCCACACACTGTACTCAGCTTAAAGGGGAAATTTGATGTTTATTTTTCTTTCTTTTGTATATAAGTATTTGTTAACTGCAGTTCTGGCTCTCTGTATAGTTCAGACCACGCTTTAGTTGAAGTGCTTTTTTTCGGAGGGACTTGGGATCTTTAGTTTGTGTGGGGATATGAACAATTTTCAGTTTGAGAACCTTTTATTTTCCTTTTTCTGCATGCTGCATCTTATGCTGTGGGACTGTTGGAAACTTGATACTGTATGAAAATTAAAATTTAAATAAACTTTGAAATGTTGGAAGTTCATAACATTGTAATTGATTTATTTACATATCACTTGATGCTCACTGTGTAAATGTAACCACAAGTACATTTGTATCTGCCATATGTAGCTACATTGTAACTTCAAGACTTGTATGTAGGGCCTGGAAAGTGTTGCCAACAGCCGAAAAGGGCTTCACAGATGAAAAATCCACCAGTAAGCAGAAAGCACATTGACAGTAACCGATCGATGCTCAAAATCGCTCTGCCGTCCTGCTGGCCACCACTCTGATATTGCCATAGACCTTTGAAGGTGGACTTCCTGTAGGGGACAAAAGTGTTGAAAGGTCATTTCAGTTCAAAGGTCAACTCTAGCAGTGCAATTGCTCAAGAACCAAAACAAAATCTTACCCAATATCAAATTACAAATTGCTGTTCTTGCCATTTTGATGTTTTGAAAGGACCCCAATATGTGAACTTTTCTATGGGGGAAATAAATATACAAGATAAATATAAAATGAAATTACTGGACACACAAAGCAAAAGAAAAAAAACAACAGTAACTTACGTGTCAGCTAAAACAATACGCGTCTTTGTGACATTTTCAATAGTAAATTTTGTTTTTCCACCTTTCCCTGCTATTCTCCCTATTGCCCGAGATAAGTGGTCTCCCTTCAGAGGTTTCACTGAAAAACAAAGTGGTTAATGAATATTCCTTTCTTTACATACATACAAAAGTATCACAACAAAGCAATTATAAAAATAATGATATTGTTACCATCTGTGACGTCAAAGCTCTCCAGGAAAAGCTCATCTAATCTGATGAGAGCCAAGGCATCCTGCAGCAAAAACAAACATAATCACCTGCCAATCAAAGTACCAATGTAGAGCCAAAATCATGCCGTTAAGTGGTAAATTTACTTCAACTTGAAATCCGAGAATAAATGCTTTCACAAAATCTGATGCTTTAGTTAAAGCACTTATATCCTCTGTCTCTTTACATGTCTGTAAAAAAAGGTATAGTATCAAATGCCATGCCACAATTATGGTAATCCAGCAAATGTATTCCATATTATAATTTACTTTGATTTCAACATTTCTAGTTTTCAGGTTAAATCTGACGTGCAGCTGTAGATTCTCAACAATAGGGGTAAAAATCTTGAGCCAGTTCTCCTTCAGAGGGGTATATCTGTGAGCTGGTACTGCAATTTTACGCATCTCATCTGGTCCCTGGAACAGATGAGAATAGAGGTTTTCATAACAAACAAACGGCGCTCATATGGTCATAGACAGGATAACACGCTGCTATAATACAGTTATTATAACAAGAATATATTCGATTTGTGTTTCAAATCACTGATAGTATTTACTGTGAACTGGTTAAACAGAAAAAAACTAAATAAAACCCCAGAGACGGTGAACAATTAATAATATTTATTTCAAAGTTGTTTTAATAGCAAAGCGACATGAGAACATTATCCTCCTTACCCTCAGTTGATCGCCAGAGATCGGTGGAAATTGTGGTCTCTTGCTTGCCACAGAGTCAGCTGTGTCCATGTCTACTCCATCTTGTTCTCGTTTCCTTTTTTGCGTCTTTTTAGACTTTACTTTGGTGAAAGACTCCGAATCCTCTTGATTTCCCCCGGTCACCGCACTCTCGCAAGCTGTGGTTTTGTCCAAATCCATACTATATTTTTATTTCAATGTTTAAAATCCCAAATTACTTCGACAGACTGCTAACGCGACGAGCATTGCAATCCTCGTGCGAGTGAAAGGACCCTTAAAACTACGCGACTGCTGCCTGTTACTAAAATCTGTAAAATGTGTAACAGAATTAATTACAAACCTCAGATAATCTTATAAGGACAATTTAACACATTTTATTTATGTTTGTATCTTTTTTGTCATTTATAAGCATGTTGAATTGGCATTTGAGCTATCATTTCTTTACAGGCATGTCTTGGGCAGCCATCCTTCCGCAGTCATATGTTTTGGCAGTGGGATTTGCTCGTGAAATGCTATAGATATTTATGCTCAATTTTCCTGATCGTTTCTTCATTTCTTGGCACATTTTACAAAGATTTAACAGTAACTAAAATATGTCATCGCCGCTCGCAAAACCACAGATAATTGCGCATATACAGAAAAATTTAAACTATACTGTGTTTGACTCTAAATGGATTCCATGCAGCGCCAAGTTTGTCTGTTTAGGAAACTTTCCCAGAGGAACTGGTGTGATGCAGATATATGAAGTACAACATGGGGAAGCTCAACTCGTAAAGGAGGTAAATCGCGTTATTTGCCCATTCTGCAGTTTTATTGTGCCTATACAAATGTTAGAAAAGAATGTGACGTTAACCTAAGAGGACAAAGGTCTCATCTTGTTTGGACTCGTTTCCATAACAACAGGGCACAAAAAGCGCCCTTTAGCTCTGGCTTATGTTCTGTAATTTGATGTATTTTATTTGTACACATTTCTTCTCTTTGGTTTTGTGCTGTTGGTGAACATTTTATAGGTAGAGAAACCTAACCCTATAAAATGTGGTACATATGGGGCCACATCACTTCAGCAAAGACACATAGCAACGGGAGATTTTGTTGGAAATCTCAACATCTGGTAGGCAAATCCCCATATTTTATTCAATTCCTATTCTTGCCATTTGTAACATCAGTTTATTTTGAATGTGTGTGTCTGCTCTCATCAGGAATCTGGAGACCCCTGAAGTGGCAGTTTACTCAGCTAAAGCCCACAAAGAGATAATTAACTGCATTGATGGAGTTGGTGGTTTAGGGATTGGTGATGGAGCACCGGAGATTGTCACTGGAAGCAGAGATGGTAAAAGATCATTTACTCCTGAAGCATGTACATAATGCATAGAATAGTTTTATAAATTTTTTTTTTTTTTTTGGTTGTCAGGAACTGTTAAGGTATGGGATCCTAGACAAAAAGATGCACCTGTTGCCAACATGGAGCCTATCGAAGGAGAGACCAAGCGGGACTGCTGGACAGTTGCATTTGGTATGTAATTTTTGTTTTGAGCTAAAAATTGACCACTGCAATGGGAATGGTTACTAATAGCCTTGCAACAACTTTCTTGTGATGTGCTTTATATTTAGGGCATGCCTTTAATGACCAGGACCGCTGTGTTTGTGCTGGTTATGATAATGGAGACATCAAACTTTTTGACCTGAGAAACATGTCTCTACGGTGGGAGACCAACATTAAGAATGGGGTAAGCTGTTAATGTTTTAAATTGTTTTAATGTCTGGTTTCATTTAATTGTGCCTTACTCCTTGATTTAGTATATCGTTGTTGAACCTGCTCCTGCATTTACCTTATTTAACACACTTTTACTCCCACCTCATATTTAGGTATGCTGTGTCGAATTTGACAGAAAAGATATTAACATGAACAAGTTGGTGGCCACCTCACTGGAGGGAAAACTCCATGTTTTTGACTTGAGGACACAACACTCTGCCAAAGGCTTTGCCTCTGTTTCTGAAAAGGTAATGGAGTTTGGCCTTCTTATACAAATGGATTTGTTTGTTTGGCCTTCTTGTACATTATATATGCATTTTTAAACTGTTAGTTAAGTAACTATTTATTATATTATACTTTTTTTTAGGTAAATGTATTAATGAATTCATTCCTTTTTCTAGGCTCATAAATCAACAATTTGGCAGGTGAAACATTTGCCCCAGAACCGGGACATTTTTATGACAGCTGGAGGAGCAGGAAACTTACACCTTTGGAAGTAGTAAGTAATGTTTATTAAATTAAATTATAGTCCATGCAGGTTGGTTGTATTGTGTGTTTTTCTACAGTGAGTATCCTGCTCAAAGAAGTAAAAAGGACTCTGATGGTGTAGATGTTGGAGTTGCTGGAACAGTCAATCTGCTGCAAAACGTTACTCTGTCCACTCAACCAATCGCCAGCCTCGACTGGAGCCCCGACAAGCAGGGTCTATGTGTGTGCTCTGGCTTTGACCAGTGTGTCCGAGTCCTTATTGTAACAAAACTCAATGTGGTGTGAATAGACTAGACCATACACAACATACATAGATCAAAGATCAAAGTCAGCTTTATTGTCAATTCTGCCATATGTGTTCAACATACAGTGAATCGAAATTTTGTTTCTCTTTGGTCAGGTAGTGCAAAAAGACAGTGTACAAAATACAATATGAAGACAAAACACAACAAAAACTATCTAAGACAGAGGTCTAAAGTTAAAACTAAAGTCTAAGATCTAAAATCTTAAAACAGTGCAACATAATAAATAAACTATACTATATACAGATTTCCAAAGTGTGCAGTGTGCATCAAAATGTGCAATGGAAGATACAGCAGTGAATTGGTCATGTGCAGTAGAATGTGCATTGGAGTTAAGATAAAATAAAAATAAATGTGCAACAGTAGTAATTCTAGTGCAATAACAGGAGTAAACAACAGTACTAAAAATTCCAGTAGTAAATGTGCAATAACAGTAGTAAACAACAGTGCAACGGGGGTAAAATTCAATAACAGGATACACAACATATATACAGTATATTACTCTGGGTCAACCTCAACATTTGTACACATCATTATTCAGCAATAATAATTTTACACTTGATGGTATTTGTGCAGTCTTGTTTCATTGGACTTGTAAAATTCAAGCTTTCATATCAGAATTTTATTTTATATGCTTTTTTAAAATAAAGATTTATTAAGTTAAAAACCAGTGTGTTTTGTTTATGTATTGAAATTTTATTTTTTAGTACGTAGTGTCATAACCAATGTTTAAACCTAAAAAAGTGCTGTAGTTCAGGGTCATCCTCTGATTTGTCATGCACCTTTGCGTAGACACTTCTTAGCAGTTTGTTCATTGATTTTCCATCCAAAATGTTTATGTACTTCTCGATGGAA
This sequence comes from Paratrypauchen microcephalus, assembly GCA_036785185.1. NCBI lineage: Eukaryota > Metazoa > Chordata > Actinopteri > Gobiiformes > Gobiidae > Paratrypauchen > Paratrypauchen microcephalus. Next base: position 17,044,838 of record JAVJIX010000001.1, on the reverse strand, counting down.
CCTATGGGCATAATCACACATTAGACAACTGGCATTGCTCCAACTGCTCTGCTAATCAGAATCTGACAAGAGTAAATGTCACATGTGTTCGAGCGGTCACACATGATCCTTCAATATGTGTGCAATATGTCATGTCGTCTGGCCTGCCTAGCTATAGTGCCACTTAAATCTGATACATTGCTATAAAAAGCAAGGCATGCTATAAGGCCTCCTACAAATGTCCACAAACCCACTTTGAATCATCTGGTTTGATAAGGGGCATATTACTGAAGATGACTTACTTAGTCCCATGACTTTTCCATATGCCACAAGGCTTGAGCCAAGCTGTGGATGGTCATATACCTCCAGCTTCATTAGTATTCGGACAATCTCTCCTGTAATGAACACGTCATCAAAAGTTTGTTCAGCCACTGGCTTCAGAGGATATCTGCAGTACACCTCCAGTGCAGCCTGTGGGTCTGAGGGCTCCAGCAGCTGCACAAGCTCAATGTAGGCATCATGCATCTGAGAATGTGAGTTAGTTTAACACATTTGCCATACACACATTTAAAGACATGATATATACACTGTTGCTACCAACCTTTGGTGACATTGAGATGACTTCTTGATAGAGATTTTTTGCTTGTTCATGCTTCTCCGAGCGACATAAGGCACGAGCTAGGCCAATGCGTGGGATGTGAGACTTGGGATTTACTGGACTGGACTCAATGACACTTTCTTTCACTGGCTCTGAAAAGAAGTTTCAACATTTTGTGCAAGCTCATTTTGAGGAGTTGTATGTGAGGTCTTTTCAGCTCATACCTGTGACTGTGCCGGTAGGTTTGGCTGGGACCTCTTGTTTGGACTTGCATAAGTTCATGTGTTTGTTGTTGGAGGATTTTGCAGCTACCCTAGGTCTCCCTCTAGAGGGCAAAATGTGTATTACAAGGTGACAGAGTATTATTGTGTATAATTTCTACTTTTTTCATCTAAACTATGTCTACCTCATTGCAGTAAATGCACATGGGTGATTGTTGAGGTCTGTTGACTCACCTGGCAGCAGGGGGTTTGGTGGCAGGAGCAGCCTTCCCTGCCCTGCCAGGGGTCACAGGAGCTTTAAAGGCTGAGCCTTTTCCAGGCTGTACTCTGCCTTGGTTCCTTCTTGTAGCTGCTCCTGTGTTAGCGGGCCCCTTCACTGCCTGTGGCTGAGTGGGCGCTGTCTTAGACACATTTTCTTCTTCATTCGTCTGTCTGTCTTGCCACCACTTCTGTTCTGACAAAGAAAATGCCCTTAAGTTTAAGTTAATGTGTGTGCTGCCCACTGCTCCTAATATATGTATATATATATATATATAGGATGGGTTAAAATGCAGAGAAGAATTTCTCCAGTGTGAGATCAATAAAGTTCACTTCTTAAAAACATGCATACAGGAGAATCATGAAGTATATTTACTGCTTAGTTCCTCTGGTGGCTCTCCTTTCTGAGGTTTGCCTTCCAAATTAATGCTTGCCTGAAAGCTCAGACAGGCATCAGCTAAGACCTCATGTGATGTAGTTAACTTTGGGTTGCTGTCATATTGGGCCAGCTGGGTCAGGCCAAGTTGACACAGAGCGTAGCTATCCCGCGGTGTGATGACCACTGATAACTGGCATGCCTGTGGAGAAAATCAATATGGCTTTTGAACAAGGAGGAATTGTGTATTATTGTATGGAATTATTCCTCACATTCTCCTGCATGTCCAGTAGCTCCTGGTAGGGGGTGATGGAGATCAGATGGATGAGAGCGATTAAAGCCTGACACCTTTTTGCCACTAAAGACTTGAGGTTAGCTCCAGCCTTGGCCTTAGCCTTGTGAATGAGCTGCTGCAGAAGAGCAGAGTGAGCATCCAGCAGCACCCACTCCAGCTGACTGCTCGCCTCACCACGAATCACACACTGACTCACACTCTGGGCAGCCAGCGCTGCAACACTGTGGAGACAGCACAGCAGAAACTGTTTTTATATCACATGGAGCAGCTCTGATGAGGATGATTTCCACTTGGCTTTTTAGTGAATACTTGAATCACAAAACCTTGAAAACAGATACAGCGAAAGACTGATTGAAACATACATGTGATAAACCTGCTCGGAGCTTATGGCCTTGTCCTGCAGCGTGTTTCTTTGCTGTAGTTGGCCCAAAGTGAGAAGACCTCGGAGGAACTGTGTGTTGATGCTAGACAGAGGTTCTGATGGGAACTGTTCTTTCCAGCTGAAAAATTACATTCAAAAGCAGAGCAATATGGAATGGAATTATTCTTGAAGTTATGATATATGTATATACCAATAGGACAGTACAATTATAAACTTAACTTATAAAATAATACAGTACAGACTGCACTGCAACCTTTTAGTTCTTAGAGTTGGTTTATTAGAAGCAGAAAGCAACCTTCAGATTTGTAAGTTAAAAAATGGCCAGAGATTTAGACTGATTAATGTTAAAAGGACAAATTGAATTTCTCCTTTTATCATGGATTCTACCTGGACGACTGAGGGTCTTTTCACGCACTGATTAATGTTCATTGTTTTACACATATGTTTTTATGTTTGTCTGTGTATATAATGAAATTATGGGTATTGATGTAAGGTATGATGCCAGGATGTTATGTCTGAATGATCTGTGAGTAAAATTCAGTAAAACATTTTTGCCACTGGTCAATCACTCACCAAAGTAAATACAAAAGAACTTCCTGGCACATTACTGATACAGTTATGCCCTCTCATTGTCTAAAAGCATCATCCAACCCAACGCACGCTCACCTCTCTCTGCAGAGCTGACCGATAAAGTGCTCTAGACCTTGCTGTAGGAACAGAGCAGCCTTTTCAGTGTCCTCTGAGGTCTTCTTTTCCTGCTGCAGTAATGCCAGGCCAGTGAAAAATCTGAGACAATAAGATTAGTATAATTGTAAATCAATTATTGCCAATAACTTGTTAATACAGTAGGTTTTTAATGAATGGTAAAAGCTTAAACCTTAGTCCAGCATGTAGTGGTCGAAGAGCCAGGCCGGTCTGCAGGTGTTGTAGAGCTTCTTTGTGTTTGCCCTGTAGTAACAGTAACCTCCCGACATGTAGGTTATACTCCCAGCAGTGTGGACACAGGGACCAGGCATCCAAGTACTTCATCAAGGCCTGGTTCAAGCGGTTCCCCTCATCTCGCAGGGCTACACAGTTGTCCTGTCACAACAAGGAATGAGAAAGTTTAAGCAGTTTGTGTGTTCATATTTCTCATAATGTTATGTTACATCTTCTTTTCATTTCTAATCGCACTAATCAGGGATTATGAGCCTTGATGAAGTGAATAAAACGAGCGAATGTGACTTGCTCTAAATTATATTTGTTATACCTGGGTCAGAGAGCTCCTAAAAGCAGCTGGAGGTGTACTCTTGATCGGAAATGATAAATTATTTCCAAATAACTCTAAGTACAGTGTTCATATGCTATTGCATCCTACAATCGCTAAACTACTCCACATTTGAGATTCAAAGAATTACCTTGCCAGTCTTCTTTGACAGCCATAAGTACAATGTCTGAACATAGTCTGCCTTGCTGGACTGGCCCTGTTCTCTCAGTGACTGGTTCTCCTTATCCAAAGCCTGCAGCTGGTTTTCCACTGTTGGACTACACGGGAACCCATGGAGCTTACAAATTGCTAAGATATCATCCTGTCGTGATATTGACTTGACATCATTTAAGTCCCGGTTATCTTGGTCAATCTGTAAATGGGAACAATATTGTATGAGGTACTATACACTTAGTGCTTAGTCTTTCAAAACAACTTTCTGTGTGTTAATTGTTAACATACAGATCTAAAATACCTTCTTTTGTAGGCCATACATTTCACTGGCATAGTAAGTCTTCTCCAGAACCATCCCTAGTAGAAAATGGAGTCTAGAATCTTTAGAGTTGTGTCTTATGGCTGATGCATAGTAAACTGCAGCCTGTTCAAGGTTATACAGTGGAGTGCCCTCCTCGTAGTGCACCACGTCACCTGAAAATATCTTGCAAAATCATTCAGACTGTTGGGGGCTACAGTAGCAGAGTGGTTAGTTATCACATTTTTCCATGAATAAGCAGTAACCTGGCCTTTACATATCTTTCTATCCAAATAGATAAGGAGATCATTAGTTATTTGGGTGATATGAAATAGCAGTTTGCAAAAATTATTCAACACTTAATCCTTATTCATTCAGACCCAGACAATGCAATTCCAAAGCCTTGTGTATATTTTGGGAGAGGAGAGATGAACTGACAGCAGTCCTTGTCTGTCTGTCTGTTGCATCCTGTTAAGTTTGTTGTTACTTCTCAGCTAACTTTCATTCAATCCTCCAGATCAGTGTCTGGTTTCTCATCTTCAAACAATTAGTTCAGCTAAAGTAGTGGGGAAACACTGACCAGTAACTTGAGCCCTCATCATGGGACGTCACATTCAAAGACACACTATCTGACACGTTTTCATGTATTTTTAAGCGCACCACAAAGGTAAACTAAGGTTAAAAACAACAATGCTACTACTTGTTTATCAATTTACCTGGTTTGGGGAGGTGTTTGTTGTAAACTTTAAGGTGGTCTTCAGCCAAAGTACAGAGCTTTTCTATATTGCTTTCTGCAGCAGCTGCTAGGTAGAGTTTCTTCTCCCAGTTTCGAACCTAAACAGTATATAAACAACATAAGAGATGCTGATAATGACAGTGAAATGTAATTCATAATATATTTGTACGTATTACCTCTACATTGTGCTTTGTTTCAATTGAGAGGGAACTGGTCGTCTCAAAGTGTTCCTTGTACCATTTTGTCTCTGTGACATCCTAAAACATACAGAATAAAACTACTATTGAATGTTAAAAAAAATGTAAAATTGTTCATCCCTGCATTTACTGTCTAAAATGTAACTTTTTATATCTTCCTTGAAATGCAATGCAATGCTGTAAATAAAGGATGAGAGAAGTTGATTCCAAAGCACTGATTAACACAATGACTGTCACTGACCTTTGTACTGAGCTTCCCTGTTGGTTTGTGAGGACAGTGCAGCAAATGTGACCCAAGCTCTGATAGTTTGACCTCACTGTCACAACCTTAAAGAAAGAGAAGAAAATGTATTGTATTTATAGGACCATGGTTTCAAATCTCTCTCTCATCTCTTGTACAAACATAATGAGCTTTTTATTTTTTGGTAGTATAATTATTTATTCAGATGTTGGCGATCTGCTTGTATGTTACTGACCATGTTTCATTGCTTGATTTTCTAACTTTCAGTTGGTTAAATCTGCAATTTTGGGAACCCGGCGAAGCAACTGCTGTTGTCATTTTGGGCTCAGCTAAATATTACATGGGCCATTTTGTGAAGTACCTGCACACTGTTAACCTGCTGTTTACCTCTGCTCAGATGAAAATGAGCTTATAGCTAAATCTGGTCTGTGCAATACATTTATCGTGCAATGTCACTGTCAAATGAATAAATAAATAAGCTAAAAAATTGAAATAATTTTAAGTACTGTATTGTAGTTTTTGATCTATAGTGCCCAAGTAATTTCAAATTGGGTCAGTAAAGTTTGTATAAGTCTAAGTAATTAACACTGTGCTACTTGATAGTCTAGTTTGAATTAATCAGTACTTCTTAGATAATTAAATCAGAATACACGCGTGAAACTGAGCCTGAGCTGGTCTTGTTGGAGTTGCACAAAGCGAAGACCTACACTGATACTTAGGAAGTGATCTCAAATGCAGATTAATGATCCAAAGAAAAGCCAGGGCACAGACATTCACCTCGATAAATAAACAAACATCTGACAGGAGCCGCAGACATCTTGTGGTCCAGATACATTTCAATAACCTTCCATGTGTCCCCTAATGGACTGTTGTTTAGTGGGTCAACGTTGGATCTTCGAGTCAGCATCTCTATATATGGCCTTGAGAAGATGTGCTTAGGGTTGCTGCAAAGAAGGAAAAACCTAAATTATTATTTCATTATTAGGTTATGACTATGATTACTGAGACCTCACCTTTCACTGATGGAAACAGGTCTATAAAAAGCATTGAGAGAAACTGGACATTCATAGTCAAATTGATTTTTGGGGTTACTGAAGGTAACAGCTAGTGGAATTAGCTCTCTGGTGACCAACACAGTATACAGCTGTAAAAATGTCACACATTGCTACAATAATATTATATCTTTAGCCTATATAGCGTGAAACATAACATACTGTACATACCTGTGAATGGGTGCTATCTGCTGAGCAAACTAAAATGTGCACCAAAGTGTCTCCATAATTGAGTAGAACAGGCTGAGAATTGTCTACTTCGTTCACTTTAACTTGAATGTGTTTGTCTGGTACACTGGGAAGTAGTGTCACTGAATTGACATGAAATGGGACAGTACCTGGAAGATAGTGAATATTTTAGCTTTAACTTTATAATTGCAATAGAGAACTGTTGTATTTTATAGTCTACAGTACTTTGAAAACTTAAAATACACAATCCAGAAATTGCTACTTACTGTTGTATACAAATGTTTTGGGGTTGAATTTAGGATACAGTGGATATTCTCCCTCCAAGGCAAGCTCACTCAGTTCTGCAATCTTAGGAGAGAGCTTAGTGATTTCTACATAATATTTCTTGATAGTACCATCCTCTGCTACCACTTCAATTTCTACTTTGTTCAAGCCATCATTGAGTTTAATCACACGAGATTCGTCTCCAAAGCGCTGAAATATGAGTTAAGGTTTTTCAGTCAACTATACAGTGAAATTGTTAACGTCTTATTTGGCTAAATATACTCACGATCCTGTAAGAGGCTCCACGGTCGCTAGTGGTCACGTCTAAATTGACTTTGTGGACGCTGCTTTCCACTGTCACTTTGTAGGTGGTGATATTAGGTGAGAAGTCCGGCAGCAGTTTCCCCACAGAAACCGAGAGCTTTTCCAAATCACAGTTGTCCATTTTTAAAAGATTAGAAACTGTGCCGCCCGTATGTGTGCAGCATGCAACTAAACTTGATCTGACTGGCAACTTGGTACCTCTCAGACTGACACTCCGTTACCATGACAACCTGCACATATAGCCGCATTGTGTCCGTAAAATAATAAAATATGTGTATCCACGTATTCATATCTAAAAAAAACCCAAACAATTTGTATTTTGTATTTGTAAACTGATTTGTATTTATTTTAATCATAAAATAAAAATGTTAAATATGTTGTAACGTAACCTTGTAATATTTGTTTCAAGGGGTGTTGCTTTTCACCCAGACGACAGGTGGCAGCAGAGTTTTTTCTTTTTTTAAGGATCATTTCCGGTTTATTGCTACAACGTGCTATACAGTATTGCTAGATTATTTATTTTAAAAACGAAATCCTGTACTTTTGCCTGCTAATGCACTTACTTAGGTTGTTTTGAGTGTTTTCAAGGGTATTGTCTGCTAACTGTAACTGTTTTGCGGCACGACGCATATCAGGTAGGTTTGCTATTTTTGTTTAGCCTCAATAGTTTTACGATTAAATATTTGCTGTAGTTTCACCGTGTTTATAGAGGATGGCGGAGGATCCCATGAACGAAGACTATCCTCATGAGATCGACGAACAGCTCACTGGCTTTGACTCTGCTGTTTCAAGCGTTAAACGCATGTTGGACACCTTGATTTCAATGCCCAGACAGGATTTGCTGCAAAATGTGAGTTGTTTGTGTTTATATGAAATTATATATAGGCCAGCATACTCCTAGCAACAGAGTTCACCAACTATTAAAATATATATATTTTAACAGTTGGTTAAATTTTAATTCTTACATGTTGAAGCATCCATAGCTACAGCTGCTAAACCGATGTATGCAGAGGTATCGGAGATTATAACTTCAACTCTGGAAAAAATAAGAGACCACAGCAAAATTATCATTTTTTTATTTTTATTTTACTACTTACAGGTATGTGTTTGGGCAAAAGGAACATTTTTGTTTGAGTCTATAAACTACAAACAACATTTTCCCCAAATTCCAAATAAAAATATTATCGTTTAGAGCATTTATTTGCAGAAAATGACAAATGGTCAAAATAACAAAAAAGATACACGTTTTCAGACCTCAAACAATGAAAAGAAACAAGATCAAATTCTCTCCCACTCTTTAAATCCAGACTCAAAACCCACCTGTTCAGACTGTCCTACCTCTCATAGCCAATCACTCCACTTGGATTTTGTTTTTATCTTGTTTTATATGTTTTATTGTATTGTTTGTTTGTGTTTTTTATTCATTTTAACCTTGTACAGTGTCCTTGGGTGTTCTGAAAGGCGCTTTTAAATAAAATGCATTATTATTATTATTATTATTATTTAAAACAACATAATACTAATGTTTACACTTAAGAAGAGTTCAGAAATCAATATTTGGTGCAATAACCCTTATTTTTAATCACTGCTTTCATGCATCTTGGCATGCTCTCCACAAGTCTTTCACATTGTTCTTGGGTGACTTTATTCTACTCCTGGTGTAAGAACTGAAGTAGCTCAGCTTTGTTTTTGTGTTGGAATTCAACAGACGCTGGAATGGAATGGCTGTAATACATGTAGAGATGCTGATTTCAGAAAAAAATGCAGTGGTCTCTTATTTTTTCCAGAGCTGTATATAGAAGACACAAGCACAATAGGCCTTCTCAACTTATTTTACTTAACTAGAAGCTTTACAGTGTTGCAGAGATTTCTCTCCTGGGCTAATATCTCTCTAATTGTCACAGTATTTTCTCCAGCAGGGGCAGTAGTAGGGGCATAAATGTAATGATATCCTCCAAATAAATTATTTAAAAAAAGAAAGCCTTTTGTCTAATCTAAATGCGGATGTGAGGGATGTTTTTTTTTCTTTTCTAAAAAAATCAAAAATGCTTTTAAAACATTCCTTTTTCATTAGACTTTAATCACTTTGTATTACATTTTCAGCTGGATCCATTGGAGCAGGCAAAACTTGATCTGATGTCTGTCTACACATTGAACTCTTTGTTTTGGAGTAAGTTTAAACTCTTACATATTCTTATATACTATTCCAATATCAAATAGGGCACAAGTGTGGTTGACTTTTGTTTGACTATTTACAGTGTACTTAGTTACTCAAGGCATAAATCCAGGAGAGCATGGCATCAAACAGGAACTGGTATGTGTCATTGAATGAAGCTTTCTTTATACCAATTGACTTTTGTTTTGCTAAAATATAGTTTATTTCCCAGGAGAGAATAAGGACATATATGAACAAAGTGAAAGAGATTACAGATAAAAAGAAAGCCGCTCGTTTGGATAAAGGTGCTGCATCTCGCTTTCTGAGGAATGCACTATATGATCCAGAGGAGAAGAAATCGGCAAAGAAACTGGCATCCAAGAAAGCGGCAGAGACGTCAGACACACCACAACGGAAGAGGTTGAAGCAGAGCTGAGGACAGAAGAGATGTGGTTTTGGACATGTTCTAAACATATTTGAGCCTCGCCATGTCCAGATGGAAGAGAGCCGTTAAATGGAGAGGAGACGAGAAGCAAAAAAAACGTGTCATCTAATCTGTGTTTTTGATTACTTTTTTTGTATTTTGACACCTTTCACATAAACAATATGCTTTATTAAAAAATGTTGTTTTTACTTATTGATCCAAACCAGATGTGGTGTTTATATGTCTGTAAAAGTTAAACCCCTTAAATTTAGCATTTTTTTTTTAAAACATTAACCTTTTTTTTTTTTTATTTTATTTTTTTTTTTAAACAAGCTTTACAAGTTAGTCAGTTTTTGTATAGAATCTCCTACTACTTCCCTTTTGGCAATTGCCTTTAGAGAGCTCTGATCTTAATCTTAATGCACTGCAAGTCCCAACATCCCTCTAATCAAGCTCAGGAAACACTGAGGCATTGAGTTAGTTGGAGAAATGTCTCTTTCATTCTTTTCATCATCCTTTTCTTATCCTCCCGGCAGCAACAGCGTCCAAAAATTATATTTGTTTAGCCAAACTGGCCTGCTCCATCCTTTTACTTTTTCCATTGAGTTGTTGTTCCTGTCTGTTCAAAGATGTGTGTCAAACATAAGCCTGATGAACAGCCCTAGCTACATATTGGAAAAATATGGATTTTCCACAATTCTACCCTCTTTGGTATGTTTGCCTCTGCGTGCCCTTTTCACCACATGTGCTTGGTATAAAGATTTGGGTCACCACAAAAACAAATTTGAACAAACAAACCCAACAGTTGAAGTGGGGAGTGCTAACAAGTTAGAAATGTTGGTTTGTCCTGTGGCTGTTTATTTATTTAGTTTTGTGTAGTGCAATGAGAGCCAGTGTGGAGGAAGTTTATATTGCATCAAGTGAAAGTGAAGTGAAATGCATCAGACCAAGTGACCTCATCAAGCCAAGAGGACAGCCTCTTTTCTGGTGTGTAGAGAAGTGAAAGCCATCAAAATGGAGTGCAATGTAAGTGATTTATAAATGCAAGCACTAACAAAACTGGGATTATGAAAAACCGCAATTGGATATTTCCTCATTTGTTTTGCCTTTTCCTCGCATGCATTTTTTTTCGATTGTACAATGTAAAAAAAAAAGTTACCTGTCACAGACACTTGTATGTAATATTAGAAGAAGCCTTTAAAATTCAGCTTTTTTTTTTTTTTTTTAAACTCTTGTGAGCCTAACTCATAATTTGAGAATTTGTTCAGGACAAACTAACATTCATGATAATAATACAACCTTCATAAAAAAACTACCTGTTCATATTTATTCCCTCTCACATATCAATTCTACACAGCCATTTGTGTCACTTGTCATTCACCTTGGCCCGCAATAACTTTTATTTAGCATTCACGTCTCAGCTGTGATACTGGTGACTTCATTGCCAGTCAAACTTTAGCAAATGTAATGTATAGCTGTACGGATGAGGAGAGTTACAGTTTAGGAATATGAACCTTAGTCATTATAGTAATGGTGCGTAGTAGTAGTAGTAGTAGTAGTAGTAGTAGTAGTAGTAGTAGTAGTAGTAGTAGTAGTATAAAAATTAGTATTGTTGGGTTACATGTTTTTGTTTATTTATATGGATTCCATTAGCTGAAAGCAGTGCCGTCAGCTAGTCTTCCGAACTTACTTTAAGTAAAGCAGCATATTTTGTTTTCTGTGAAATTTCTAGTTTTATTCATATTTTCCACCACAGCATAGGTTGAAATAGAATAAATTGTATGTAATAGTGTCACATATGAACTATGCAGTTTTGATACACCAGCTTCTTGTTGAGCCCTGCTCTGGCCCGTTCCTCTGGCCCTGTTTTTACCCAGACACAACAGCACATCTGGACATGAGGCAACACTGAGATTTTTTCCTTGCTGACCGTGGCCTCTTAAGCCCTAGAAAAAGAGGAGGAAGAAGGAGAAAAAGTCACCTCATCAAAGTGACTGCTTAACCATTTGTGGAGATGGTCCAGCTGCACTGTGTAGTGAGTATAGTACAGAGACAGTAAACAGATTGGCATGTGCACATAGGCTGACTGGGAGTGGACTGGAGGTGTGTAATGGATTAGATCCCCCTCATAACTCCTGGGATGCCGTTGTCTTCAGGGTTCTTAGGGAGACGAATGAAACCGCAGCTGTTTGGACATAAATTTTCGGAGGAATGCCTTAAGTCGAGCCTTTGGCATTAAAAAAAAGCTTGACTGTAGATCCCTCTCCAGATGACAAATGATCACCCAGAGGACCTGTCCATATGTGTGTGTCCCATATGTTAGTGAGTTTGTGAAACTCATTCTCTGTAGTGTAGGCCTAAATAGTATGAATTTGTACTGTAAAATCTAATATAATCAGAATAGATTGATGGTTTTTCATAGTAAGTACCACCTAAGAAAATATGTGGCCTCCTGAGTGCCACCAGATCTAAAACTGTGGCTTATACTAATGTAGCAAACATTTAAATTGTGAAGGTATCTTTGTAGTGCCTGAAGGATCAATTTTTATTTTAGTTTTTATTGAATTGATTGATTGATTGATTGTCAGAGAATGATAAAATATGTATAATAGAAAATCTGTTGTCCTGAGGGGTGGCTACTCAATCTTAATCTATTTCAATTGTACCCTTGATGTCCCTTCCTCTGGTCTTTAATTAGGCTGAGAGTTTGTGACCTCTAATATTTTTGCTCAGTAAAATATGTGGAATAGTGTACAAGCAAAACCTCAACAGCTGTAGATAAAATACAAGAGAGAAGAGCAGCTGGATAGGCCTTGTAAAAAAGTCAGAATCCCACTTCCCCGTCACACAGTAGCTAAAGTAGGAGTCATGTTATCACACCAGGATTTTAACAAGAATGTTGGGCTTAGAGGAGGTTGCATATGGTTACTCCATCTATTTAAGTCATAACAATCATGAACTGACTTTTACAAGCATTTTTGGCATTTGTAGCTGTAAGAAACACAAGACACCAAAACCCAGCATTTTTTAAAAGACTAACTAGAAGGAAGCCATGTAAGATGACAGAGATATGCCTTTTTTCTGAGCACTAAAAAGAATAACACTTAGAACAATGATTATTTGTACTCCATAATTAGACAACTCAACAACTCAGCATTTTCCTCTGCTACAGCAAAGCATATTCCTCTGCTACATCACACAACTGCCTGTCCACCTAGTTTCCTCTGCTATAAAAGGAGGGTTTATGGCACATCAATAAGGCCTCATCCCCCTTTCCTGAGTGTGAGAGTCTCAGGGCTTACAGGGCAGTGATGTGGGCGGTAGAATAAGGGTGCAGTGGGGTACAGTAAAGTGATGAAGAGCCTCTGCTTTTACGATGATGTGAATGATGTGGACTAGAAGAGTAAAGGAGCTGGAGTGGGGTCTATATAACTATAAATATATGGTGAACGGCAGGGCTGCTGGATTAGTCACTATGCGTTATTGGTATTTGCTATAAATAGTTATGTGACTCTACACTAAAAATCATGGAATAGAGGACTTTTTTTTGTAAGATACTTCAAATTAAATGTGTATTAACACAAAGCTCCTTATTTCGGCCTGTTTGATTTTCTACATTTAGACCTAGAATGGCATACTTTTATTAGATAACTTAACATTTCATATTAATTTCCCCAATTAGGAAAATGTACATAAACATACAGCTCTGGGAAAAAATAAGAGACCACTGCATTTTTTTCCCCTGAAATCAGCATCTCTACATGCATTACAGCCATTCTGTTGAATTCCAACACAAACACGAAGCTGAGCTACTTCAGTTCTTGCACCAGGAGTGGAATAAAGTTATTATTTATTTATTTATTGCTATTTTAGTAATGTTTTTTTTATTAAGTTTTATTGATTTTATGTGCAGCACTTTGGAAACTGTTTCTGTTTATAAAATGTGCTATAGAAATAATGTTGGATTGGATTGGATTGGATAAAGTCACCCAAGAACAATGTGAAAGACTTGTGGAGAGCATGCCAAGATGTACGAAAGCTGTGATTAAAAATAAGGGTTATTGCTCCAAATACTGATTTCTGAACTCTTCTTAAGTGTAAACATTAGTATTATGTTGTTTTAAAATGAATTTGATCTTGTTTCTTTGCATTGTTTGAGGTCTGAAAACATGTATCTTTTTTGTTATTTTGACCATTTGTCATTTTCTGTAAATAAATGCTCTAAACGATAATATTTTATTTGGAATTTGGGGGAAATTTTGTCAGTAGTTTATAGACTCAAACAAAAATATTGCTTTTGCCCAAACACATACCTATACATAGTAAAATCAGAAAAACCAATCATTTTGCAGTGGTCTCTTATTTTTTTCCAGAGCTGTAGACCTTCGAGTAGAATGATTGTGGTACAGATACACTAAGCAGCCACTGGGGGACAGTCCAACACTGCAGGACAGCCTCAGGTTGGTGCCATGGGCTTTGTGCGCGCACGGTTTGAGTGGCACGCTGAGGTTTGCCTTTCCGCCGACCACAAAAGCAGATTGGAGAGAAGATTAGTCCTCGCTTGGCCGGTAATCTCCCTTATCACACTAAAAACGACAACAACACGCAGACTTTAATGACAGGAGTAATTGTAGTAGAAGTCAAACGTTAGGCTGCGGTGGCATGATAAATGACAAACAAAATATGTGGTGCTGTGTCCAAACTTTGGCTATTTTAACTCATTTGTCAGCGAGTTTAGACTTTAAGGGAGTTATTTTTGTATGACGTATTATACAGACAGGAAAATAAACTACTGCCTATAACTTAATTAGGATAATGGAAAAAAGTATTATCTTAACCTGTGAGTTTTTTTTAGTTATATTTTTTCTCTTCATACCATAGATGGGTCTAAACTTAATAAAATTAATAAAATGCAGACTAAAGCTTGTTTTGTTTTTCTCTTAGTTGAATTCTTGGCATTTTTGTAGTAGGCCTAGTAGTTTATAGAACTGTAGGCCCAGTTTATTTTTGTCGCCTACAGAATTTCAGTAGCCGATATCCATCTGTTCTCTGTTTATAAGTATCTAAGAATATGATCTATAATAACACTATTACATAAAGAGTTAATGGCAGCAGCCCGAGTTAAACACAATAACCCCATTCATAAGGCATATATCCTCAGCCTTCTATTCATAACTGTAAATCAGCATAAAAGGCTCAATCACTCCATATCCAAATGTAAATGACAGCTGTTGTTACACTTAAAATGAATCTTGTGCTGCACTAACCACATGTATCAACTAATGCTGCAAGATGCAGGCACAATGGGCTCATCATGAGCTAATACACTGCCGCTGCATGCTTGGGTAATATCCATTGGCTGTTTACTTTGTGTGTTTGGCTTTTGTGTCTTTTATACTGCAGGACTGTGGAAAGAGCCCAGACTAGTACTCATAGGTTACTTAAAATATAATCAAAATATAGAAGTTGATTCAAATATGGGAAATGTACAATATTGTTTTGTAGTTTGCATGCTGTCCTTAGCGGTCACAACATGGTTAATATTGGCTTATTTTTCCCAAACTAATTCATAACAATTTGTACAGTCCCATATAAATCAAAGAGCTGTACTACAGTCCTTTTCTCTTGTCTCTGTGTTAATGAATGTAGTAGAGATAGCTTCATAGCAGTGGCGGTTCTACATTGAATTACTCCCTGGGCGAGACCCCCCTCCCCCCCCAGGAATGAAAAAGAAAAAAAAAACACAACATTTACCACAAGCAGCCATGTTTAATTATCACTATAGAGTGGTTCTCATTATCACAACTTTCAAAAAAATATAAGTTATCATAACTTAAATAACATAAATAAAAAATATATACATATATATATAAATAGAACAAGTATGCAGTGTTGGGAAACATGAACTAGTTCAAAGTTCAGTTCACACATTTCAAAATGAACTAGTTCGCTCATAGTTCATAATTGTTTATAGTTAGTAGTTTGTTCATAGTTCCAAAAAATGAACTAGTTCATAGTTCTTTTTTTCCCCAATACATTGCTGCAAGCTATTATTTTTCAATATCATTGCCAAAGCCCATATAGAACCATAGACAGCAATTATCATATCAATCAAACCATGTGTTATTCATGTGTTATCTCCATCTTGGGGCGGCAGTAGCTCAGTTGGTAGAGCGCTTGCCTGGTGATCCAGGGGTTGGCAGTTCAAATCCCGCTCTTGACGGGTGGACCGCGTGTGATCCCAGCTCCCACAGATGAGCGCTGCCGTTGTGTCCTTGGGCAAGACACTTAACCCCACCTCGCCCCCAGTGTCTGCGGACACTGGTAGCCCCCATGGCAGAAGAAACATCAAGGCCCATTGTAACGTGAGCCACCTGTGGGAGGATTCTCCAGCTGAGGTCCTGACCAAGCCGAAGCAAGAAGATCATGGAGATGGTCCCCGGGCGCAGTAATGTGCAGCCCACTGCTCCTAATAATAGGATGGGTTAAATGCAGAGGACAAATTTCTCCCAAGGGAGACAATAAATAATCTTAATCTTAATCTTATCTTCATATCCAATTTCACATCCTTATCCAACTACAAATAACAGTCCCCATAATGATAAAACACCTGCAATTCAACATAATAAAGAAAATACTTAAATAACCCCCATATGGTATGACTTAATTAACTAAGAGACTTAAGAAAACAAAATAAACCCACAAATTAACATTAGTGATTCCCCCTTTAATGTGGCCCCCTTTAGCGCACCACTCTGCGCTGTTTCTCGCAAGACCAGGAAGTGCCGCAGTTTGGCCCTTGAAACAGAGAGCAGCGCGGAGGAGAAGGTCGGGAGAGCATGAGGGGAACAGAGTCCAGAGAGCAGGAAACAGTTTGTAAGCACTCCTGCAGGAGCAGAGAAAGGTTTGAGGCAAACCAGGCGGAGCGAGAGGGAGAGAGGTTTTGTTTCAAGCGCTCGGCACGGCGCCCCTCACGAAGTTGCGCCCTGGGCAATTGCCCCACTCGCCCCCCCCAAGAACCGCTACTGCTTCATAGTCAGACAGCTGCAGTCTAGACCGTCATGTCACTTTATCACTTCAAGCCTAAAAGTCAAACAAGCAGGATAGGCTGATATGAGCTCTGATCTGATAAGAGAGGTGGTAAGAGGATACACTGATGACTTACTGCAAATAGCCATGAAAAAGCATATCTAGTGTCCAAAATGGCAAGTTTTACCTGAGGAGTATCATCTACTGTGTAAAATGTGAGAGTAATAAGTTTTCATGTAGAATGGTGAAACAATGATAAATAGTCCTTGTAAGTGCACTGATAATAATAAATAAGAAGAAAGAAAAGAAAAGTGCACTGGTTTCTTCTGTCATCTGTCTTTGCTTGCAAAAGCAACAATTTGTAGTTTTTCTGCCTAATGTTTACAAGTTATTTTTAAACCCCAAATTACCCTGCCTGCTCACACCCTGTGAGGCTCTATGGCCATGATCTATCAGTAAGGAACGCCAGTGCATTGGTATAGGAGTATCTATAAGCAAGTGCTAGTAATAGCATAAACAATACACCTTTCCAAGCAAGTGTAGACAACAATAAGGTGATATAAAGCAGCAAGACCTTTATTCTGCTGAAATAAGTAAGCGTGGCCATACCTTATCAATACCCTGATGTTGGAAGCTTAGCAGAGTTGGGTCGGTTTAGTATTTGGATGGAGGGAATACCAGGTGCTACAATATGTCAGCACTGGCCCTAGTACAAAACTGTTGTTGTGTCCTTAGGCAAGACACTTAATCTACCTTGGCTATAAGTGAGTGAGTCATGGTGGTCAGAGGCGCTGATTGGAACCCTCGCTTCTGTCAGTTTGCCCCATGGCAGCTGTGGCTCCAGTACAAGCTTACTACCACTGTGTATGGCAATAATAAATAATGCACATTGTGCTATATAAGTGCTATATAAAAGTAATGCTTATTATTGTTATTAATATGTCAGTCTACAATTGGCTTCTTGAGTCTTGTCAAAGAGATGGCAAAACTCACATTATGTTTGTTAAGGTCCGTGCACTTATATTTTTCTAACTCATGCATTTCTGGGTGATTGAATGAATTTGACTGATGTGAGCTCTGTGAGAAAGTTTCCAAAGCAGCCGTGTAGGAAATGCCAGGCGTAATGTGAGGGGCCTGCTCTGTCCTATTATGGTAAATCGAAGCCGAATGTGTCATTAGCTAATAGAGGGCTAGTTACTCCTCCTTTCATAAATAGCAGACAGAGGACAGCCCTGTGTCCCGGCCGGGCACGGGGGGCTTCACAGAGACCTATTATGCTTCAATGTCGGGCAAACAGCGTTTTGCAAAAATGATGGTCTCCGAAGTTTAAAGCAACATCGTTTATCACTCTGCCAGCCTCCACAGGTGTGACCCCATTCCCACAGACGCTCTGACAGCATGCGCATGGGCACAGGAGGCACACACACTACATCACATAGTGTTGTCACATAGTAACATTTCAAGCTACTTCAATACAAAGTTTGATCCCATAATAATAACAAAAACACAACTTTTTAGACAGTATAATATGTATGTTGAAACTCCAGTATCTTACCTGTTCAAATCAATATAGTTTCAACAATACTAACGTAAAGGATTTCCTTTTTCATGTCACATTGTTAAAAACATTTATGTTTGTATGTATGTATTCACTGTTCATAGTTCTATGTAATGTATTTGGTCTATATTCATAGTTCATCAGTTCATAGTTAGCTTTATTGTCGAAAAACCATATGTACACGACACATGGTGAATTCTGTCAACACTTAATTTTGTTATTTTTCTTTTATTTCACAGAGGCTGGAATGAAATGAGAGAAACTCCCCCAATAAGCTCTAGCTGCTCCGGTAAGTCAAATAGGCTATACTATTCGAGATACAAATTTACACATGAGATACACATTTAGTCCTAAAGTATCAGTTCACGTGGCAAGTTCAATAGATTTTGCTAGAGTAGTGAAATGTTGTAATATATTTTTAAATTAACAATAACATTTAATCACATATTGATGTTGCTTACTTTTTTGGGTATTGTTATCAAGTGTCTCCCCTGTTTCCCACCCTGATAACCATGCAGAGTAACAGGCATAACAGCACCACAGAGCGCCACTGTTGTAGGCATTATAAGCTGAGGTTGTGTTGTTATCAATGGAGTTTAATTAACAGGGGTTATGTGAACAGATCGCCTCGGGTCAAGGTGATTGAGGAGCAGGTGTGAATCAATAAGAGCTCTCGCTCAGCTTATTGACCGCTGGTTAAACACAAGCCAGTGACAGGTATGTTTACAACTACACCACTCCTAAATGTATTACAGTTTAAAATCAGAAGTCCTGCCTTAAAATGTGCTCTGTCTAACTTTTCTGGTTACTTTAGACTTAAACTGTCTTGCTTCTTCACAGATGTGACATGTAACTTGGCTTAGAGGTGCCACCTGCTTGACTTTTTAGTTTAAAGGTCCTATATTATGCAAAATTGAATTGTTATAATGCTGTTACTTTCTTAACTAGATGCCTGAAGTTGTGTTTTGTTTCATTCACACATGTTTGAGTAATCCTGCATTATCATCTCCAAAGCTCAAAATGCTCTATTCCCCCTTGCGATGTCATGAAGCTGTAGTTTTCAAGTTAATGCTTACCCTGTACTCTTTGTTTAGCAGAGATTTGCAATTCAAGGTCTGAAATGAACCAAATGATTCTAGTGAAGATGTATGGGTTTTAAAAACACAGTGGAGCACTTCCTGTATTACCAGGTAACATCACAAGGTGGAACAAAATGTTTTCTGTGTGAGAGAAGAACTATATGTGGAAACATTATAATATAGATAAAAAACTGTGTAAAATGGGCCCTTGAATGTCATACTTTAGAGAAACATATAATTCCTTTTTAATGTGTACTTTTTGTACATGGAAACCATAAGTCAACAATTTGTTTTGTAATTTTAGCACAGTTTATATTTATCAGTGTCTTTTTATGAAACAATGTACATAAATCCTATAATTTATGAAGTATAATAAAAAGGCGTGTGCTGGTAAATCTCTGAGTAGACAGAAGGGGAGACTGTATGGAGCACAGACAGGCTGGGGACCTGATGAGACAACCTTGAAAGGTTGCTTCCAAACACACACAAATCCCCCAGTGAAAACAGGGCTAATTATTAAGAAAACAAAGAGGGAACCACAGCAACGTGCCAGTGCATACAGCTCCCCGGCAGGCTAATTGTGCGTGAGCTATTTGGGCTGAAAAAACATGATTTGGTGCTCTTCCCCAGCACGGCCAGGCTCAATGAACAACATCTGTTGCCTGGGACGAACTTTCAAAACAAGCACAAGAAGATTTCCAGTAGACTTTAATAACAGACATCAGTTCATATTTTTTAATTTAACAATTAAGTTAGTATTTTGTGGGTTTTCCCTTGCTATGCTAACACAATAACTCTTAACACGCTACTTTCGCTATAAAGGGATTTCAAATGGCAAAAACCCATACAATCTTGGCGTAACAATAATGCTATCACTCCCAATGAGACACAAAACTTGGACTACAAATGTCTCTGTGTAGAGATTTTCTATGTTTTTGGATCACTTTCATTTCTTTATGATTAGGTTATACAATTTTGAAGGCTTTCTGCATGTCCCTGGTGCGATCCACTCTTTACCTTGTATCAAAATGATCCCATGTCTTACTCAGTTGAGCACATTATCTTGACTCTCATTGCATTTTAAGTAGCAGGGGAAGTATTGCAGGGAATTTGATAATAGTCTGCACTGCACAGTAGATGACTTGGTTGGCTGCCATGTTTTGAGTTTGTTGTGAAGCTCCAGATTTAACCAGAGCTGAAAATACACAAACTGTGTTCCATTTGATTTCAGTGGAGTCAAAACATTTGTCGACAACCAATGAGAAAGAGTCAATGTTTTTATTGCATGGATAGGACTGGATTATCATGCAGTGGGCTGGTGACTCTCCAATTAGTTACAGTTGAGAGTATTGTTTTATATTTGTACTGTACATGCCTTCTTTGGCTCATCTGTTGCCTTTATTCACATATGGAGGCATTTTACAAGACTCGACATGACTTGGCACTGAATGATGTTGATTGATGTTTAATACTTTATCAAGGGGTCACAAGGGGTCGTCCAGTTGTTGACTTTAACTGTGTTGTGGTAGTTTGAATGTCTATTGTACCTCCCATGGCTGAACGTAAGGGTTAACTCGTAGTGTGTATTCTATGTTGCTCTTGATCAACAGCTATGTTAAGTGCACCAGTGTTGTGTTAACAGCGACCTACAATCTCCAGACAAACCACATTCCTTTCCCAACATGCTCAGTTTGTTTAAGTTAGTGTAAAATGGTAAAATAAATATTACCATAAAGATATGACAATGCTGTTGCATTTTCAGCATGATTTAAGTTTATGAAGTTTGTCACCAAGTATGCATAATGGCAGAAATTTAATACTTTATTTTATTAATATGTTATGAAAGCCTTGTAAGTTATGAATTGCTTTTATTTATGTAAATATATTATTATGAATAGTATTTAGCAATAATTTGTTTTAATAAGTGGTATTATTATGGTATTAATACCGGATTAATTGTTGTAATTCACTAAACCATTGGCTCTGTTTTGAACAACCTCAATTGTCCTCAAACAAAACAAAAAAAACAACAACAGTGCTACTGTTTATTAGCAACAGTTGTAAGAAAACCAATGCTTTCAATAAAAAAACACACCACCCTGAAAAAAATAATATTGATTCTTTATTTTTATAATCTGTCATTTTAAATCAAAAAGGTGTGATTAAGTTTAATTAAACTTAATTCTTGTTGTAAAATGTTCAGGCGTATAAACAAAAAAAGCCATTATTATAAATAATCAATATGTCAGCGGACCTGCAGCCATGACAAATGTTCTTTTGGGATGAGTCACAACTTGAAGTAATTACAGTTTTAGTCATTCTTATGAGAGACAAGAATTCAAAAGATATCTGACAGATTTTTTTTTTAAATCCTAAACTATTGTGGCTGACAGAAATGTATTCTGCCAAAGCATGTTACCCTATCCTGAACCCACTTCAAGGCCAGCAGCAGCAGTGCAGTAATAATTTATGGAGGAGGGGTGAGACCACCCAGAGACAGACCCCATCACAGCTGCTTTACATGATCACACATGTGCACAGTAACACCTGTACAGATACGAGTGTATATTTAAGCTCACATACACAAACTACATGTGAACTTCTGTTGGCACTTGGGGTGACTCAACAGGCATAAATCCCAGCTTTTGTGTAAGACTTAAAAAAGTAGTTAATGGTTTGTTTTAACCAGTACCAGAAAGGATGTGTTATTGTTGGATCATTGTACTTACATTTACTTACATAGTTCAGTTAATATGTTGATTTGCCTTTATTAGATTGAAGTCAGTGCAGGTCCAGGTTTTAAATCTTTATCTTTTGGTTTTATAGTTGATAAAACAATGGGATTTTTTTTTTTTACAGAGAAATCCAATCACTCGAGAAGGGCTCTCCTGTGAAACTGACCAGAACTGTGTATTTTTAATTTGCTCTCTGAAAGTATTAAAGAGACCACAATTTTGTTCATTTATTGATCCAACTATATCTCACTTTGATAATATGTCTGATCACATTTAACATGGCTAGTAAAAAACATACAACTAGAAAATCAGATCTGATTTTTGTTGTGTGTTTAGATGCACAAAAGCATGATCAAAAACACATGGTGACATGTGTCCTTTTAGACGGTTATATTTGGAAGACAATTTTAAAATGATAATTGGATAATTTTCCTTAGCAAAACTCTCATAAATTGGATGTAACTGTTTACTGACATTCCAATAATCTGATAACTCCAGAAATCAGATAATAATCCACTTTTGGCTGTGCACGTTAAAATAGCCAGTATCTTTTTCCAAGTAAAAAAAAAAAAAAAATCAAAAGTGATATGACATCCCCTGACAGTTCACCGGCTCCATTCACACCACTGCTCGCTGTAGACATAGGACATCGTATCTGCCCGGAGAGAAGAGGAGAGAGGATTACTTTCTCAAAGAACTGACACGGACTGGCAGCTTGGATGACTCTTTTCTTGAAAACCAACTCTGCTTTCTGCTCCAGGCCCCATTCTCATCCTCTTTTCCTCCCTCTCCTCCTCTATCGTGCCCATCTTCTGTCTCTCAGGACTGTAATTGGAGGTTTTCGACTGACTGTACAGGTGTATGTGGAAAGCATATGCTGCCTTTGTATACCATGTGTCTGCCTCTTGTGATAAAATACTACAAGTTGTACAAATGTGTAGTAGTGTTGTGTACTGTTGTTGTGAGGTCCAGGTGTAAGGGTGTCTTTGATCCTGCAGGAGAGCGGGTTTAATATCTGCCGGCTGCTGTATTGTGTGAAAGGTCACAGAGGAGGTGGAGTGCACACGAGGGCCAGACCAGAGCTCCCTATGGGCAGACTTCTCTCTTTTACAGACCCACAGAAGACTGCACCGCTGCTCAGCTGGAGGTGGCACAACAGGGAAAGTGGTTCAGGGCTCTGTGGAGGTGTTTAAAGTGGGTTACAAGAAGGTGATGGAGCAAATGTGGTTGAGAGGGCAGTGCTGGTTGTTCACTCTATAAATATGACTTAAGCATGTTGATTTTTTTCTAGACTTGAAGGTGCTCTTTAGTATTTTGAAATTGTGTTGCCACTTGTTTATACGGTGCTGTTAACATCAGCCTTACCAGCTTTTTTTTTTTTTTTTAAAGAATGTTCTATAGGTCTATAGTAAGTTAGGCTTTCATAATAATGCTAGAGATGCGATTTATGTGGCCTAACCCTAACCCTGGTAGGGTTAGGGTTATGTCACAGCACTGGCTTATCTCCAGCAGGTCAATCACACTTCATCATCAGTATGTCTTACTGAATTACTCCCAGCAGCAATGTCAAAGCCACAAAAGACTGTCTGCTCCCTGTTGGGCGCACATGAACTGGCACTGACTTAACATATCGGTGTCTTCACTGTCTAATGCCTTCTGCCTTTGGTTCTATTTTATACATTACTATCTGTAACTCTAATACTGGGCTTAAAAGATTTCATAACATTATAACATCCTTCCCTGTTACAAATGTGCATGAGAGTTTTCTTTTATATTGTAAACTTACCTAATTTTGTGCATTTTACCTAATTTCTGCCACATAGGTCTAAAATATCCTAAACATATATATTTATAGTATATTATATTATATTATACATGTATTTTAAAATTTTAAAAAAGAAAAAGAAAATCCCTTGTTGAGCTGCTATGTGTCTGCAGTGTGTGCCCTGCAGTGCTCTGAAGGTGCGGCTGATGAAGTGAGGTTAGTATCTGAAGGTCAGTGCATCTTTATGTGTGTGTTAGCTCTCTCACCTGATAATGCATTGTCTAATTGTACATGGCCTACATAATGGCCTACAAAATTTCTAATGATTTTATTAGCATATAACAATGCTTGATATCTGCTGATAAAGCCCTGTGTTGCCATCATGTCCAAAAAGTGTGTAGGTTTGTCGTGTGAATGCATTGACATTTACAGTATGTTAGCCCTCACACCCACGATCATCTCCAACGACTCTTTTATCTGTTCCTCTCTTTCTCTAGCAACAAAGTAAAAACAAGTGCCTTGCTGCCTGAGGGAAATCTCTAAATACTATGACATTGTACAAAAACATGTCTTGTGTTTCATTGTCCAATGTGCTGTTATGCTTTATGTTTTTATTTATGCGTAGCAACTGGTGCCACTGTAAATTAAACTGCAACCGAGTGTGCAGAAAAAGGAAGTGAGAACAATAAATCTGTGTAAAAGAGGACTTTTCATTTAGCTATAAAAGCAACAGCACTGCTGTCTGGGCTGAATGCATGCACTTTATCTATTTTATTATGTGAAGGCGTCCACTCACACGCAGCCACTTTATGTTGTCTTTATTATTTCACATCCCACTCTGCCGCTCTCCACTCTGCTTGTCAATGAACTGTCCCAGACTAGTGTCCTTTATTTTACAAAGTCCAATAATATAGTGTTGACCTAGTTGTTTTTAGGTCTTCTATTTTGTTTAAGAACCTGACAGTGAGCTACATGATTGCTGTTTAAATTAGACTTTATTAGTAATCTGTTCATAATTACTTAAAATATGGTTAATTTCATTATTATGCATGTCTACCTTTTTTCTTAATCACTGGAGAATGATGGCATAAATGCTGGAGGATTCTGAGCAAATTTTCTGCAGTCAGCTTTCATGAATTGACCAAGAAACTCAAGAATATAATTTATTTATATAGTTGTTTTTTTTTTTTTTTTAAGTTTTCTACAAGATACAAATACAGTCAAAAAGAGCAAATAAAATGACCAGTAATCCATAATACCATTAGACATTAAACATTAGCAGTAGATGTGTTTTGTGCAGATTTCACATAAAACCAGTTAACATGACACTAAAGAACGCTCAAAAGGACACTACATTCTCTATACAGATGTCTTCATCTTTCAGTTCTCTTCTGAATCCTAAATCTTGGGTTGAGTCTGTTCTGTGTATCTCAGCGGCAGCAGCAGGACTGAAGTGAGCAGAGGCTTCTCTCCAAAGAGCCCCAGGCACAGCTGCCTCGCCCCGAGTGAGACTGGAGCATGCCCCCGGCCAGATGCACACAGCGCCCAGGAAAAGTCAAGTGGAAGAATGGAGGTGGGCCACAATACACCTTCTTGCATGAATACACAATTAAATTTCAGTCAGATATTTTAGAATGCATACAGTTTTTTCTGAATTTGGGAGACTTTATTTTGAGGTCTTTCCCCGTTCAACATGGATAATATTTTGTTTTAAACCCTTAACCGCTATAGCGACTGTCCTAAGTCTTCTTCATTCTGGATCCATGGATAAAGTAGAATTATGCAAATAATGACTGCTTGTATAACCTAGTCTCAGGCTGATTTTATTTCACACGCCATAAAATCGAGTACAAGTCCAATGCCTGTACCTAGGTTCATGGCTGTCCTGCTTCTATCAGTATGTTGATGATCTGAGAGCTCTTTCATGCCAGAGGAAACACTAGCCCTCACCAGCTGGCAACCCCACCTACCAATCAGGTCATCTGCCCCTGCCTTTCCCAGCCTCTCAGTACCCCAGACACAACTAAATATATGGGCGACACATGCACACTGCTGCAGACCCCAAGGCATACATGCATGAACATAGCATAAGCGGCAATATTCAGGCAAATGGATTCTCACCTGCATATGTATTTAAGAGTCATAATTTCAATACTGAATACAAATGCTTTTTGAGTAGCAGTGGTGAAATAAGTGCACTTTCCTCCCTCTATTTGCCACAAGGGAGCTTACTACCTGCTGCTACTAACAACCACTGCACTGTCAGCATGCAAACCTCAGGGACCTCATTATTTATAATGGCACTGCATTGTAAACATATAAAGTATAAATAGTGACCTGTTAGTTTTGCTCTGTGGTTGCCTGAAATTACAATAGGAGTTATGATGTTGTCTGTTTGTTTGGAATCTGCATTTGATCCACTGTTGTTTTGTAATGTTTTTTTATTTTTTATGTAAGCACACAAGCTTGAAGAAATAGAGAGGTGTTTCAAGCACCCAGGGCATCTGATTCAGAAATACCTTTATTTATCTCTAAGGAAAACTCAAATTATTACCTCAATAAAACAGGGTTAGCAATATTAAAAAACTATAATAAATATCTATATCTATATATCTATATCTATCTATCTATATATACATACACACACACACACACATGTTAAAAATACAGCATAATCACTAATAAAGTTAACCTTGTCTTAGGTCACTTTATATATTGAATAGAATTTAATATTGAATTAAAAAAGAAACTTCCCCTATAACGCCATTGTCTCGGCATCACTGACATATGGAGGGAAGTAATGGAAGTTTGTAGCCATTACATGAAATTACACAATTTAAAGAACACAGCATTGGCCTATAACTGAGTGATAACAAGAAAAATACACTGTCTATACCATAATGGCAAATTATCTGTCTGCCATCAGAGCCAGTGTGATGTAAAATGGCAGAAACAAGCACAGCCTGGGAACCAGTGTGTGTGACAGTTTCCTGACATCACCCTGGCCTTGACACAGATGGCACCAGGATGCAGACCTCACAAAGTGTATATAAGTTTCATATTTGGCCAAGTGCTCTATAAATTCTCTGACCGCGTTTCTCTTCATCCTGAAACAGTGTTTTGACTATACAAAACAATGGGTGAAATTCAAGCACCACATAAGTCACATAAAACCAAAGAGCTGGTTTTCTGCATTGCAGTTTCCCTCTGTTTGTCTTCCAAGTCCAGACCAGACTTCTGGCTCTGATTTCAATCTCCAGATACTCCAGCAGTGGCCTGAGCTTTCTGTGTCAGAGAAGGAGGCAAAAAGCTCAGTACTGTACAAAAACATTGTAAGACGTAATCAGATATGCCATATGACATTTTCTTCCTCCACACTCGCACTCATGTGTGCACGGTCTGGAGAGCAGCGCTATTTACAAGCTCGCATAGACACACATATTCCATACACACGAGCTTACAGGCACAGACAGGCCTGCCGCTCACAAAGTCAGAGCTCTTTTCCGCAGACAATCCTTCACTGTTTCCTCTGCTTTCCTAATTGGCTTTAGGCAGACCCAGCCCACAGTCCTGAGTCAGAAACAATTAAAAAGTCCATTTATATTCTCCAACACAGCGCATGGCTCCCATAGTGTGCGACTGTGAACATCAGCCCAATCATCTGTATGTGATTTTAAAACTCAGCCTGCATTCTCTATTTATTTGAACATGGCTCTACTTTAAAGGCAACAGCAAAATGTGTCCTTTTTGATTGTTCAAATAAAGTGTAGCCCGTCCAACATTGCATTTTAAATAAATACCTCTTTCAAAATATATTAGCATTCTAACTCCTATGTTTATTGTTTGACTTCTCTCTAGTTTGTATTCCACATTTTCAGTGATTAAATTGCACTGGGTTTCAAAGAGATGAAAATATACATAAAATAACCACATTTAAAAAAAATAAATTATCCACCATTCATCCACCCACTGGCTCTAATCTCCAGACAGGTAATGGCTTTTTCCCATAACACACATTGAACATACTAGAATGACCACATACCAAAACTCTGCTTTATGGGTGTAACTAAACCCAAACAGATTTCTATCAGTCCAAGTGATTTGTATATGTTATGCAGGTGGTAGGTGCTGTTCAATGATGGAGAGCACTGAAAATAGGATGTGGCATTGTAGATTGTACAATGTTCTGGCCTTGACCAAAAGTTATTATTATTTTTTTAATGCATGTAAAAGTTGATATATTTGGCTGTAATTGTGTCTAGACTTATGGTTAATGAACTTTTTTTGCACAAGGCATTGACTGTATTTCTGCAATAGGCAAAATTTGAGGAAGGGATTCACAATTAGCCGCATTACAAAGTTAATAAATGTAATGTATTTTTAAGCTTACTTATATTTTGCTTCAGTGGTACTATCAGATTTGGTTGTGGGAAGTTCATAATACTGAGAAAGAACCATGCAAAATTAACAGTAATTTGCTTTGTCATTATTAGGTTTACTTTATCAAATGTGTACACCAAATGTGTGGGAGTATTAGTACACATTTTGATCAAGATCAAATCAATGACAGATTGCGGTTATTGGCTCGAGGCCTTATATTGGAGCAGTCTAAATCTAAATTATGTCAATATTGCTGATTGGCTGTGATCCATCCCTGCTTCACTTCTTTGCCTGAAAAAGTGTTCCAATGCTGTGCCCAAAAACACATGCATGTGAATACTAGAAATGTGCCAAAGAGTTTGTGAAAGCAGGAACAAATAGATTTAAATACCTGCATCCAAGCTTGTCACGATAATTACTATATCGACTTATCAATCTACATATGAAAGCTGGAACAATATATTATGCTTTGCTTTGTGAAATGGGGATTTGGGATATTTTTTCTATTATACAATAAGAATAAAATTTAACTTCTGTGGCTAATTTTTGCTTTATTCTTCTATTTATTTGTTACAGCTCATGCCACTTAATGATAATGATCTATTTAAATAAGGATTTATTAGGATTTACTTATAATGTGTCAGTGGCATAAAGTAGTTTCAATATTGTTTATCGAAGTATATCACTGTAGCAATATATTGTGCTTCAAAATTTGTTATTGTGACAAACCTACCTACTTCCTCATTTCATGGTTTGAAAATCAGGTACCTCTGCTGTAATTTTTTTCAAGAACAAAAACATATTTTAAATCAAACTTTGATCAATATGAGTAAACAGAATCTCCCAGCCCTAGTGCAAATTTATTTATTTAAATTTATTTACTATATTTATTTAATATAATGTGACCCAATCCAGACCCTTCCCAAGTCCTTTCCTTCTGTATTTCATAGTGAGGGGCAGCTCATATATATGAGGTGTTTGTGGAGATGAGCCTTGCGTGCAGTGGCCGCAGCAGGTGCAGTAGTGTCTCTGGGCTCTGCTGTCCCAGTATGTGTTGGGTGCATATCTTTACCCCTCATCATCTCAGCTTTCTCCACCTCTCTTTCCACAGATATAAATAAAAGCTGACAAGTCACCGCACGGCAGGGGGCTTCTGGAGCACAGGACACGTGTCTGAAGTTGTCAGAATGTGTCTTTGAGAGTGGGCTTGAGATTGACTGTGGTCATCTCAGGACAGTTAGGCAACACATCACAACAGGGGTGTTGACTTTGGTGATATAGAGGGCACAAAATCAACATTCAGCAAAGTCAGTAATAGACCAAAGAAAATAGTTTTTTATACATGTCTACATGGAATTTTGTAAAGGATTGCATGTTTTATAAGATAGGACCAATTCTGTCTGTAAGCAGAATTATATATATATATATATATATATATATATATATATATATATATATATATATATATATATATAATCATCATTAATTGTTTGACTCTCACATAGTCAGTTATCCATCCATTTTCTTCCGCTTATCCGGGGCCGGGTCACGGGGGCAACAGTCTAAGCAGGGACGCCCAGACTTCCTTCATCCCAGACACTTACTCCAGCTCCTCTGGGGGGACCCCAAGGTGTTCCCAGGCCAGCTGGGAGACATAGTCCCTCCAGCGTGTCCTGGGTCTTCCCTGGGGCCTCCTCCCGGTGGGACATGCCCGGGACACCAGGAGGCATCCGGAACAGATGCCCGAGCCTCAGCTGTCCTCAGCTGGCTCTTCTCAGCGTGGAGAAGCAGCAGCTCTACTCCGAGCTCCTCCCGTGTGACTCCTCCTGTGTTAGTCAGTTATAACACATTCAAAGAGGCTATTGCATTCTTGCTGCATTGTGGTCTAATTTAGGAGAGTACACTTATTTACTCTATCTCCTACAGTGATATTTTTTTCTCAAAGCTTAAATGAAGACATGTCACCTGAAAACCATCAACAACTGCTATGCATCCTATCAAATCCTCTTGCACTAGTCCTCTCACTCCAAACCAGATTCCACCTCCTCTTTCTCCCTCCTCCTCTGTAAAGTAATGGATTGCACGTCTAGCCTCAGTCTTTCCTGTCTTGGGTTGAATCATGGAGCTGGAGCCAAGGCTAGACCTTAGGGTGGCTATGGGAAATCCAACAAACTGAAGGGGAAACTCCACATATTGGGTTACTGTGTTCCTAGCTCAAAGATGATGTAGTGAGTGTGAGTGTGCCGCATAGTGGGGCCTTTCAGCCTCCCAGACATCACAAGGTGAGCTGAAGAGATGGAATAAATCTGTGGTGAGAGAGAGAGGGAAGAGGGAGGACTAGAGGACAGAGGCTGGGACACTCAGTGGGAAGTGTCTCTCCTTTTTATTTGTGGTATGTTGGTAATCTACCAAATTTCAAAATAAGGTAAAAATGTTACTTTTCTGGTTCACAACTCTTCTGCCTCCACAGTAGCATTAAACATATTTATTTTCATATGTTTTCAAGTACAAGTGTTTACTAGTATATTACTGAAAAAAAAATACAAATATGCATTGAGCAGGCTTGCCTCTCTATAGATCTGACCTCTAACCTGGCCTAGTGATGTCATTTACTGTACTTGTTTCCATGGAGATAGGATATACATTTGTTTTTTTGTAAGTTCGGGTGACTCTTTAGACTTAATTCCCTCCATGTGTGATATGTCACAAAGAATACTGGCTCTTATTTGCAATAATCAGAAAATCTGGATGCTGTGTATTTGTTGCATGAGCCTTGATTGCTTGTTGTGTGAGGCAGTGTGAATTGCTCGCTCTCTCCTCTTTTTTGGCTGGAGACCCCTTCTTCTGTCAAACCCACAGCTATATGCTCTGCTGGATATGTCAGGTCGGCGGTAAAATACAATCATGTAGAAGTGAAGAGAGCTCTGAAAGCCAAGCGTAGCTGTAGTTCATCGACTAACATCTTAACTCCCCTTTTTCATCCTTGTAAATCAGACAAGTCAGGGGCTTAAGTGCCTGACACAGCCAAGAGACAGACAGAGGAGTGGGTGGGAGAGAGGGAGACTGTTCCACTGCACAAATACCCTCACTAAGGTACACAGGAGCAAAATAAAAACTAATGCTAAAGTTTCCACTGGAGCCTTTCTTGAAAACGTATACTAGAAGTGGCGGTTTGACTTAAAAGTTTAGATCAGAATAATGACATCCTAGATCCTTCTGTGATTAAAAATAGATGCATTGTAAATGTACAGTGTCTGTAGAAAATAAATTAGTGAATTTACTGCATTTACGTTTAGGTGTCTAGAATGTTCCACAGTATGACAATACAAATATCTGTCTCCACGGAAACAATCAGGTGACGCCACTAGGCCAGGTTACAGGTCAGATCTGTGAAGCGGTGACCCTAAACAAAGTAAGAAGGCATGTGTTTCAAGTCATCTTTAATTGATTAAAGATGGAAAAATTGATACATTTAATGCCACAGTGAGGAACATTCTAGGCCAAACAATAACATAGCGTAGCAGACCCCCACTAGAAAGTTACATAGTGCACCTTTAAAGCTGTTCAGATCAGCTTCAGACATCTCTGACCTCCACCTGCAACAGGGAAAAAAAAAGCTCATATTCTAAGACTGAAGTATTTTTACGGGATATTTTAACTTGAAATCAAGTATTTTTTTTGTCACAGTTTTACATTTAATCATCTTTTCTTTAGAGACAATGCTGGTGATCACATGGAAATCCAGTGGCCTACTGTACAGTTTAAAGCACCATTGCCACCCCTATTTTACAACTTTGTCCTTTTCTTAAAAAATAATGGCACCCTTGTCCATAGTCTTAACTCTGTTATGAATAAATCTTGGTCAAATTCACACCTCCACCTGTGAATTCAGACTGATTTGTGGGTTGAAATTAAAGACACTCACCACGTTTCTGCCCAACATCAAATGCACTTAGGGTATGTGAAGTGCCAAAATCTGTGGAGCACCAAGACCCTAAAGAGCTCAGAGGAGCCGTTTGCACCTGACTCCACACTATTTATTACCTGTGGAACATGGAATTAGTTAAGCAGCGATGGGGATCTTTTCATCAGTATAGGATTTCATCACCTGATGGTGCCTTGCAGTCACAAAAAGCCTCCTGATGCAGTGAGAGTGAGCTAGAGTGAGGCCTTGGAGAACCATAAAACATCACTGTGTTTTACCTTTCTTGTTCAAACATTAGTGCAGAGCCTTCAAATGTTTTCAAATGTATCTTCAAAGTTCAATGCAATGCATAGCCTTGCAACATAGAGCTGAGACCTTATCTTTTAAAGGCCGCATATTACACTATTTTCTGATCTATGTTATAATGTTGTTTCCTTTAACACACAAATCTTGCATATTTAGGCTGAGTTCTTCTCTCAAACTGAAAACGAGCTGTTCCACCTTGTGATGTCATATGGTAACACAGGAAGTGCTCCGCAGGGTTTTTAAACTCTGTGCATCTTCACTAGAATCATTTGAATAATTTCAGACCCGGAATTTCCAATCTTTACCATACTAAAGGTAAAAAGTAGCTGTTGAAAACCACTGCTTTATGACATCATAAGGTGGAACAGAGCGTTTTGATCTTTGGAGATGTAGACCGACTAATAATAAAGGATTACTCAACATGCATGAATGAAACAAAATACAACTCCAGGTATATTTTTGAGGAGGTAACAGCATTATAAGATGGCTTAAAGCTCACAAATCAATTTTGCGTAATATAGGACCTTTAAACACTGGGCTTTTTAATCGAGAGGTCTAAGCGTGTTCTTTTCCAGATAATTGCAATATTTTTTTGCCATATTGCCTAGCCCTAGTTATGCATGTTGCTCAAACAAGCCTAGCAAAGGCATGTTGTACAAATGGGGAGAACAGTTTGCAGAATAGTGAATTGGAATTGGAAATGAAAAACTTGGCTGTATGTCAGTGCCTCTGTAAAAAAACCCCAACAACAACAACAATGAATTCAACTTAATTAAAAACTTTCAAATTAAGATTAAGATTAAGATTAAGATTGGGCTTTTAGCCTTTATTGGTCTCACACACAATGACACACAGTGACACACGGGAGAAATTTGACTTCTGCATTTGACCCATCCTTTTTCAGGAGCAGTGAGCAGCCGTCTTTTTCGGCGCCCGGGGGGCAGTACCGTGAAGGGTCTTGCCCAAGGACCCACACTGGTTAGCTCATTGCCCGGGGGGGGTTTGAACCTACAACCTCCAGGGGGAAAGTCCATGACTTACCAGTTGAGCTAACCAGCCGGTTAAATGCGCCATTATTGCTGAAATAATCAAGTTATTGTGATTAGAATAGCTGTTCAGAGTGTTCTGCCATTGGACCTTATGTTACAGTGTGACTTGTGTCTACTTTAAAGGTCCCATGGCATGAAATTTTCACTTTCTGAGGTTTTTGAACGTTAAAGGTCCCATGGCATGAAATTTTCACTTTCTGAGGTTTTTGAACGTTAATGTGAGCTTCCCTACCCTGTTTAGCCCCCCCCAATGGCTAAAAGTTGCAAAATGTGTAAACTGAGCATTTGCGATCCTTTTCTGCGTTTGAAAAAAAAGCAGCTCAAACGGGCAATTCTGAACAAGGCAACTTTGTTACGTAACATCGAAAAAAGAAATGCAAATGCAGTTCCACCACCGTCTGGATGTCCACCCCCTGTCTCTGGAAATCACGCCCAGAGAGTTTGGACCGCGAAGGAGCTACGCAATGCGAAATGCGTTTTTTTATTTGCCTGGAGGCACGTGCGAGTGTTACTAGGCTCGGAAGTCCTTTACCCGACCCTCTGGACCTCTGAAACAGCAGTGGTTTAATTTTATTTTCTGTGAAAATGTGTTTTTTTCATTGAAATTCCTCTCCTTTCTTCCCCCGTGCTTAAAACGCGGAAGTGGGAGACAGCGCACAGTGCAGCGAAACAGGGGCGCATTTGCCCCACCCCCCACCCGCTCCTCTAACCTATCTGTGTCCTTCTCATTTGCATTCAAGCAACAAGGCCCAGAATGAGTCATTCAGAGAGAGATATTCTGACTCTGACTGTATAGACTGTGTCTTTCTCATGCACTGAGTGTTGATTTTGAAGAAGGATTCATTTACAGTATTAGGGAACCATTAAGGCACCATATAAAAGCATCAAGAAGTACCATGTCATGGGACCTTTAATGTGAGCTCCCCTACCCTGTTTAGGCCCCCCCCCCCATGGCTAAAAGTTGCGAAATGTCTAAACTGAGCATTTGCGGTCCTTTTCTGCGTTAGAAAAAAACACAGCTCAAACGGGCGATTCTGAACAAGGCAACTATGTTACGTTACATCGAAAAAAGAAATGCAAATGCAGTTCCACCACCGTCTGGATGTCCACCCCCTGTCTCTGGACAGAGAGTTTGGACCGCGAAGGAGCTACGCAATGCGAAATGCGTTTTTTTATTTGCCTGGAGGCACGTGCGAGTGTTTCTAGGCTCGGAAGTCCTTTACCCGACCCTCTGGACCTCTGAGACAGCAGTGGTTTAATTTTATTTTCTGTGAAAATGTGTTTTTTTTTCATTGAAATTCCTCTCCTTTCTTCCTCCGCGCTTAAAACGCGGAAGTGGGAGACAGCGCACAGTAACAAGAAACCAGCGGCGCATTTCCCCACCCGCTCCTCTAACCTATCTGTGTCCTTCTCATTTGCATTCAAGCAACAAGGCCCAGAATGAGTTGTTCAGAGAGAGATTTTATGACTCTGACTGTGTACATGTGTCTTTCTCATGCACTGAGTGTTGATTTTGAAGAAGGATTCATTTACAGTATTAGGGAACCATTAAGGCACCATATAAAAGCAACAAGTACCATGTCATGGGACCTTTAACTAATCATTGTCTGCTTTTTTGCAAATGCCTCTGAAGTCAGAAAAATGTTCCACAACTAGTCTAATGACATTTTACTCATAATAAATGAACTCTCACAGCTACAGGGAGTGCCCTTGAGAAAAGGACATAACTTTTACAAGGCCTGTGGTGCATGGGTGCTTTTGTTTTGTTAGAAATGCAGCTCTTTAAACTTGAACCTGAGTGTCAGTACACCTTTGATTGATTGCTCAGTGCATTTAAGCATTATATTCTATTGTTTAGCATGAACGGTTAGCTTAGATCCGATAGTGAAAATATTACTACCACCACTGGATATTTTAACAAATGTCACATTCCACCCTCTTTTGAGTTTTTTTCCCCTCAGACAGGTGTACGACAAAATCTGCCTGCCTCCAGATGTGACTATAATAATGATGCCGAATCATGCATGCGCAGGCAGTGGAGGAGCTAAAAGTGGAAGTGACAGAGCTAAATTGACCCCCCAAAAAGCTGCCATTGTCTATGATGGATTCGTCCCTAATCGAAACAGTTTGCCCAGTCGGCCAGCTGGGCTTCATGTGCTTTTGATTACTCTCCGCCGTTTAGTTCCACAAAATTACATGCTGCCTAATGGCCTTTTAATGGTTATAGGTTTCTCTGCTCTTTAATGAGGCTGCACCAGTTGGTTTGCTAATGCCCTATGGAAATTTGGCAAACATCCATGTGTGGTTAAGTTTATTTCCCTTCAGTTTTACTACTTTGTTGTGTGTGAATTCGCAAACAAGGAAACCCGCTCATTGCTCTCCTGCTGGTTTTGTTGTGTTTTTTAGATCCACTCTGAACCAGAAGTGTGCTGTTAAACATTTGTGTTCACATATTCTCCTTGTGCTTCATCTGAGGTGATAATGTGGCAAATAGCTGCGTGCACACACACATAAACCACTGTACAGCGACTCAGGAATGCCCATAGGCCCTCATGTAATGGCTGACCACCACTTGTGCCCCTCATTCATAACAGTAGCCACATGGGAGTTTTTCGTGTCAGCTGGTCAAGGTAGAAAGTTTAAAAAGTCCTTATAATTGGTACAGTCATTACCAGTGTCCCTGTCTGCTGCTGTTATATATATCAGTGTGTATGTGCGTTAATGGGCACGTTAGCAGCTGCTTTTTGATGAGTGCCTGTTTACTGGACCTAATTAAGCAGAAAACGGCCACACATCTCCCTCCGCTAAAGCAGGACCTCCAACAGATGGCCCAAGGACCCGAGAGGCGTCCGACATCGCGCCCGATGTGGATGGACACTCAGCAGCCGCGCCAAAATACTACCGCCAAATGAGAAGTAAAAGCAGGCCAGTGCTGCATCTATGTCCCAATGCAATAAGATCATATACTAAAGTTAGTGAATCCTAATATGAATTTTTTGAGTCTAGCCCTTGATCTGATGTTGCAGTTGTCAAAGTATTAATTTCTTAAACAAATTAGCAGATCAGTCTTTACAGGGCTCTCAAGTTTTGAGTGGGGTCGTGCGTGAGACTGCGACCCCCCTGTTGAAGACCTCTGATTTAAAGGTGCATTATGTAACTTTTATGGTGGGATGCTGCTGCTGGTGTCCATAGAAAAGTATTTTCTCTGCAGTAATGTTGCATAGTATGACAGTGAACATGTCCATTTTGCATTTTTAAAATTTGATGTTTGTATTGCTAAAAGGATGCATTCTTGTGAGTGAGCTTGCTTCTCCACAGATCTGATTAGTAATTTGTATATGTTTAATGCCGCACTATCGAACATTCCATGAAGACAAAGAGGTAGTGCACTCTTCGCCAGAAAACATATAATGCAACATTAACAATTACTACACAAGTGAGCTGTAGTGACCTATAGTGGTTTTGTTACCTCAGGATACATTTCATAAGTATTTTGCTGTATAAAATACAGTTTTAAAGCTATTTGGATTATATTAGTAATGTGTGGATGTGGGAAAAGTCCCTCAGTCGTCCAGGTAGAATCCATGATAAAGGGAGAAGTTCAATTTGTCAACTGGACAAAGTTTGGTTGAAAACGTTTCGCCGCTCATTCGAGAGGCTTCTTCAGTTCTAATGTGTAGATGATTACTGTCTAGCCCCTGTTTTATGTAAATTTAAAATGATCAACACTTGAGGGACTAGAGGCCGTCACAGTTCACCACGTAGTGCATATTTCTGGTGAGGGGTTGTGGGTCTGAATGTCTGTTTTGTGTCCCGGATTCCTTCATTTCTTCAGGTTATTCCCCTCTTTAAGCCCTTCAGGATCTGACAGGTCTTGTGCAATGCCAAACTGCCCATTTGCCTGGAGGAGGAGGAGGAGCCCTGAGATATGTCCGGGCTTTGTTATTCTTCATATTGCTTTATCTGTCTGGGAGCTGACAGAGGCGTACCTGGGGGGACACTAACCGGATCACAGCAGCTCAGTGCATGCCGCCCGCACAAGACATCAGCACAAAGCTATGCAAAAGATGGAGACACAGGCAGCGTCATGTTTCAATGAGCTTCAAGGATCTATACGGAGATTTTAACAAGTCACCCAAGGACCCTCTCAATCATATAAGTACTTTTAATTCCCCCTTCTAAAATGAAAATGAGTCACCACTATTTTTTGTTGACCAAGTATAATTTAGTGGTACCTCATACCTTATTTGTAAGTAGCTTGACAATTTTCTGCAAGTAAATATTGGGAAAGGAATGCTTGAGCTGTATATGCATCAAACAGGTCTATGGTTAACAACAGCAGATCCCCACTCTAGAGGGCAGTACGAGACCATAAAGTAATATTGTAAAAGCCTTTAATTTCCAAGGCACATGTGAAGTGCAGTGCATGGGAAGAATCAAATTTGCAGTATTCAGTGCCATAGAGTATTAACAAATTAATTATACTACTTTATTTTTTCTCATGTGTAATATAATAAAATACAAATTTACACCATGAGATAAAAAGCATTCAAAGCTACAAAAGCAAAACAGTGCATTTGGTGTTAGTCTGTCCAAATGGCCTTTATGAACAGCAGTCCACACCTCAGGTCTGTCCCAGTCATCATGGCCCAAGAGCAGACTGAGCAGACCTGGAAACCTGACTCTGCTATTTTTAACCAACAAGCAGGATTAGCTCTGGTATGATTACACTGCAAACACAGCCTTTGAGGCTCTACCCTTACTGACAATGTGCTATGGTTTCACACAATGTCCCTCACTGGACATCATAAATCAATGTTTCAAACAAGGACTGGCTGTTGATACTGATGGGTGATCTGCAGTCCTGCTAGCAGAGCGCCACGTACACAGTTAAACATTAAAGGCCCATATGAAGCAAATGGTTCATGGCCATATGTCCTTTTGAATGTCGAATAGATTACTGTAGGGATGTAAAACTTTGCCATTTGCAGCAATTGCTTGAATATTTAAAGAAATTGCTACAAAATATTGAGTAGAATGTACAACAGATGTAGGGGGATACTGTCTCAAAAATAGTTGTAAAATGGTATTTTCAGTTGTCTTGCTTAGGTTAATTGAACCTTTTTTTTTTTTTTTTTTTTTGTGACCAAATGCATAGATCACTTAACCTTGTATCAAAACCCGTGTGTTTGTGTGTGTGTGTGTGTGTGTGTATACTGACTCCTGAGGATGTACATTTTTCTAAACCAACAATATTAAAATAATTTCAGTGTTGCCATGGTATTGCAATTGCTTTTACCGTAAACAAAAACATAAAAAAACATTAAAGCTATCAATGTCTTAGTATTACTTATGCTAGCAGCTGCTAATTTGTTTAAACTTTTCTTTAGTGCAAAAGCATCCTAATGTACCCCTGACCTTTACTTTCAAAGGTTTACTATGCAATAATCTGTATGTACAGTAGTCCACGCATGCCCATAAGATCCAGACCAGCTCCAGTATTATCAGCCACCACAAAGAGACTAAGCGGTCTCTGCCCTGCCTACAGAACACATTATGTGTCTTCATAGATTTTAATGTTAAAAAACTCTGGTGAAATGTGTCTCCTTTTTGAGTACACTGGCACTCTAGCTGTATCTGGTTAAAATGAATATGAAGGTTTCGATTAGTGCACTCAAATGGATGCAGTCCCTGCTGAGAATCTATTACAGATCCAAACATTAAAGCACAAAGGCAATCTTCATTTCATTTTATGAGCACAAATTGGGCAGAGTCAAGCAGAACAATAAAATTATGTCATATTTATTCACACACATGCACATTAGGCAGCCACACAAGAGGAAAATAAGACTGATCTCATTTCCATGGATACACTTTAGATTATGTTGGGGCTTTCTTATTGAATAATGGATCGGAGCAGCCCTAAACTCTGATTGTGCATCTTTCTTTTATTTGATTTGATAAGTTGCCAGGCTAAATTTAGAATCTTAGTAATCCAATATCAAATATGGATAACCCTGTTACCTACTAGCAGAAGAAACAAGGACTGCATTCATCTGCATGGATGAGCTAATATTAGTTTACTAGAAATGGTGTTTCGTGAGGCTGTTGGTAAGAATGAACCTGTATGTTCTTCACACAAATTATTTTCTTGTAGCATAAGCATGTTGTGTAACTGAAGCAAAAGTCATTATCTGCAGAATAGTTTTCCTCAGTAATCTCTCAAAACATTTTACTTTTCAACTGCTCAAGAAGGAGTAAGTATTCTTGGTCTGAGATTTTTAGCTTTTCCAGCACACCCTACTTCTAAACAGTAGCACAGACTTTGCTAACTGGGTAGAAAAGGCTGAGAGTTGTAAATGACCCTGTATATTATCAGTGTACTGTATAATTATTTTCAGTTACGTGCTTTCTAAGCTAATTGGGGGCTGTCTGCATCACCCTTTTTAGATTGCAAACGCCATTAACAGTTATTGTATCCTGTGCTAAACTGTGTAGGAGGCGCCACCACATGGTATAAGATCGCTGCTAGTATTGCATTATATCAAGTTGAACGAAATCAAGACAGTGAGAAATATCTGTCCTGGATCTTGTTCTTTACAAGGGTAAACAAGGGCCAGTAGCTGTGGACAGGGCGGGTGTGTCTGGCACCCTGTCCCACCATACCAGGGGCATATTACACACACACACACACACACACACACACACACACACACACACACACACACACACACACACACACACACACACACACACACACACACACACACACACACACACACACACACACACTGCAGCTGGAATCTGAGTCAAAACTTTATACTGTGTGTATTTCAGACATGGTTAAAGGCCACAATGACAACATGCACAGCAAAATGTAATACTCGGGTCATCGGGCTATAGGCATAACACTGATGGTCTACTGGAATTTAGCTGCTTTTCCTAACCAGGCCTGGATTTATCCATTTAGAAATGATTGCATAAATATATAAAATGTCATAGCATGCAGAAATGTCTCATTGTTTTGTGTGTTTGAAGCTTGCTACACCTTCAAGGGAAAATGTGAATTTGGCATTGAGTATTTTCATATTACAATTTGAAGCCCAACTTTTGCTTCATTAAATTGAATCAATTTAGCCCACGTGAGGTTGGTGTAATGTGGATGCATGACATGGCAATTATAGTTTGCACACAGATTTAGGTAATAGTTGCATGTAGTATTTGTACTACAAAAAGTATTGAGTAAAAAGTTAATTCAGAGTGTGTAAAAGTTGTGGTAATTTCAGATGAACTTGGCTAAGTCAGAAGGGCTTGTGTTTAAGCAGAGGCTGCCTCAGCATTTTGGGAGCAGGAGGTGATAA
Organism: Paratrypauchen microcephalus; assembly: GCA_036785185.1. Classification (NCBI taxonomy): domain Eukaryota; kingdom Metazoa; phylum Chordata; class Actinopteri; order Gobiiformes; family Gobiidae; genus Paratrypauchen; species Paratrypauchen microcephalus. Next base: position 17,004,242 of record JAVJIX010000001.1, on the reverse strand, counting down.
AGAGGCTCTGCGATGGTGTGACTTACATGAGCTCAGTGCTTAGACAGGACCTAAGTAGGAGCAGAGAGATATACACTGGGGGATGACTCAGGGGGATTTACCACAAATAAACAGTTTATGGACATTTTAGCAAGTTTTACTTTGGGCTTTGTGGCATACTCTGAACTAGTATATGAAGTGTCACTGTTTATTATAGCACATGAACCTATCATGAACTCAGGAAGAGGTTGTAGACAAAATGTATTTACAGGGGCAAAGCTAATTCAAATAAATTGCTGCTTTATTTGGCCATCACTTATAGTAAAAGAACCCAGCACCTCATTATACTTTTATGGCATATAACCAAAAGAGATCTGATAATTCATGAATTCATGAATCTTATACCTGATAAATTAGGCTGTTTGAGTTTAATATTGGATTATTGTAAACCTGGCCCAGAATGTCAGACAAATGGCATGATGATCTTTTAATAATTATTATAATGTCATATAGTCACTGCATGTGGGGTGTACAGTGAGCAGACATCTAATATAGACTTGTTTGCAGCTGGGGATTAAAGAATGGTCAGAATCACAATGCTGTTTATCTCTTGTTCCGTCGGCTTGTATTTGTGTTCTTGAATGAGAGCCGTTCTCTGTGTTCCCTGGCAGTGACCAAGGACAGGAGCTGGCCCACACTTCAGAGGCAAGAGTCATTTTTACAGTGTACTTCATGTTGCACCTGTCCAATCAGTATGGACAATATAATCCTTTAAAATTCTTCATAATATGATACCCTAACTGTATTCAGCCACTTCACATCATTAAACAGGGCCTTTCCTTATAATGTGTACAGTCCCATTGGGAGGCCCTAGTTTCAAACATAACAAAGATGTTCAACAAACTTGTTAATGTAATATATTTCTTAGCCTAAATAGTCATTTTGTCATAATTCCCCAAACAATGTTAAAACTATCTGTATCTTCATATATTTTGTACTTTTTACATTTTGATACCTCCCACATACAATTTGTGATTTTCTGCCTTGCTCCTTAGATGAACCTTTTGAAGTTAAACACCATATTACTATTATTAATTTAACTCAAACCCCCTGACACCTTGAATTCTTCACTACAAATGTGGTATAATTTAACAGCTGACCTCAACAAAGGAGACATTTTGTTTAAGTTTGAGAAATTACAATGAAACAATTAAAATAAATCTTGCTCTGAACTTCTTGTAACCTCGGCCTGGTTAGAGTTTCAGTGCTCCAGGCTTGGAGGAGGAGGAGGCCCTTGACTTGATTTATGTCATCCTGCTCTTTTGCCAAAGTTGGGAAGAAAATAACAGTTTGAACCAAAAATGTCCTCCCTTTTGTGACGATGGGTTTACTCCTGTCTTCTTTAAAATTTCCATTAATTTTTGTTGTAAATCTACAACAAACGGTTCAGCCATCCACATTTGAAGGGGTTGTTTTGTACTTTCCAATGAGCGACATCCACAGATAAACAAATTTCAGGTTTAGAAAATTTCTAAATGTAATTACCAAGTGTACAATAAATTATATCAAACTTATGGGGTGTCCTTTCAGTAAATCTGTGTTTGTGAGTAAACTACCAGACTATTGTTTTGGTGTATATGCAGAGCATTTACCCCTTAGCCAAAGGATTGCCGGTTAAGTCCAGGTCAAGAGAGCTGATTTTCTGAGAACGCATCAATGCCTTGGCGAAGATCTTAGCCACTGAGTGCTTTAAGTTTCCTGTTAGCATTCATAGCTGCTTGTAATCAAGCAAGAGTATAAAACATCATAGTATCTTCGTCTCGTTTGATCATGAGACTATATACAAAACAACTGTCACTCTGAATAAGATTGTCAGCCTAAATGTCTAAAGGCCAAATGTAAAATGCAGTTCATGCACCTATTAAGAGTGTGTATCAGTCCCTAAATCAAGAGTGTTTATGTTTGGAGGGCCACACTGTGCGGTCGCAGGCAGCAGAGGCTTGGGGAAGTTGGCTCCTGTGATTGCAGTGTACCCATGTAAACAGTGAATGGCAGGTTCCAGTTTCAGCCCTCAAGGCCAAAGTGGCAAGCTCTGTGTTGAGACATATAAACAGTCACACAAGAACGCCAAGCCAACATCCTCCAGACAGGACACAGCGCTCTCACCACGTTGGTGAAGTAATCATTATCAGCGGCAGTAAAGAGCTTCTTAACATTAAGATGTCATTTTGTGTATGCATATAAACATTTTAATTTCCTTTGGGATAAATAATGTTTCTATCGATCTACATACATATAATGCACCAATGGTAATGCAGGTAATTTGATTAATTATCTTTTTGTGTAGTTAGCTGTTGTTGTTAGCTGTACTGCTATTGAAAAAATCCAATCCAGATCTGTAGCTTTGTATGGATGCTTTACATTATTTAGCCTTTCTAGTCCATCTGCTGTGCAGTGGCGTTCTTAGAGTGATTTGCGCCCTGGGCGAAAGCCACTCTTGCCCCCCCCGAGACTGACTTGCGGTCTCTGGGGGGGAAGGGGGGGGGGGGTTCAAACCCTTCTTTCACAACAACAATTCACAACAACTACTTTCAAGTTAGTTTTAATGAACAATAAACAATAATTACAAAAAAAGTTTTTGAAGGCCCAAAGGCGCAATTATTTCACATTATAGCCATGTAGGCCTACAGCCATTTAAGAGAGCAAAAGTGCAACATTAGTGTAACATAATTAACAAAAAGACTTAAACCTCCATTGAAGTCGCACCATATAAATAACAAAAAATTAAACGATCTGTACATTACAGAATAACATGACTTTTTTTTTTTTAATTACTACACATTAAATTGGCAAAAATGGTGCAAACAGTGCAATCCTGTATCATAAATAAATGAACGACCAAGGTACATTCTATACACATTACTGTACACATAAAAACAAATAATGAACACTATTGTGTATCATAAGTAACAGGAAGTAATAAGTGAGGAAGTGGCAAAAAAAAGGCAAACCACTATAATTTGTCATAAATAACAAGGGCAAAAGAAGTAATATGAAAACAGTCTAAAAGTTGGATTTCCTGGCCTTCCTGGATGCAAATTCGTCCACAATGTCTTCATATGAGCTTGGGGGAAGGACAAACATGCATCAACAATCACATCGGGGGAGTTTAACTAATACAACATCATCATCATTAAGTCAAACTTGAAGACTAGTCGATAGCATACCTTTTTCTTTTGCTCACTTCTCCTCCTCTTCTTTCCATTTCTTTCGAAATTGAGCACCTGATGGCTTCAATCTTTTTCAGTCCATCACTGCGACTGTTTTGTCATATACTGTACACCGTGCGCTACTCTGTCTTCATGTAACCACGAGCCAGCACAGCACCAGCCCCCCACCCCGGCCCCTGCACAAGGATCCGCGCGGATCTTTGCTCCGCACCTTGGGCGCGCCGTTTTTTTGTTTTTGTTTTTTTTTTCCTTCGCGCCACCGCGGCGCCCCTCCCGCGATGCCGCCCTGGGCAATTGCCCAGGTGGCCCCCGTCAAAGAACGCCCCTGCTGCTGTGGAAGCTGGTCATAACCAGTCAGGCGGTGAGAGCAAGAGCCTGTTCCATGGGCCACAAAATGTGGATCTTAAGCAGAGTTAAGCAGAATGCAGTGCACATGTGAGCAGTCCAATTGAAAACGACAATGGATGCCCACTATCCTGGTTCTTTTATAGAGCCATGATATTTACTGCTTTGTCAGTATACACTATTTATTTAGATACAACAAAAATTAACCTGAAATCATAGATCTCACAGTTTTAGCTATGCGAGCAGTTAGCATTGTAGAGGTTACTAATTTCAGCTATAGACAGAGCCACATTTCAAGCTAATTTGATCCATCAAGCATCAACATTACCTGCTGTACAAAAAATGTCCATTATTAGTTATCCAAGCAAACAAAGCTGCAACTCTTATCATTGTCATATTTCACTTCCTTTTTGTCAAGTATGCTGCCAGATAACCAGTCAGATAATGTCAAGTTGTAAAACAGGAATGAGGCTACATATAAGTCAGTGGTGTAGCTGTGCTTTGTGCTGCAAAGTAGAAAAAAAATGCTTCATGTGCTCATGGGCAGTACTTCCCTGATGAAAAGCTGCTGTGTGTCTTTAAGGCTGTGAGAGGCGCTGGTGGAGATGGCCCCGGGGCAGGTGCAGCAGACGTAAGCCGGGGTGAGAACAGCTGCGAAAGGATCAAGGGCCCACATGGAGATATGAGGAGGAAGGGGAGAGGGGAGGCCTCCTGAGCTGTTGTCGTGTCATGTACTGTCCCCATAAATCTGTGTCCTGGGTCAAACTGGTGTTCACATTTCATACACTCCTTATACCATAAGATGCTTATACCATCTTAACCTAACAGTGTACCGTGCTATCACTTTGTAATGTGCAAAAATTATATCTTAGTTAAAGGTGCATTGTGTAACTTTTGTGGTGGAGGGTCCATCAAATATTTTTCTCTGTGGAGATGTTATTGCTCTATCTGGAATCTGGAATGTTTCACAGTATGTTATTAAACTGTGGAAAGGCAACCCTGCTCAGAGTCAGAATGCCTGTTTGTCTAGGTATTTTTGACTAATAAAACCACTTATAATTTAATAACTTTAAGATAAAGCTGTTTAATGTTATAATGTGGAACACTCCAGGCAGAGCAATGACACAGCAAGCAGACAAACAAATGACAGACCCCAACCAAAAAGTTACATAGTGCACCTTTAAGTTACAGTATATCCCACAACAACAAAATCTCAAATAAGTTCATGTAAAGCTATGCAATACAGTAGACACAAATATTCCTTGGTGCTGCAATACTTGTTCTCCCAGATCATAAAAGAGCAGACACAAGGGCACACTCAGCCTATCATGCTTTTTAGTGTGTATAAATAGAAAAAAACCTAGTAAACGTTTATGGACAAGTCGTAAATCGCCTGTAGTGTAAACGCTTGACAATAAGTTCTGTTATTCCCACAATGTCATGTAAAAGCCCTTTGGTGGAGATGGCATTACTCATCAGCTCCCAGCAGTGTTTAAACCATTACTGTGATTGGACAGTGGCTGACGATCCGCCAATCACAGCGATGAATCTGCCATCTGACCCCTCTGACCTCTCAATGACATCATCATACAGGGACAACAATTCACTCCAGGACATGTAAAAGCAGGAGAAGCACTTTATTGACTCTTAAATGTGGCGTGGGAAGAAACTTTACACACATTATACATTATATATGTTCCACTAAGCTGGATTGTTATTGTATTCAAAATATCCACTGCCCTTCATATTGCAAATGAAGAAAAATAATGTTGCCTATTTGCATTTTTGTTTAGGCGATGAGCACACAGTGTCCCGAGAAATCCCCAGTTACTTCAGTGTCCTCTATGCCCTGACAGGAGCAAAGCATGATGGGATTGTTCTCTAGTCACTGTAGCAGTCTCGAGCAGTGATGGAGTGTGTTATGTTTTAAAAGCTAATTAGCGTCACGGCTAGTATCAGCGGCCATCCATCTCCGGTTCAGTAAATAACCAAAATGGACCAAATAACCAAGTTTGGCTGATGATGGTGGATGTAGCCTTTGCTGCTAATGGTAGTCATTAACCTCTCAATGGCTAAATAATAGCTTCTTAATTAATTTGTTTCAGAGGGAAAGTTTGTAGTGGAATTTAATTATATTAATGGGAGGAGAGGCCACAAGGTGCACAGCAAGAGCATTGGCAAACATATACAGAGACATAAAGTCAGATGTGATTAGAGTGTTCACTGTGTGGATGGGATTGGCCGTACAGGCTGCATGCTCCTCTAGATGAGCTGTCTAATGTTAGGTACCTCCATTTAGATGTTAATTGATCTTTTTGACTTTTCAGGCTTTGCAATGCTCATCTGTCATAAATGAAGGTCAAATAATTAAGGCCATGATGAGAGATGCAAAGACATTTTAAGGTTAATGACTATTATTTAGATGAATTTATTCTCAAACAAGATTATTTATCTATTTCCTAATGTAAAAGGGCAGTTGTTTAATGGAAGTTAATTAGAAAAAAATATGCAAAAAGCATCCACATATGACGATTATAGAAAAGGTTGGTTTACACGTGTTTATATTCTGCACTTCTTTGGATTCCTATGTTTATTCGTATCATATTTCAGTCCAAAACAGGGCACATTTTGTACAGTTCATCCACACTACCACAGACCGATAACCTCAGCTGTCTGAGAACACTCTCTTTAGGAACACACTGTTATTCCCTTATCTTACTTAATTCTTAATAGGAAATCCCACATCCCATCGTCGATGCCTGTGTCTCTCCATTATACTCCTCTTTAAGTCACAGCAAGGACTAGTTTTGGAGCATAAAATTGTACCCCCAGTGTGTTTGGCTATTTCTGTCAGTGTATTTTAGCCCAATACTGGCCTGATAAAAATGTTCTGCCCCTCACGTTCTGATTAAGAGTCTTCATGCTGCTCCATGCACTCCATTTTAACCTCTTTTTCTCTTATCCGTTTGTCCCCCCTACGCTGGCTTCCTACTCCTCTACCCCTCTCCGGATGAGTACAGCCAGATCTATTACCAGGCCCTGCGGATATACTGAGGCAAAATGAGCGACTTTGATTTTCTAATACCATTAGACTTTATGTGTGTGTGTGAATGTGTGCGTGTGTTTGGGCCAGGGGAGTGTAGAGATCCTATGGGAACTCAATAACAGAAGGAAGACTCAAGATTTATTAGTGGGACACAAGTCCAAAATCAATCAGGTGATTGAATCAGGATATTATTGGTCGTAAATTAGAGAGTTGTTTATGTCAAAAAGGGGAAGTGGCAGAGGGAAGGAAGCGGCTGAGTGGAGAAAAAGGAAGAGCAAGGTAAGCTTGTTGGTGCGCTTATCTGATTCTCTATGTCATGACCAATACATGCCCCTGATATAGACTCAGTCCAACGACTTCATCAGCAATACAGACATGCTTATGTTGTATTGCGGCACTGCACAACCGAGCCAGGATTATTTCATTTCAGATGCTAAAACCCACTTCAGAGGAAACATTACATGGCATAATAGAATAAAGAATGATACAACTAGATGTGTTCTGAATGACAATTGTTTCAATAAAGGAAAAAGGTATTTGTGTAAGCATTAGAACAGCAAAGAAAATAGGCATCTATTTTCTAGGCTGTCTTGCGTCTTTCAGCGTTCACTTGGAAATCCAGCTTTTTGTACTTTAATAATGAATTCTTGAGCTGTGTAGGAAGTGAAGGCAACCCAAGATATTGACTCACTCCGCAAAACTCAACCAAAAATACTGATTGCCATCTTTATTAGCCTCTTATATTAAGTATACTTAATACACCTGTGATATTCTCTGTTGCTAAGACTGTTTGATTTATTCATTACGGTGATGATCCCACCACAGGCTGGTTCAGAAAGTCTACCACAGTTCACCTTTGAAACAACATCTCATAAAAGCAGAAGAGCTGTGATATAAAGATAGGGCCTTGTAAATCTGGAAGGGCCGTGGAGACTGATAAAAGAGCTGATGGAGAGAACGGGAAGAAGGAGTGATGGCCCTCCAATAGAACTGTGTGAAAATAGACTAATACAGAGTGCCAAAATATTTTACAATATTTATATTTTCATTTAGTCATATAGCGAATAGAGTATTCTTAGTTTTGCAATGAAAGTTTCCCTTGAACGCTCCTGTTTGTCTCTCCTCTGCTTCATTCCAAAATACATAAATACTGTCTTCTTGTTTACTTTACTAATGATGTTCAACTTTTTCCATGTCTTTGTTTCAACATTGGGATCACTATTTTTCTTCCTTTAAAGCTTCTCACATCACTTGATCACCAGATGTTTTAATTTGAATGCCATCATCAGTCAAAAGAAAATGTCTACTATATTTCAAATAAAGACATTTACACAGAGCAGAGTGTCCCTCAGTCACACAAGTCTAACTCTGTAATCTGAAGTCTAGACAAAGTTTTATCACTTGTCAGTTTTTGCCATCTGCCACTATCTGACAACTTTGATAGATAGTAGGCTTATACATTTCAACTGTGAAGGATTTTGATTGGTCAATTTGATTATTTGTTTTTTCATCTATAACTCAAATTGTAGTTCCATGGAAATTGATATTTTGTTTCAAGTGATGTAATGCTGGAGATTACAAAATGTAGTATCTTAGTATTTTAAAATGTAGTGTCTTTATGCATCCATATTATATACGGCGGCGGCAGTAGCTCAGTGGGCGGCCGTAGCTCAGTTGCCAGAGTGTTTGTCCACTGATCCGATTTGAATCCCACTCTCCACAAAAACATCATTGGTTGAGGGGTCAGATCTACTGACCCACAGTGGCGGTGTGATTCCAGCTCCCACAGATGAATCCTGTCGCTGTGTCCTTGGGCAAGACACTTAACCTACCTCACCCTCAGTGTCCGCGTACACCGGTGTATGAATGTGTGTGTGTGGTGGGTGGGTGAGTGGTTCCTTGAAGGTGGAAAAGCGTTATATAAAAATGTGACCATATACCATATAGTGCTTTTCTAGACACTCAAAAACACTTTACAGAGCATTGTTCATTCACTCCACACTCAATGGGGGTAAGCCACTATTGTTGCCACAGCTGCCCTGGGGCAGACTGACATAAGCAAGGATGTCAATCTGTGCCTTCGGCCCCTCCGACCACCACCACCACTCACGCACACGCCACTTCCATACTAGGCAATATGGGTGAAGTGCCTTGCCTAAGGACACAACAACAGTTTTGGCACCTGGTATTTCTAGTGGTCTCCCATCAAAGTACTAAGCAGGTCCGGCCTTGCTTAGATTCTGAGATCTGACGAGATCAGGCTTTCATAAGCTGGTATGGCCACAGGCCTTTACAGTACTATTATTAGACAAATGACAAAACTTAAGTAATATGTTATTGACACCTTACAGGGCCCATATTACGCTATTTTCTGATATATGTTATAATATTGTTTCCTCATCACAAACATACTTGGAGTTGTGTTTTGTTACATTCACACATGTTTAACACAAAAACCCTGCATAATCGGCTAATAGCCTGGATCAGTTTGTTTGTTAATATGAAAACTGCCGCAAAGTGACTATGTGACACTGCTGAATCCTGTATGTGTATCACTGTATCAAAAAATAAATCTGAGAATGAAGTTAAACAGCAGTGTATGCAGGGGAAAATTAGCATTTTCAGAGCAATAGCATCTTGAAGACAGGAAAATAATGATAAAGCATACATGAATCAGTCACCTTCAAAGGAATTTTCTTGCATAATGTGTCCGCTATAATTTTAGCACTGATGCACTTTTTCCTTGACCTTTATATGAAAAAGTACTGGTCTTTTTCAGTGTACTCTCAAAACTCCAACAATCCGTGAGTGGATATCGAGGATTCGCAGGTCTCCCATCCATCCATCTTAGCTCCTTGATTAGATTAGTCATTATTAATGGAGGGCCTGTGAGCCGAGCAGACAGCGGGGTCACACCGAGTTTAATTCCATTCTCAGATAACTTCATTTGGCCTGATGCGATTGTTATTGCCCCAGTGCTAGATGTTTATAGGAAACAATAGCCCCCATAACACATCCAGACATCCTATTTAAAGAGGGTCAGTCAGGGGCATTGGATACAGCAGCTCTTCTCCAATCTTGGTGTTGTGGCTGATTTAAGGTGGTTGGCGGTGGGGATGGGGGAAAAGAGGATTAGCTGGTGTATTGAAATGTATCACCTTAGCCAAGTGAGCAAAGCAAAGCACGTCAATGCATAAAACGGGTCGCCTCGTACTGGGAAAGATGTGCTGGAATTTTGTGATAAGCCCCGATGAGGCTTTCACAGTGTTGTAAATCTACATTTTATTGGTTTTGTCACAGGGCGCTCGGATGAGGAGAATAAACATTAACCGAACACAGCCCAAATTTATGATGTGGCGGCAGAGAAATAGAGAATAAAGCTGTCACTGAAAGAGTGACTATGAGGAAATAGTGTAATTGAATTGAGGAATAGGATTGTTTAATTAAAATGAGCAAAGATGCGGAAAATGGCTGATTGTTTATCTACCAAAGGCTTTAGAGGAACTGTGCTGCCCAAAGGACTGACTCAAATGTACATCATCATAAAAAGTTGGATACCTCTTGTATTTGTAAGCAAGTTAGACTATTAAATTGAGACCCTCCTAAAATATCAACATAAAAGCAATAAGGGCTAATACTAAATAGGGCTGGGAATCACAGGCTCCCTCATAATTTAATACGATTCACGATACATGGCTCATGATACGATATTATCACAATATGACGATACATGCGATAATTAATAATACAGTATATTGCACATGATACTCTGTGATATGTTGCTGTTTTTTAAGAACCAAATACATTTTTAGCAACAATATTTCTTGTATTATTTCTAATATTTCTTCTATTTTAATCATCGGAACAGTGACTATATATTGTATAGACAAGTTTCCTTTCTTTTTCTTTTATTAGTTTATTGGACAGGGACAATGTGCAAAAACATTAAAGATGCTTTACACCAGATTATAGCTTAAACTAGTTTCCACCTGTAGTCCCTGAGCAGGTGAGAATTACAATATAAAATGTAAGCAATATAATCAATACACACTCACACACTACAAATGACCAATTTTTACACAATAAAATTCTACAATAAACTCTCACTAAGATTATATCATACCAATTACCATTCTTAATGCTGACACTGCTGATTCTATAATCAAACCCCCCAGGATTTCGCGGGCATTTTTTGTGATTGTTGCGGGCTAAAATGCCTGAATTTGCGGGAGCATTTCCAAAAAGTTGCGATGAAAGTTGCGGTGCTTTTAAGGTTTTTGTTGCGATTTTGTTGTGGGAGGAAGTGAAAGTTGCGATAAATAGTTGCGATTTTCGCTTTTTGTAATTAAAATGTAGTAATATTTTGAATACTGAGTTATTACTGATAAAGAATAATACAAAGACACAGAGATCACAGATATGGTCCTAGAACAACCTTACCAATATCGAAAATAAATTACTACTAGGAGGGGAACTGTTTCGTGTGGTCTGTTATTTTTGTGGGCAGGTGTCTGGCCGCAGACATGTTTCTTTGCCATTAGAAGCCGTGTCTCAATTCCCAGAGCGCGCGGCTCGGAGCGTGGCCCGAAGGGCATGTGCGTCACACATTTCGACAGTACACCGGCGCGACGACTGCTGTCCCACTTCTTTTTTGTCCCATGCGCAGTTAACACGCGGTCCGAAGACCACAGTCGTTAAGCAGTCCGCAGACTGCAGTCTGGGCTGAGCAAGTGTGCACCTCCTTGACTGCAGTCTGAGCCCCCTTTGGGCCGCGCTCCGAGCTGTACGCTCTGGGAACTGGAGCCGTTTTCCAATCCAGCGACTGCACGGTTCTGAGTGTGGTCTCGGTCTGCAGTTGAGACGGCGCACACTCGCTCAGTCCTTAGTGCAGTACGTCTATCGCATGGCCGTCTGCGAGATGGAACAAGTCCCACCTCAGCTCAATGAGCCGGGTGGTCTGCTCCTTGTTCCCTAAAGAAAAAAATATTATTCTATTGCGACTTGTAATACAGTGGTACCTCACCTTACGAAATTAATTCGTTCCAGAAGTGGTTTCGTAACGTGAAAAATTCGTAAGTTGAGTAGCTATTTCAATGGAAAAAGCCTGATTCGTTCCAAGGCCCCGATCCAAGTTTTTTTTTTTATAGTGTAACTTTTTTTTATAGTGTAACATTGTGTTCTGCGTCCTGCGTCCTTTTCTCACATTTGTCTCTCTTTTAAACACTCAAACTTTCATAGATTTTCAACAAAATTATTAATAGTGAAGCGTGTGGGGGGAAGGAGGAGGGGGGAGAAGAGTGCGCTCTGACACGTGTGTGATAGCGCACATGACCCGGCGCGGAGCTGACAGCAGGTCTAGACCAAGGTCTAAACCAGGTCTAGACCAAGGTCTAAACCAGGACTAAACCAGGACTAAACCAGGACTAAACCAGGACTAGACCAGGACTAGACCAGGACTAGACCAGGACTAGACCAGGACTAGACCAGGACTAGACCAGGAGGATTAAAGCGCCGCGCGTGGGTCTATTTCCTGGTTTCGTTTCGAGTCACAGCTGAGGCGAGCCGCTGCTCTAGACCTGCCCGCGTAAGGTGCTCACAGAGCGGCATGGACAGAACCGTGAGGTCGGCCTCTTCAAGACCTCCAGGCCGGTGACCGGGACAATCCCCGGACCCATGCCCGCTTAGGGAGCTCTTAAGGCGGGCTGGCAGTGTCCCCCTGGGTCCCTGGATGTCTGGGGCTCCGCGCCTGGAGTGGCTCTGGAGAGCAGGTCTAGACCGCGGCTCTTGCATGCGAGCAGCGGCTCGCCTCAGCTGTGACTCGAAACAAAACCAGGAAATAGACCCACACGCGGCGCTTTAATCCACCTGGTCTAGTCCAGGTCTAGTCCAGGTCTAGTCCAGGTCTAGTCCAGGTTTAGTCCAGGTTTAGTCCAGGTTTAATCCTGATTTAGTCCAGGTCTAGACCTGCTGGCAGCGCCGGGTCAGCTGTCACACATGCCGCTATCACACGTGTCAGAGCGCAGTTTTCTCCCCCCTCCCCCTTCCCCCCACACGCTTCACTATTAATATTTTGTTGTTAATTTTGTTGAAAATCTATGAAAGTTTGAGTGTTTAAACGAGAGACAAAAGTTTAAATCCAGTCTGAGAAAAGCGTATAATATGTGTGACTGAGCGCGCATTATTTGAATTTTTGAGATTTCGCGTTTCGTAACTTGAAATTTCATTCGTATCTAGAGACCAAAATTTACCGTGAAGGCGTTTCGTAACTTGAAATTTTCGTTTGTTGGGTCATTCGTAAGGTGAGGTACCACTGTACTTGGAATTGGGACATGGCCAATGTTCCCCCTAATTTTTAATGTGTCTGAGCAAACACACTAACTCCCTGAGCGCTCCTTGGAGCCCTGTGCGCAACATCCGAAATGCCCCAAAATGCGGAGATCCGCTAAAAGCTCTTTCATCCCTGATTTACAGTGCGCTGCATAGGTTTTCTTGTGCGCTGAGAATGTGCGAGCAGTGCGCAGCTTCGAGTAAATGTTGGACTACGAAGATGGACTCGCCAGCGACATCCACAAGTGAGAGTTGCGATTACACTCTCAAATGTAAGTAATGCTTCACCTCACCTACAACTATGCTACATGAAACTCTTCATAAACTATGCTAAACATGTGTGACGGTAGCCGTAACGGCATAGATCACGGCACCTGTTTTACCGTTCACATGCTTTTCCCCTTACACTTCTATTTCCTTTGCTGTTGTAATGCTGGATATTCTACAGTGTAGCCATGTCCAACGTTTACTCTAAACTTATGCAGCGCACTGTAAATCAGGGATGAAAGAGCTTTTAGCGGATCTCCGCTTTTTATTCCTCCGCGGGGTCATTTTTTTTATATCTGCAAAGTGCGAGCCGCGGGGGGGCATTTCGGATGTGGAGTTAGTGTGTGTTTGCTCAGACACATTAAAAATTAGGGGGAACATTGGCCATGTCCCAATTCCAAGTATTACTAGTCGCAATAGTATAATATTTTTGTCTTTAGGGAACAAGGAGCAGACCACCCGGCTCATTGAGCTGAGGCGGGACCTGTTCCATTTCGCAGACGGCCATGTGAGAAACATAGTGCACTAAGGACAGAGCGAGTGTGCGCCGTCTCGACGACAGACCGAGTGCACACTTACAAGCGTGCCGTCGCTGAATTGGGAAACGGCCATTGTGACTTGTGGACCTGGAGGTCCTTACACTAACAAAGCAACAAAACTATGTAGTAGGTAAGATACAAAAAATACTCTTGCCAGTATGCCGATACTATCACCAAATTTTGTTTCACAATATGGCGATATTTCAATATTTTTGTTCACCCCTAATACCAAACTCTGGTATTGATTGTGATCTACAAAAATTAGATTGGGTATCATCATTACTTTAGGTGGGTCAGTGATGTAGTATTATTTACCACCCCTCGTTGGCACAAAACAACAACAAAAATGCCTGGCCTTTTTATACAATGCTGTTCTATAGTTTCTACCAGCAGATAGATAAGTACTGTGGAAAAGAAATGAATGATAAAGCAGGTCTGGACTGGACATTCAAAACTTTACACATGTGATTATAATAAAATTCCAGTCATCTCCTCATGAGAGTTGGTAATGTCTTCTGATGGATTCTAAAAGGCCCATATAACTCTATTTTCTGAACTAACTATAAAGCGCTGCAGGAAACGCTGCTGTAGTTTCATTTCTTTCAGGCATGTTAACACAAATCCTGCATATTTACACTGAGTTCTTTTCTCAAACAGGAAACACTCTGTTCCACCCTGTGATGTCATGTAATAATACAGGAAGTACTCCATGCACCTTCACTAGATGAATTTGGATTATTTCAGCCCTGAAATGGGCAATTTCTACTAAACAAAAAGTAAAAGGTAGCTGTTAACTTGAAAACTACCACTTCATCACAAGGTGGAATAGAGCATTTTGAGCTTTGTGGATGAAGACAGATTAATAATGCACGTGTGGATGAAACAACACACAACTTAAGGTATGTTTTTGATGAGATAAACATTATAAGTCAATTTTGTGTAATATCGGACATTTAGATCAGAAAGGTTTTATTGCCATATGTTTGAACATGTTCACAACATTAGGAAATTGCTTCGGTACTTGGAGCGGAATAAAATAGAATAAAATAAAGTAGCAAACTTAAATGAACAAATTTACAAGAATACAAGAATATAACAGTGCAGGTGCAGATAAGAGAGAAACAATTGTAAAATACTGGAAATAGTCAAGAATCTGTTTCTGAGTATCAGATTGCTGCTCTGTACTGTTAACCCCGCTGTGCTGTTGGCTGGTCCAGGCTGACTCCGAATGGCGGACTGTGTAGATCCAGTTTCCTCTTGATGGATGAGTCTGGCAGAGACTGGTGGAGCTGCTCTGACCCTGCTGATTACATACATGTTTCATGAAGTAGTGCAGTGGGCAGAGGCTCCACATTTCCTCTAATCCTGAAAATACATGGGCGTCACTCTCTGCTTTGTTTTTTCTCGATTTCTCAAAGTTATCACTGTTAACACAGTAGCTTGACACTTATTTCAACTTGAATATAATTTTTTAAAGTAAGAAATTCATTAAAATACCTGGTCTTACAATGGCATCAAAATGTCTTTAGGTATTTTATTCTAGCTCCAAACAGGAGCAAAAAGCACAAACAAAAAGTACACTTAAAGGGCCTATATTGAATGAAATTGAATCTTGTGAACTTTTACCCATATTATAATGCTGTTATCTCATCAAAAACATACCCAGGGTTGTGTTTGTTTCATATGGACAAAGCTCAAAATGCTCTGTTCCACCTTGTGATGTCATGAAGCAGTAATTTTCAAGTTAACAGCTTCCTTTGACCTTTTGTTCAGTTGAAATTGGCAATTGCAGGGCTGAAATTATCCAAATGATTCTTGTGACGGTGAATCAAGTTTAAAAACACAGTGGAACATTTTCTGTATTACCTGTGTATTACTCAGCCTAAATATGCAGAGTTTGTGTGTTAAACTGTGTGACCGGAAAAAGGTGACTTGCCCTCAATTGGAGGAGTTCAAGTATCTCGGGGTCTTGTTCACGAGTGAGGGGAGGATGGAGCGTGAAATTGACAGGCGGATCAGTGCAGCGTCGACAGTGATGCGGTCGCTGTACCGGACCGTTATGGTGAAGAGGGAGCTGAGCCAAAAGGCAAAGTTCTCAATTTACCGGTCAGTCTACGTTCCTACTCTCACCTATGGTGAGCTTTGGGTAATGACAGAAAAGACAAGTGGATATAAGCGGCCGAAATGAGTTTCCTCCACAGAGTGGCTGGGTGCACCCTTAGAGATAGGGTGAGGAGCTCAGTCACACGGGAGGGGCTCGGAGTAGAGCCGCTGCTCCTCCATGTCGAGAGGAGCCAGCTGAGGTGGCTCGGGCATCTGTTCTGGATGCCTCCCTCGGGAAGTGTTCTGGGCATGTCCCACTGGGAGGAGGCCCTCTGATAGACTCAGGACACGTTGGAGGAACTATGTCTCTCTGCTGGCCTGGGAATGCCTTGGGGTTTCCCCGGGGGACCTGGAGAGAGTGTCTGGGGTGAAGGAAGTCTGGGAGTCCCTGCATAGACTGTTTCCCCCGCGACCCGGCCCCGGATAAGCGGAATAAAATGGATGGATGGATGGGCATGTGTGAATGAGACAAAACACAACTCTGGGTATGTTTTGATGAGGAAACAACGTTATAACAGGGATCAGAAAATAGATCAGAATATAGACCCTATAAAGTACATTGAATATTAAACTAATCAGAAGTATTTTTCTGAATTACACCCTTGTAGCTGTTTCAGAAATGTAGCCAAATGCCAGTGCCTCCTCCTCCACCTGGCAGCTGCAGTCAAACCTCTAGGCGCTATAGGACATCAGAGCTCACCACAGACTGTACAAGCTGTTGAAAAACCCAAGGAGGCCATAATGAGAGCCCTGTGCAATGGATCACACTGGCAGCAGCACTATTGGAACTCCTGGCATGCTGTTTTTACAGGAAAGTTAATCACTAACTTCAGGGCTACATGTTTTGAACCTAAGTTTTCTCAAAATGAAGTGCGACTTTGTTAGAGAATCAATGAGACCGCTTTGACCAAACCTGATGTCATCCCATTACAAAAATCATTATACTCAAGTTACACAATGACCAAAAACAAATATATAACATTTATGAGAAGCAGTTTGATAGTGTCAGGTTTTATGTGCTAGGTGCTATAATTGATAGTTGCAGTCCAATCATTGGCTGTAAAACTGCCATCATCCATGTCTTATACAGGAGAGCTAGTTACCTCACCCCTGTTCCT
This sequence comes from Paratrypauchen microcephalus, assembly GCA_036785185.1. Taxonomy (NCBI): domain Eukaryota; kingdom Metazoa; phylum Chordata; class Actinopteri; order Gobiiformes; family Gobiidae; genus Paratrypauchen; species Paratrypauchen microcephalus. The sequence continues at coordinate 16,987,288 of JAVJIX010000001.1, read as the reverse complement.
GTACACAGTGTGGTTAGCATGTAAAACAAGCAAAAGATAAGACATGGCGATAATGTACACACATTTGAAGCTGAGAAAGTCAATAGTGTGATTTAGGTGTGGGAGTTAGATGACGCCGATAGCTCAATGACAGAGGACAGAAGAGGTTTTGTGAGGCAAATAAAATCTCCATATTACAAATAAGTCTGGTAATGGGATTTGAAATTAATGCCTTTTTATAGGAGTACACATCTGTTCTGTTTCAGGTTGTCAATTTGTGTGAAATACTTTCATACTAAATCTAGTGCAGCTCCAAAGTTTAAATGCAAAAGAGAGTAGTTAATGATCCTTTTTTTCACTCTCTGTAAGAGTTCATGTTTTTCAAGATACATTTCCAGGCATCTCTCTGATTGGTTTATCTGCCTGTCAATCAATCTCTGAAACTGGACATAGTAGAGCTCCGGATCCACCCATCTTTGTAAAGTTTTGTCAAAGCATGTAATTCTGATAGTAGTTTAATTTTAGGGAGACTGTTTGCACCTGGCAGGGGAACTGTCAGTCAAAACTAACCTTTTGTTTAATTTAGGTACATTTTCATTATTGTAGTGCTTATTAATGTACACTGTACCACTGAAAAAAATAATGCTGTACTGTGTAACATTCTAGGCAAAGCAATAACATCACTAGTCCTGCACCATAAAAGTTGCATAGTGTACCCTTAAATCTGCCATCACTTTATTGCTGGAGTGTTTTGCTGTCTGAAAGTGTTAAGTGCAGTAATAAGTATAAATCAGTGTTATTTAAGGTATTCTTTATTAACCTGTAAGGAGCAGTGAGCTACTTACAGTGCTCAGGGATACATCTCAGGATGGTTAGCACTCAACCCTAGCTGGAGTATTGGTCATTGTGCATGTTTTGGGCGAAACCAGAATGCCCAGAGGAAACCATGTATACTACACACAAAAAGAACTGGGCTGGGTTGGGAGTTGAACTTGCAACCTTCTTGCTATGAAGTGTGAGTGCACAGTGCTGCAGAAGTTGATTTCACTTTTTTTTACATTCTGTATTTTGGATGTGGATTTTTGAAGTAGCAATACTGTATTTTTGTATGAGAAGTGGGCTTTCTCAACCCATTGAGTTGAGAAGGAGGTCTGCTCTAAGTGACTGCCGGGGCACATAATGGAGTAGCCATGCTCAGGTGAATTATTTATATCTGGATGAAGATCAGATGAGGATATCCAAGATTTTCATAGATTAATTTATTGGACAGCTGATGAAAACTCAAATATTCTAGACTACTTTATTAGCTGTAAATGTGCGCCACTAAAAGGGCTTTGTTTTTCAGAGCGAACTTCTCTTCTTTGTGCCTGGAGCCAGATCAGGTGTGGCTATGGAGCCTATTGTAACGCCATTCATCTTTACCTGCTTTCCTGTCAAGTTCGCATTCACAAAACAAAATAATTATGTATGAACTAGCTATGACCTCGATTGTTGATTGTATGTGCCAGCATTTTACAAGCAAATGTCTTTGTTCAAAAAGGGTATGTACATCAATGGGTCCAACCTGTTTTACTACTGTACGCTTAAAAGCCCTTTTGAAACCTGACACTTGGATGATACTTAGATGAGTGGTTAGATTTATTTGACAGTCATTGCTTCAGGCAGAGATGGGGTTATTGTGATTTCAAAAGACTTATAATCAAATATTCAAATAATCTTTTATAGCTTTCTTTGAGTGACGTGTTCCGATAAGATATGGCCACTGTATAAAGCTGTTACTTTCCTTTCTTCATTTTTTCCTTTCATTTTTTATACACTGGATTAATAAGACATTTTAAATTCCAGAAATGTTTAGTTAGTCTTGCACTTTTTGTGTTAAAGAAATATGAAACTATGAAACAATTCTCAAATATTTCCTTGACTAAATCCAATTCGTTGTCAGCTGTTGGATGAGTTTTCAATAGTAAATGCATTGTCTCAGTTCTGCTTGTTTTGAATACAAGTACTCACCAACATTTAAAGCTTTAATCCATGTTATAATAGTGTTACCTCATCAAAAACATACCTGTAGTTGTCCTTTGTTTCATTCACAAATGTATAAGTAATGCTGCATTATTAGTCTGTCTACATATCCAAATCTCAAAGGGCTGTGTTCCACCTGTGATGTCATGAAGCGGTAGTTTTCAAGTTGACAGCTACCTTTTACCTTTTGTTTAGTTCAGATTGGGAATTCCGATTCTGAAATGATCCAAATGTTCCTAGTAAAGGTGTATAGGGTTTAAAAACACTGTTAAGCACTTCCTGTATTATCACATGGCATCACAAGAGTGTTTTCATCTTGAGAGAACTCAAGGTTTGTGTGTTAAACATGAGTGAGTGAATGAAATAAAACACAACTGTTTTTTGACAAGGAAACAACATTATAAAATAGATCAGAAAATAGCGTAATAAGGGCCCTGTTTGTCATTCCATTAAGTTATTAAGACACTGTACAGACTTGAACGATCCCCCCTCCTTCCCAGACTTCGGTGTTCAGGTCTATAGGTATTACAAACTCCTAATTACTCTGTGTTGAATAAAGTGATTGAGGGCTTCAAGAAAAGCTTCTCTTGGTTGACTTTAAGAGTCTTATGGAGACATGTTATGTGTGAATCCATTGCTTGGGAATGGGAGGAAAACAGCATTAGCCCAGAATGAGCTGGCATGAATATTGCATCAGAGCTTTGTTATGCTTGGGCTCTCATCTCTCCTAATGGTGCACTTTACCAAGCAGCTCTGCCCATTAAATGAGTGTGCTTAATGTGAGTGTGTGTGGTGGACAGGGCAATGCATGCGTCTTTATTTATGTCTATGTATTCACGTCGTGTACACATTACTTTAAGAAGTGCACTGGGTTTAATATGAACCTTTGTGCTCTTGTCTGTGTGAGATGTAAATAAGTAAATGTGTGTGTGTGTGTGTATACACAGTATATATACTATGAACACAGCATTTGCCCTGGTTAGTTAGTACTGGATGGCAGTACTGTTGTAGTACGTCAGTAGTGGCTAGTACATACTGTGGTTGTGTTCTTGGGCAAAACACTTCACCCACCAACCCAAAACATGCACCATAGGTACCTCCAGCTTAGGTCCTGACCAAACCGAAGCAAGATGATCATGGAGATGGTCCCCGGGCGCCCTAATGTGTGTGCTGCCCACTGCTCCTAATATATGTATACAGTGCCGTGAAAAAGTATTTGCCCCCTTCCTGATTTCTGTGTTTTTTGCATATTTATCACTCAAAACATTGTCAGATCATCAAACCAATTTTAATATCACACAGAAACAACCCAAGGAAAGACAAAATTCAGTTTTTGAATGATGATTCCATTTATTAGTGCACAAAAACAATCTAAACCTATCTGGCCCTATGTGAAAAAGTAATTGCCCCCCCTTGTTAAATCACAAACTAACTGTGACTAACCACAGTTTTGAGAAAACTTAGTTCAGTTCTACATGCCACACCCACACCTGATTGTCACCACCTGTGTTGAATCAAGAAATCACTTAAATAGTTCCTGTCAAACAAAGTGAAGTTGGCTACAACATCTCAAGAACAAACACATCATGCCACGATCCAAAGAAATTCAAGAACAAATGAGAAAAAAAGTGATAGAAGTCTATAATTCAGGAAAAGGTTACAAAGCCATTCCCAAAGCTCTGGGGCTCCAGCGAACCACTGTCAGAGCCATTATTCAAAAATGGAGGAAACTGGGAACAGTTGCAACCCTTCCCAGGAGTGGTCGACCAACTAAGATTACTCCAAGAGTGCGACGACGGCTCATTCAGGAAGTCACAAAAGAACCTAGACGCACATCGAAAGAACTACAGGCCTCGTTGGCCTCAGTTAAGGTCAGTGTTCATGACTCCACCATTAGAAAAACACTGGCCAAAAATGGCATCCATGGAAGAGTTCCCAGGAGAAAACCACTGCTTTCACAAAAGAACACAAAGGCTCGTCTCACCTTTGCCAAAAAGCACCTTGATGACCCTCAAGACTTTTGGAGAAACATTTTGTGGACCGATGAGTCTAAAATTGAACTTTTTGGAAGGTCTGCAGCCCGTTTCATCTGGCGTAAAAATGGCACAGCATTTGATAAAAAGAACATGGTGCCCACAGTAAAGCATGGTGGTGGCAGTGTGATGGTCTGGGCCTGCTTTGCTGCCTCAGGACCAGGACAACTTGCTGTGATTGACGGAAAAATGAATTCTGCTGTTTACCAGAAGATCCTGAAGGAGAATGTCCGGCCATCAGTTCGTGCCCTCAAACTCAAGCGCTCTTGGATCATGCAACAGGACAATGATCCAAAACACACCAGCAAGTCCACCTCTGAATGGCTCAAAGAAAACAAAATTAAGGTTTTGGAGTGGCCAAGTCAAAGTCCGGATTTAAATCCGATTGAGATGCTGTGGTGTGACCTTAAACGGGCAGTTCATACAAGAAAACCCTCCAATATGGCAGAATTGAAACAATTCTGCATAGAAGAGTGGGCCAAAATCCCTCCCCAGCGGTGTGAAAGACTCATCACCAATTATCGCAAACGTTTGGTTACAGTTATTGCTGTCAAAGGAGGCTCAACTGGCTATTAGATTAAGGGGGCAATTACTTTTTCACATAGGGCCAGATAGGTTTAGATTTTTTTTGTGCACTAATAAATGGAATCATCATTCAAAAACTGAATTTTGTCTTTCCTTGGGTTGTTTCTGTGTGATATTAAAATTGGTTTGATGATCTGACAATGTTTTGAGTGATAAATATGCAAAAAACACAGAAATCAGGAAGGGGGCAAATACTTTTTCACGGCACTGTATATATATAGGATGGGTTAAAATGCAGAGAAGAATTTCTCCAGTGTGAGATCAATAAAGTCACTTCTTCACCTTGTCTCCATTGTTCATGTAGGCTGGTGTATTAATGTCTGTGTATTTTTTTTTTTTTTTTTTTTTTACCCCCCCTGGCGGCACGGTGGCTGAGTGGCTAGCACTCATGCTTCACAGCAAGAAGGTTCGGGTTGCCCGGGCCTTTCTGTGTGGAGACTGCATGTTCTCCCCGTGTTGGGTGGGTTTCCTCCGGGCACTCCGGTTTCCCCCACCAACCTAAACATGCGCCATAGGTAAAATCCAGCTTAGGGCCCGACCAAAGCATAAATAACAAAACAAAATCATGGGGATGGTCCCCGGGTCAAATATAGAAACAACTTCTCCTGTGCGAGATCAATAAAGGTCAATCTTCTAATCCTTGACCACTGTAAGGCGCTTTGTGCTACAATTTTGTATGAAAAGCGCCTTATAAATGTTTGATTGATTGATTGATTGATTGATTAATGAGAGCAAATGTGGAATAACGGATAGAAATGACTTACCCTGTGGTTACTTTCCGCCATGTTTACAGCATCCGTACATTACGTTTAGAACATGTTGCTGGTCTAGGAATTTACTGATTTACCTGATTGTTTGAGGAGGACGATATTGGATTGTTTTAATCCCTACAAAGCTAATAAGTGGCTCTAGCCTAGATTTCAGTCCCCAGTTGAATGGATACCTATTCATACAAACATCACTGTACGCAGACACGACACATCAGCACTGAGCAGCAAAAACCAGGTTTCATGTTTAAGATTTTTTTTTTTTTTACTCTGAGTTTCTCTTCCAAATGGGTGCACAAAATGAGGTGATGGAAGCATAAAAATACACTGAGGTACGTTCCATGGCAAACTTGGCACTGACTAAACTTGGCTAACAGTACACAAGATAATTCCAGGTCTTATCTTCTGAGATAGCCGTGATGGCTGTTTGTTTGACTCTTACATTGACCTCTGCGCTGTTCTTTCACTGTTTTGCCTCTCTTTCCTCTTCCCCTGTGATCAAGGTTTGGAAACTCAATACCCACAGTGCTCTCTGTTTTCACCTGGTCGTCACGGTAACCCCCAAACACAGCGCGGCTGTGAATGAAATTCCTGTGTGTCATCAATCATGAGTTTGACAAAGGGGAGATTGTTGCAGTGTTGTGGGGGAATGTGCTGGCAGCGGCAGCGGCTGAGGGGCCACTGTGAGCTCTGGAGGGCCCCGAGAGGAGCCTGGGATGTTTATACTGCTCTTCAGCTCTGGCACATATTCAACTTATATAGACTCACATAGACAAATACAGAAATATAGACTGCAGTTCGTATATTACTTGCATGAAATTATTTACTTTATGACTCACTATAAAATGTGTATTAGTAATGAACTTAAAATAACTTAAAAGCAACTTAAAATATTGTCTGAACCATCTTACACAATCCACATGTTATATGTCAGAATATTTTTTAAAGGTATATATATTATGCTATTTTTTGATCTATATTATAATGTTGTTTCCTCATCAAAAGCATCCCTGGAGTTGTGTTTTGTTTCATTCACACATTTTTAACTCACAGACCCTACAAACCCTTAGTTATCTTCTTTCTGACAGAAAACACTTTGTTCCACATTGTGATGTCATGTAGAAAGTGCTCGACTGTTTTTTAAACTCCATACAAATTCACTAGAATCATTTGGATGATTTCAGCCTTGGAATTGCCAATCTCTATGGAACAAAAGATAAAACGTAGCTGTTAACTTGAAAACTACCACTTCATAACATCACAAGATGGAACAGAACATTTGAGTATATAGAAAGACAAATAAAGGACGGTTATTCAAACATGTGTGAATGAAACAAAACACAACTACCAGGTATATTTTTCATAAGATAACAATATCCTAACATGGCTTAATGCTCACAAGAGTCAATTTTGCATAATATAGGAGCTTTAAACTAAGTTGATCGCCGCTATTCATTAGAATCAGTTGTAATTTAATTCCACTATATCTGTATTTAAGTTAATACTACTCTGTTTCCCTTTTCATATCCTTTAATTCCTACCTTTTCACAAAGTCTTAACTGTTGCTTGTATTTTCTTAATGATCCATGTCTCCTAAAGCCAGTGATTATCATATGTGAATGCTAAAGAGGTTATGAAGTCCTCCGGCTATGTAAAGTCAGTGTTCAATTGTTTAACATGAACATTCTGGGACTATGCGTGAAGAGTCCCTCAGTCGTCCAGGTAGAATGATAAAAGGAGAAATTCAATTTGTCAACTGGACAAATTGACAAATTGAATTTCTCCTTTTATCATTCTGAAACTACCTATACTTTTCTATACTGTGTTGCGCTTAATGGCCTTGTATGCATATATATCCAGTTCTACCTGCTTGTCCAATGTACATAAGACACACAACTCATTGTATAGGAAAGAAATTGCATCAGAGCCAGCATTAACTTGTGTTCTTTGTTTTCAAACTGCTGCAACCTTTTCTCTCACAGTGGGCTGTTTTTCCAAAGTTCATGGTCGATTTGAAAGCTCCAAGCTCCATTTCCTCCATTTCCTTCATAATAGAAGCAACAAAGAATAGGGGTCAACACCTGCTCTGTTTGTGCTGCTGTACCTGCTTAGCTGAACTTTGACACAAATACTCGGTTTCTTGGATTTGGTCGTCCGGGCGGGGAACTATATTAAAATCCTACTCCGTCTCTTTCTCTCTTTCTCTCTCCTGTTTCCCTTGATTTACAGAAGCCAAGCCTTCCTTGTTTTCTCCAGCGGGATGTCTAGTCCTGACGATAAATCTCTCCCACCAATGCTCCTCCATATGGCTGCATGAAAATTTGATTGTAGGGCCGGGGGCTGGAGACAGGGATGCACACAGAGAGCAGTCAAGTCACACATTTAAACCTGATCTATGTTTGTTGACATTGGTTGTCACTGGTGTATTTTACTAATCCTGTAACTACAGCATGTCAGGGTGCCATTGAGTAAAAGATATGCCAATTTAAATAATATCAACACCACCTATTGTGCAAGTATACTGACACAAATATGTACATGCAATGCTGTTTCCAAGCATTAGAAAACTGTATTTGTGCGTTTGCTCCAGGCCTAAATTAAAGCAGCCACACTAGAGGTCACTGTTGCAGTTGTAAACAGAGAACATAGCTCCATGCAGTTTTCAGTTAAAAGTGATATGTTTGTAGCTGATGTTGTCGTCATTCCCTGGGGGTTTGATGATAACTGAAGCACTGCTCTGTCTGAAGCTTTCAGTGCTGTCAGTACAAAGTATTAATTAGAGCAGACTTTTTAAAATCCACAATAAAAACACCACAATGCTATACTCATCACATTATGTTTGTAGTTTTTGTTTTTCATTTCTGTATGTGTTCAGTTACTGTATATATACTTTACTGGTATACCTACCTAGTTAGTCACGATATCTGATATGTAGGCTAACATATATAATCAGTGATCAAAATTTATAAAAAAAAAACACCACAAACAACCACCAATCTGTTGTACTATGTTACTATAGACTGGGCGATTTGACACACAAAACAAAAGTTTCATGATTCTTTTCCCTCATTTTGATCAATCTTAAATTTCAATACCATTTTACTTATTTACAACAAATGGCATTACTTTCAAGAGGACCTTCCTGAAAATAAACAAGGTAGACTTTTAATCAATGCCATTTAGCAAATAAACATGTCAACTTTGCATCTCTAAAGTCTTAACTGTGCTCCAAGCCATGTGCTTTTACTGACTGAGGATTAACTGTAGATCTCTCCATTAAAAAGACTTACGGATCATTGGCAAAGCTGAACTCTGATCTTGATTAAAATTAGAAACACTAAATATTTGTGCACTGTAAGTCCTGTGATTGTGATCCAGTGGTAGATGTGCCTGGCTGCCTGCTCACTGCTGCTGCTGCACCTGTGTTTAATCATTCATAGGCTCCATCTGGGGCCTGGACATTGGAGTTAACAGCACACTCCAGGGCTCCATAATGCACCAGGATGTCTTCAGCTGCATAAATTAGACACATAAAAAATGGACCAGGTAAAATGCCTTTATGTCCACATATCCCACCAAACTAGCATTATTTACTATTTGTAGTTGGTAAAACCTCCTCTCACACCCTCATGCATTTGAAATCTCTTCGAACTCATGTTATACGTGTGGATAGGGAGGGCATTTGGAATAAAATTACTTCTAGTGGGCTGCTGGGAAGAAAAAAAAACAAAAAAAAACAAAACTGAAAAACAGAACTAGTTCATTTTAAAGTTCAAATTTATTCCTCACTTTTCTTATGCATTTCAAGCATCTTATTTTTCACCGTGCTGAATTTATAAGAACTTGCTAACAGTGCTGTTTCACTATGACTAAAACTGTCTAATTTTCTGTACTGGGGGCAAAATAGATTTTACTTAATTACATTGCAGCTTTAATTACTAGTTACATCAAAATCTTCTGCCCTGTTGTATTGTATGGTTATAAAATATTAAATTTAGATTTAACTGCAAAGGTCCGTAATGCTATTTGTTTCCGACTCCTTAGACCAGGGGTGTCAAACATGCGGCCCGGGGGCCAGATCCGGCCCTCCAAGACCTTTAATCTTGCCCTCAGCTGACTTTCTATTAAAAGATTTTAATTATATTTTAACTTTCTATTAATATATTGGTAATTTTCTGCACCTCTTTTCTGAGCAGCTTAGCATAGCAGCGTCTCCAGCTTCTCTGTGCGTGGTCCCTCCCGCCAGGGCAGCACAAATGAAGACTAAAGCATGACTAAATCCTGTGAAATACATACAAGTTCATGTTAAAACATTGTGTTGAAATTGCATTTTTCTTAAGGTTTCAGGTTGTTCATAATATTACAGAATTTTGTAAAAGAAAGAGTTCATCAAATAAAAAAGACTTCTGTAATAGATTTGTGTTTCTCTACACAAATATTTTGACTTATTGCTATTTTTGGGGTATATATGCCATGAGTTTTCCAGCCCCTTTGGGATCAAAGTAGGTTAGATTCGGCCCTCGGACCAAAATAAATTTGACACCCCTGCCTTAGACTTAAGACTTAGACTTAGACAAGCTTTATTGATCCACAAGGGAAATCGTTTTGGGTACAGTAGCTCACTCAGCAAATATAATATATAATATATAACAGAGGGTAAAGGAAAAAAAGAAAAAGAAAAAAAGAAGATGGAAATGAAGAAATAGATGGAATAGCAACCAAAGAGCAATATACCAGTGTCAGATGAGACATAATTATATACATAAAAATAAAGCTAATAAATGTATACGTACAAATCAGATTTAAATAGAAAAGTACCACAAGGGGTCAGTACTCAATCAAATGGTTAGCTGTAGTTAACAGCTGAAATATTCCTTTGCAGTACTCAGCCAAGGTTTCATCAGGACAATCCGTCCAAAGTAATTTTTGATGACAGTGTTGGTCGGGATTTGCTTTGTCTTTCTTTCCCATACTCTTTATTCAGTTTCAGTTCAGACAAATATTTGGGCATGAAGATAAACAATTTTGAGGAATAAATGACCAATGAAATAAAATAAAGTTATTGCTGACTCACAATGACTAGCATACACACACACACACACACACACACACACACACACACACACACACACACACACACACACACACACACTATTCTCCAATCCAAAGACATGTTCAATCACAGTGCAATCCTGTGGTTGATTGTCTCACCATCATTCATTCTACCAAGTGGTAATTGAAAACACATCTCCTCGGCCCCTGGCACCCATTATGAAAAAGACACACTGACTTTTTCCACACAACACAAAGCATGACAACAAATATTCAGGGCCGACAACAGAAAAGGAGAAGCGTGCTGTACTTTTTGGCACAACTTGAAGCAAATTCATTTCCGACAACTGGGAGAGCGCCAAATCCATTTTTCCAAAAAGAGCAAATGGAGAAATATATGCTCTCCCAACAAACAGACGTAGCACTGGTCCCAGGCTTATTCATAAATCGTCATATTTCAAGATCAAGTCTTTGGAAAGGCTATTAGTTCTGAATGTCTTCTTATCCTCCTCAAATTTCCTCGAATTTTAGGGACACAAAGTCATATTGACATTAGGTCAGCGAATGGCAAATTGCACTAATAAAAAACAAATAACAATCGACTGTTACTTTAGCAAAGGTTGTGTAATTTTTTTCTGATAGGGCAAAGATAGTTTTATTGACTAACCCCTTAGACTAGTAAGGTGTAGTTATTATTAAGTGGTACTAATGTATGTTATATTTTCTTTGGTCAGTTTTTTTTTTTTTTTTTTTTAATTATAGAAAGGGAGAACTGACCAACATTACCAACTGGGCTATTTTAACATCAGATGTCATACAAATATTTATTTACCATTGTGAAACTTGTGACTACAGGACTATGATTTGGAATATACAGTATATTCTGACCCCCGTTCATGTGTATTTTTCACCAACATTACCTCCTGGGTTAATTTAACATCTGATCTAGTATCTATAAATGTTATTGACAGCTTTTCCCCCTGAATTACAGGACAATGACAAGGACTATATGTTTTGGCACCCACTTTAATGTATTTTTCATATATCTAAAGCTATCTACTGTAGCTATTGTATCTAAAACATTACAGTATATATCCACTATTCACCTAATGCTCTACACTTTTTGATCTCTTAATTTTCTGCAGATGCACATACACAACACAACACCTGCCAGTAAAACCTCCTAATACCTCACATGTACAGCCACATTAAAATGCATTGCGTTTGCTTCTGACCTGAACGCAGACAGCAGGCGAAGTTAATAGACAGCTGAGAACGCTAACACCTGTGAGGAGCCCCTATCTGCAGCCTGCCTGTGGCCCGGCTTCATTCTCAACACAACGCCATTCAAAAACAAAGCCCATCCAGCCAGGCACAAGAAGAGAAGTGAGAGGGGGGGAGGGGTCTGGAGGGGGGCTGAGTCTGACAGGCCATGATTGATGTTCGCCCATCACGCTACATGCCAGACACCCTCTCACCGTGTGTGTGTGCGTGCGTGCGTGGTAAATGGATGTTTTGTGTGTATTCTTGACTAAAACCCATGAGATCAATATAAGAGGGTCCCTCAGTATAGCCGGGATTGCTGAGTTGACGGAAAAGGCGAGCGCTGGAGTGCACATTTCACATGTAGATTAAAATCCTGACATGGTAACCTTTATGGTGGGCTGCAGTGCGTGGGTGTATTGTGAAGGTGGTGGCGGTTATCAGCGTGTAAACAGGCCGTGTAAGTCATGGTGTTATGAGTGACCTGGGAGCAGGATAGACTTGTACCATACTGCATGAAGGACGCTGGTCGTATTGGAAAACAAGAGGGGTTACAGGGACCACATATTGCCTCTATGTAATTATCGTTATAATACAGCACAGTTTACGTCGGTTAACACCTCGGACCTTCATCTCTGCCCTCACATATTTTTGATGTGGTATTATTTTTGAGTAAAACACTTGAAACAGTCTGTCTTTAGACTTGCTCTTATGGACATTGTTTAGACAGAAATAAAGCAACTTTTTCATCCAAATATGAGGAGACTAATCCACCTCGGATGGAGTGTGCTTCACTTTTGTCAAAGCACATATCATTCCTCCTCCCATGCTGAAAAACTTTACTCTAAATTGTTATGATCTATAATTATTAACTTATTTAGTCTAAACATAGTACTGCATGTAACTTTTATGGTGGAGGGTCACTACCTGTTTATCTCTTTAGATATGTCATTACTTTGGCAGTTATGTACAAGCAGGACACAAGTTACAAGTTACAGGTCACATCTGTGAGGGGTGAGCCTGCTCTTAATACATGTTTTTCTATGTATTTTTAAGCAATAAAAGAACCATTAATTGCAATACTGTTCCATGCAAAGAAATAACATCACCAAGTAGAGAGGCAGGTGGTTGGCCTCCCACAGTGGTGAAAGTAGTTTTCATTTCTTACAGGTGCTATAATGTCCAGTGTATCACTTTACTGTTTTTTTTTTTAAACACTTGTTTTATCCGGGGTTTTTTTTTTAACGTTTTACACCTTTTTCATAGATAAATATCTTTTTTAATACACTTAATTATTTCATATTTTTTTAGTCAGCATAAACCCTCTCTTACAGGTGCAGGCAACGTGCCGGCCTTAAATCTTCTACCAGTGCGCAGCACCGCCTCGCAATGGCTTAGGCTACTTTCACGGCTACAGTCAGATAAGTTTTGACAATCCTTGCTTAACAGACTGCAGATATCTCTGCACGAGAGTTTCAGGTAGCTTTCAGTTATTCTCGAATGGCATAGTGTGGTTGTTTGTGTTTTCTACTTAAATAGCGCACCTTACTTTTTTTTTCAAATGTGGGTTTTGGCCACCATTAAAGTACACCGGCTGTGAATTTTATACCGGTGCTGCATTCCGGTGCGCACCGCTTTACTTTCACCACTGGCCTCCCATCAGAGAAGTTCTGTGCAGTACTACACAAGTTAATCATTGAGATAATTTTGAGATGCCAAATAAGGAATTTGTATTTCTGATTGAAAATGTCTCAAACTGAACATAATCTCATAACACTGAAGACAAACTTCATAAAGCATCAAGACATACTGCATTAAATTCATATTTTACCATATTTGTGCCGAGGTTTGTACTGTCAGTCACAGTCAAAACACAACATTACACACATACATTTCAAGTGAGTAATAAATAGTTTAAAAACCCACAAACGTCTGAGGCATTCCAGACTTATGATGGCAGAAAAATCCATTTAGGGGCAAATTCCGTTTACCTGGAGGGGTAAACTTTGTGTGTTTCTTCCAAGATATTAGACACCGATCCTCACTCCCTCAAATGGCAGCTTTGGCTCATCTCAACCTCCACAGCAGAGCTTCCAAATGGGTCCAGTCCAACTCCGCAATGCCAGCAGTGCCCCCATTGTTTGTGAGGAGTATCAACAGTGATTGTTCAAACAGAAATATACACGCCTGGATCCCGCTCTCAGCACAGAAAACACAGGGCTAAGTCTTGATGGAAATGTTTAATTTTCTGCTCACCTCCCAGCAGATGCTAAACGAGCTGCACGGATCTCTACATTTGCATCTTTAGTTGCCTTGTTGATTTGATAACACATATTTGCATTTGGAAACAGCTTGTGTAATTTGACTAGGGACTCCCCATTTTGCCTGTGAGGAGAAGGCTGTGCAGAAAGTGTTGCCATAGCTTTTGTTGGCAGGCCTTGTTTTTCTTCCTCCTTGGCATTCTTGTTATGCCACAAGAAAGGGACTAACTTGTAGATATCAAACCTTTTTATGAGATCTTTGACCCAATTTCTGTGGTTTGGTATATTATTTTATCACAAAATTTAGTTAAAACAAATTAACTGCTTCAATTTTGAAGCTGGTTTTAAATCACCCTACCTTCACTGTCCAACAGGGGTCCCCCAAGGAAGTATTTTAGGACCAATTTTATTTAGTATTTATATTAATGATTTACCAGAAGTTTGTTCAAATGTCAATGTCCAGCTGTATGCTGATGATGCTGTAATTTATACACATGCCAGAACCGTACAGGAAGTTTCAGAAAAGTTATCATCAGCCATGACTCCTGTCCAAAAGTGGGTCAAGAACTCATGCTTACAGCTCAATACAAAGAAAACGGTCTGCATGATGTTCAGTAAAAAAGCAAATGAGCTGCAGCGGTCCAATGTCTTTCTGGACGGGGTGGAACTCAGCCTCGTCAAAGAGTTTAAATACCTGGGACTGACGTTGGACCCGACATTGACATTTAAGAAACACATTAAGCACCTCACAAAAACCGTTAATTTTAACTTAGTGAATTTTAGACAAGATCCTTCATGACTCTATATGCGGCACGAATGTTTTTACACTCTATGATTCTGTCTCATATAGAGTACTGTATTACCACATGGTCACTTGCTGCTGGCACAACACTCAAACCAGTTTAATCACTTTTTTAAAAAGCTGTGAAAATATTGGACAAGAAACCATTCTCATTTCACCACTGCACAATTTTAGACAAGTATAACTTACTCAATTTTAATAATTTTGTTCATTTTAAATACGGTTGTTTTATATATAAAGTTTTACATGGACTTGCTCCTCCTCCGCTGCAGGATTTTATTAAAACAAAGACTGTCAGTGGGATGGGAACAAGGGCCACGGCCCAGGGGAACTGTGAGGTCCCACACAGACGCACTACATTTGGACAAACTGTGCTCTCAGTCAGAGGCACTAAGTTCTGGAACACACTCCCATTATCAATAAGAGAGACTCCAACACTGGCCACTTTTAAATCATACTTGAAACAGTGGCTAAAGGAAAACCAGACTTGTGGACATTTTTAATGTTTTAATGTTTAATGTTTTAATGGTTAATGTTTTAATGTTTTAATGTTGGTGTTATTGTCAATTGTCATTATTTTATTGTTTTTGCTGTGGTGTCACCTGCCTAGGGACTACAAATGGAAATTAGCATTCTTGCTATAATCTGGCATATTTACACTGCAATGCTGCAAATGTTCATTAATATGCACTGTCCCTATTAAATAAAGAATAAATTTTAAAAAAATTATTATATTATTTCATTCATTTGTGCATTCATTTGATTCTATAGTCAATTAACTATTGTGTGGCAAAATTATACTAAAACCACTGTTATATAATTTTGTATCTTCTACTCCTTACTGTTACTGTGAAATTTGGAGGACTATATGTTAAATGTCTTATATTATGCAAAATTGACTCGAAATCATACCTGTCGTTGTGTTTTGTTTCATTCAAACATGTTTGAGTCCTTTATTACTAGTCTGTCAACATTTCTAAATCTCAAAATGCTCTGTTTGTATTTGTATTTATTTATTTGTAAAGGGACAGCACATATTAATGAACATTTAAAATGTAAATATGTAAAGATTATAGCCAGCGTGGCTAATTTCCATCTCCTCCTTATGTTCCTCCTTATGATGTCATTTAGTCGTAATTTTCCAAATTAACAGCTGCCTTTTACCTTTTGTTCAGTAGAGAGGGGTAATTTTAGTACTAAAATCCAAATGATTCAAGTAAAGTTGTGCGAAGTTCAGAAACAAAGTGGAGCAATTCCTGTACCACATGACATCACAAGGTGGAACAGAGTGTTCCACCTTGGAACACTCTCTCTTTGAGAGAAATACTCAAGATAAATATGCAGGGTTTTTGTGCGTGTAAAACCTGTGTGAATGAAACAAAACACAACTCCAGGTATGTTTGTGATGAGGAAACAACATTATAACATAGATCAGAAAATAGCATAATATGGGTCCTTTAAGTTGTTAATTGCTATTAAACCTTATCTTTATTCTGAAACATATAGACTGAATGACATTTATTTTAAAACGAGAGCTCAGACACACTAAATTGCGTCCAATAATTATAGTATGCCAAATTCTTCTACCTCCATGTTTCAGAGTATGTATAACAGCGTTGTATAAAATATTTTGACATCCCATAATATGCCTCTCCAGCAGCGTTCTGGCAGTGGTAGTCCCTGTGTGAGCCTTGAAAGGTCACACTCACAGAAGGCTGCAGTGGAGACCGTGCTCGTGGGTGGCGAGTACATTAACGGCCTCAGAGGAGATGGTCATCAGGCAGGTGCTTGGGTCATCTGTGGCTATAAGCGGTGCTGTGATGTCTGACAGCTGCAGTTCAAATCAGTTATAATGTACTTGTGTTACATAATGAGCTGCTTGGTATTGTTAATAAGTTGTAATACAAGGTTGAACATGGGGAAGATACATCTGCTTTTTATGCAAGTTGCAGACGTGGTACATACTTTAAAAGTGCAGGAGATGTTATTGCTTTTTCTGGAATGTTTCACAGTATGGTATTAAACATTTCTATCTTCATGGAGACCAAACCAGACAAAGTTACAGGTCAGATCTGTGGAGAGGCAACACCATTGACAGACCGCTGACAGTTTTTCTAGGTAATTTTGAGTTATAAAACCACCTGTAATTAAAAAAAAAAAAAGTAAGGTAGAGCTGTTTAATATCATACTGTGAAACACTCCAGGCAGAGTACTGACATATCCATAGAAACACCCAGGTGATGGACCCCCAACCTAAAAGTTACATAGTGCACCTTTTAAATGAATCGTATTAATTTCCTTAAACATTAAAAACATATGCCACTGATCCAAATGTTTTATGTAAATATTATGTTAAAACTGTATATTTAAAAATGCATAAAATTGATTTTAATTAATTTATAGACCCAATCAGGATGGAACCAGCACCTAAAACCTTTTTTTTTTTGTATATATACCAGAGTTTATATATATATTTTTTTAAAGTTTTAGGTTTTTAGATCTACTAAAAATGTCAGCTTTTTCATGTTATAATAATAATATTATTATTATTATTATTATTATTATTATCATTATCATTATCATTATTATTATTATTATTATTATTATTATTATTATTATCATTAACAAGACAAGAGGGACAAGAGGGTCCTGGCTAAGGTCACCTCTATGCTGGACCATGAGTCTCACCCCCTGCAGGACGCTCTGTCGGCTCTGGAGAGCAGCATCAGTGACAGACTGATTCACCCTCGCTGTGTGAAGGAGAGGTTTCGCAGGTCTTTCCTTCCTGCTGCTGTCAGACTGTACAACAAACACTGTTAACATGTCATTCAACTTATCTGCACTACAATATTCAACTATACTCCAGAGTCTATTTTTAGGTCTAGTTTTAAATTATCCTCGGCCATTATTTATTTATTTATTATATTGTTCTGTTGCATGCTACTTTTTCTTGATGTTCTTGATCTGTGCGTTGCAACACTGGAATTTCCCCACTGTGGGACTAATAAAGGCATATCTTATCTTATCTTATTATCATTATCATTATCATTATTATTATTATTATTATCATTATCATTATCATTATTATTATTATTATATTTTTAGTAAACTTGCCATATATTATTGGCCACAGTTTACACATACTTCCCTGAAAAAAAATGAATATATATATATTTTTAAGTACCAGACTTGGTGCATTCCTCCTCAAAATGTCAGCTTGTTCATTTTATATATATATATATATATATATATATATATATATATATATATATATATATATATATATATATATAGTGTATATATATATATAGTGTATATATATATATATATATAGTGTATATATATTGTGTATATATATATATATATTGTGTATATATATATTGTGTGTAAATGTGTGTAAACTTTTATTATTGGCTATTGTTTTAAGCCTACACATACTTCCCTGAAATCATCACATATATATATATATATATTTAAAAAATGCATTGAGACCTGGTTACTAAATACATCACAGAATGCTAAATGTCCTATTCTTTTTTTTTTCCTCAGGGGAAGATTTGGCACCTCACTGTATACTGCCCTGCAACAAAATTACCTCAGCCTAAACCTGTCAACACACCATTACATCCCACGCCGACTATTACACAGCGGCACAAAAAAGCACGGCCATTGTAGCGCAAAGGTGTTGGCAGACAGGGGCCCGAGGAATGTGGCGAGGGGGGTCACTGTGTTAGCTCTGTGCACTATTTTGACCTCTCTTAAAACACAGACCCTTATCACCATGCTCTATAAAGCATGATGATGCCAAGATATCAATATGAGATCAGTATGGATTGAGAAAACTTCTAAAAACATATGTGATAATGCAGCGAAGAGTGTGTATGGGTTTTGGAAAAGTAAGTTGTTTGTAAAGCGTTGAATGGGGAAATAAATCCTTCATGTAGTGTTTTTGTTCCTTGTTGCCCATGTCGTGATTTATTTTGAAATAACAAGAGCTAGTTCTAGATGTAGTCTTTCACACATGCTAGATTAATGTCAATATTAAAGGTGCATTGCGCAACTTTTCTGGTGGAGGGTCCTGCTTATTTTCATGGAGATGTTATTGCTTTGTCTAGAATGTTCCACGGAAGAGATGAAAGTCAAGGGAGACAGCTATAGGCTACATTACAGGCCAGATCTATAGAACGGAAACCCTATTCACAAAGAGAATTTTTGAGCAATAGAATATAATCAATGTAATGAACAAATGCTAGTAAATGTGATTAATGTCATACCATGGAACATTCCGGCAAAGCAATAACATCTCCATGGACACAAGCAGGTGACGGAACCAGAAAAGTATACCTTTAATGTTGAAATTGTGTGAAATGCGCATGAATTAGCAGAGCTTGTGATGTGTTGCTTTAAGTCTTGCCATATGTTTTATATTTAACAGGAGAATCTAGAGAGAACACAATGAGGTAAACACTGAAAGGATTTCTGAGATGTATTTTGTCTTGTTTACAATAACGCATAGCCTGCTCTGATAGGCAACCATTAGGGCTAATAGTGTGATTTTAAATTGACAGAGAAAAAAGCATGCATATATCAAGACATCTAAACTGAAAGCAGTTTCTCACTAGAAGAATTGCCCAGAATAATTTTATTTAATGTTTGTACAAGAATTCCAATTACATTTTCAAAAGAGACGAAAAACAAGACTAAAACTTTTTATCGGTAATAGTCTGAAAAAACTAGTTAAAATAAGTAAACTATAAAGAAAGTATTAGTACTATTATTAAACACTAGCTTCATACTATGACTGATGATATACATTTTTCTCTAAATTAGAAGTGCATTGTGTAACTTTCCCATATTTTCTGGTTCACCATCTGCTTGTCCCCAGATGTTATAGTATTGATTAGTACTAGTATATTCCGCAGTATGGCATTAAAGGTCCCATGGCATGAAATTTTCACTTTCTGAGGTTTTTGAACGTTAATGTGAGCTTCCCTACCCTGTTTAGGCCCCCCCCAATGGCTAAAAGTTGCGAAATGTGTAAACTGAGCATTTGTGATCCTTTTCTGCGTTTGAAAAAAACACAGCTCAAACGAGCGATTCTGAACAAGGCAACTTTGTTACGTAACATCGAAAAAAGAAATGCAAATGCAGTTCCACCACCGTCTGGATCTCCACCCCGTCTCTGGAAATCACGCCCAGAGAGTTTGGACCGCGAAGGAGCTATGCAATGCGAAATGCGTTTTTTTATTTGCCTGGAGGCACGTGCGAGTGTTTCTAGGCTCGGAAGTCCTTTACCCGACCCTCTGGACCCTCTGAAACAGCAGTGGTTTGATTTTATTTTCTGTGAAAATGTGTTGTTGTTTTTTTCATTGAAATTCCTCTCCTTTTTTCCTTTGCGCTTAAAACGCGGAAGTGGGAGACAGCGCAGAGCGCAGCGCTCCAGCAGTGCATTTGCGCGCCCCCCCCCCCACCCCCCCACCCGCTCCTCTAACCCTATCTGTGTCCTTCTCATTTGCATTCAAGCAACAAGGCCCAGAATGAGTTGTTCAGACAGAGAGATTCTGATTCTGACTGTGTACATGTGTCTTTCTCATGCACTGAATGTTGATTTTGAAGAAGGATTCATTTACAGTATTAGGGAACCATTAAGGCATCATAAAAAAGCATCAAGAAGTACCATGTCATGGGACCTTGAAACTTGTCTATCTTGCATTTATTAATTACAAAGATTACTACAAAAAATAATTGTAAACATGCAGATTCTTACTGTGGCCAAGTTCGCCTCTCCTCAGATCTGATCTGTAACTTGGCCTGGAAGCATCATTTGCTACTCTCCACGGAGCTAGATTTGTTTAATGTGATTTGGTGGAACATTCGAGGCAGAACAGTAACTTATAATTTAATAATCTTAGCTGGCGCTGTACCTGCCACCAGAAAAGTTCCACAGTGCATTTTTAATATTGTTTTCGCTGCAAATTATTTGCTCTTATTTGATTTTACTAGTTTTATTGTCTTAACCAGGGCTAGTAGACTTAAGTCAAGATTTATTTATATTCTTATTGTTTTATCTGTATTGTGCAGCACATTGGAAACGGTTTTGTTTATGAAATGCGTTATATAAATAAAGTGGATTGGATAATACAGAATGGTGTTAATCTAGTCCCCCAAACCATAGCACTGCTCTTTCACGTTTAGCCCTAAATATCTGCAGTGGAGTCATTCTTGCACCCTTTGGCCCCTCCTCCCCAGAGATAGAAAAGGCCTGTCATACCTGGGGGCCCGTGAAAGGAGCCCTCAGGTAAAGCTCTGTTGAAACAAATCTAAAACCGCCCAATGACACGCACTGTGAAACTCTCCGTGGGTCATTTGCACTACTGACAAGTGGCAGCCATAGAAACACACACACATCCACTCAAGCCTCGGACAGGGAGATAAGGGATCACACAGGAGTGGTAAATACTGTTAAAAGAATGCATTCATTTTGTTTTGCTTAGTTTGGCTAAATGCAAAAAAAAAAAAGAAAAAAATAGTAACATAGCCATGCTTATTTTGAATTGCATTAAGATAATGGTTTACATATCTTATTCATCTTTTACACTTTTTGTTCATATTTTGTTTAGGTCTTGCTTTAATTAAAACATTCTCAATGTACAATAGAAATAATCATTTGACTAGTTTTTGGGGAAAAAAAGGCTGACTAATGGACTACTTAAAGTTGTATAACTTTTTCTCATAAAGATGTTACAGCTTTGCCCAGAATGTTCCACAATATGACATTAAAGTCATCTATCTATTGCACTGATTCAATTACAAGTGTTTTTATTGCTCAGAAATACTTTGAAAAGCATGCATCTGTACTGTGAGTGGACTCCCTCTCCACAGATCTGACTTGTAACTTGGTCTGGTGATGTGTCGCATGCCTTTATGGAGATGTAGTTTAATGCCATACTGTGGAACATCTTGATGAAAACAAGCAGATGGGAGGCCCTCCACCAGAAAACATATGTTCTCATTCTTCTGGTTGAGGCTTTGAAAAGATTTGGTGCATTATTTACTGTTTTATCCTTCCAATTACATAACTTCAAATTATAAGTCAGATGTTGAGTTAGGTCCAGTCTATTTCTCATACAATTATTCTTACTTTAGTAGTTCTTGATTTCATCTGATTTTTTTTACATATTTATTTTGGGAAACTGGTGACACATGCACATTTCTCTTGCTCTCTCTTATTTTTATTTTATTTTTTCCCATTAAAAAAACTGTCTATGACTTGTGCACAGTCCAATAGTCATAAATGTGGAGCTACTCTGCGCTATGAAAACAGTCCTTGGTTTCTGACTGTTTGGCTTCACAGCATGGGAAAGCCATTAGAGATGCTATCTGAAGGGGCTAAAAGCTACCTCAGGTCATATTTCTAAAGACACTTAATTTATGGTGGCTGTTTGTCTACTCTGTTTAGCTGAACAGTGGATGCCCATGGAAAAACCTGAGCTCATTTTAATCTACTGCATATCCCTTGATAATCCACCACACATAGGCTTTCCACTAAGGCCCCATTACTCACTTCCGCTACTGCAGCCCCATACCGCGTAAGTAGGAAAGAGACAGAGGTGAAATACAGTCCGAACTAGCATCACTGTAAATTTAATCACAGAATTGACAACTTTACATGATTTAATATGTTCTAGATTTGCACTGAAAAAAAAAACAAAAAAAAACTTGCAGCTGTTTGCACATGTCTCGCATGGAATGATCAATCCCCCAAGCAGTTTGAACTGAAATGCTGAATTTATAGCTGTTTTCTTGACTTTTTAATCAATGTGGTGGAACAATTGAGCCACTATTCTCTGTATTGTATTGTCAGTGTCAAAAAAGAAAAAAAAAATAGGAAGGGCATCTGACCTAAAGACTATAATAAATCAGTAGGCTTACTTCACGCTCACTATCCTAGGTCAGATAAATAAAGAGGCTTTCATCGGAAAGAGTTCCTGGTAAACTATAAATCAGTGTTTGCTTTATGAAAGAGCCAAAACAAGATACTGAAGGTAATCTAAGAACACAGGCCCATATAAATTTCCATTTGCCATGGTCATGTCTGGATAGAGAATATAAAAAGTAAGTAGAAGTAGCTGATACAAAAATTCCAAGTATGATAATCTACGCAAAAGTGGAGGCAAAAGGTAGTAGTCTAAGTTGCTATACTGTAAAACTGCATTTTTATTTACATTCTACCGTCTTTGCTGAGGCCAAAGACCGCAAGTCTTTTTTTTTTTCATGTGTATTGCCCGAGTCTCTACAGTTGAATTGGAATACGATCCATTGCTTGCTGACTGTATGTTTACGCATGGTCAAATTTCCCTGCTTTGCATACTCAACTTTTGTGTATTTACTAAGAAAACGACTTTGTGTTTGTTTTGCTTCTCACAAACTTTCTTGCCATCTGTCAGATTGCACAACACCGCTCTGTCCATCATGTCCTCTCCTTTCAACTTAATTGTTACCACACAATTTCCCAGACACTTTCCCCCAAACTTCAATTAACGTCTGCACAAATTCTCCTCAGCAGGGCCGAAAACGAAAACATTCACATAAGAATAGACAGTTTAAACAGGTGCCATGGTAACATAATCGTCATCCAAGCAATTACTGCCTTATGCCTGACTAACGTCCATAAATCAACTCCCTTTTCCACAAAGAGGACGTTGTGGGCCCTCCACTCCCGTCCAATAATCAGAAATTGCCCTGCTGAAATAGCCCCATTCTTGTTTAGCGTGGAGATATTAAGCTTTCTATGGTCGACATTACAGGGGATCCTTCAGCGCGCACGATATTGTACCTGCCTCGACACCTGTTAGCTTTAGCCTGGTATTTCATCAGATAGTTGAAATAAATACTATAGTCATCATCATAACCATAATCATAGTCATAAAACCAGAGGGGCCTTTATGCTGTTGCCAAATTGCTCTGTGATCTGATTTACAGGCAGGGAGATAGGCAGGGAGAGGCGAGAGCTTATAGGGCATAGCAGGACAGGGATGGCATAAATATTCAGACACCTGCAGACCTCTGTTACACACCTGGACGCTCTCACAGACTTGTACTGAGAGGAAGACATGCTGAAGTTACAAAGGAAACATTGTACCAACTTTACAAACACAGGTGATGGGAGTGATAAGGGGCCAAAGGACACAAATTAGAGGCATATTAAAATAATCCCTCTCTAATAACTAGTAATGATTCTGCATGCTCTCAGGCTAGTTAGAATGGTCTGTCTTATGTGAATGCAACTTGTTGAAAATGGATTTAAATGTTTCTGAATGCGGGGGTGTTATGAGCTAATCTTGTCAACAACCTCACTGAGTTTTAATGTTTCAATAAGTCTGATGTTGTACAGAGGCAATGAAAATTCTCAACTATTTGATATTTCAAGTACAATGGTGCTATTAACATTTATGCAGAAAATGGCCCAAAAATAGCAAAAGATGAGTGATAGGTTCCACAGACTACCTTGTAACCACAATAGCTTGATTATGTTCAGTCATTGTTAATGATCACTAAAACTAAAAAAGATTGCTTTATCAGTTGTTAAACAGAGGCTCATAACACTTGAATGCCCTTAAAACATGTCTATATAATAAGACCTGTGCAAGATGTAAACAAACAAAAACAAATTAACAATGTGTAAACAAAGGAACTGGCACAGAATACAAAAATCAACCAAATACTGACACAGCAAAAATACGGTCTCATGTTTTAGACAGTGTTTTAGGTTCAACAGTCTGACTACAAAGGCCTCTTATATTCAGTACACAACTGTAGGTAAACACAATACTTATAATATGTTCTGGCTCAATAGTGGTTCATTAAAGTTTTGCTCTTCACTATTCTTCAAAGATTCTACAAAGATGTATCACTGATTGATTTCAACTTGAATATTGTCTAAAAATCAAAGATGTCTTTAGAGTTTTCTGAGACCAATTCAATGTATTTTTAATATATTATAACTGATCACTTATACTTCTACATTAGCAGCACAACATGGAACTATTTAGATTTAACAGTTGCTTCCTGATTTACCTTACAATAATCTTTGTGATGATGCATCTTCCAAATACAGCATTATGAATACTATAATATCTGTCCTTCAAGTTTGTTGAGAGTTCTGCATCCGTTGACGTCTCCGTGCTAAGGCCTCTTGTTTTTTCTTCTCAATTTCAGCTGCAGAACACGTCCCTCTCATCTCACTGGTAACACACGCTACAAAGAAGAAAATTAATCTGAGGTACAGTAATTGAAATGATTTGGTGAAGACTTTGTGATGCTCTCTTACCTCTTTTACATATCACAGCAGAGTCTGACACATTTCTCTTGAAGGCAGTGTGACTGCACCTCAGGAGTGGTTTGCTAGTACAAACATTATGATTCAATTGGCTGGATAAGTCCACAGACCTGTGTTTTCCAGGGAGACTCTGTGAAATCTGTGGTGTGTAACTAGAACCCTGCATGGGGTTGTTCCACCCCTGCCAGTTTAGAGCAGTGCTGCTTGTTGCAGGTAGAGAGTTGGAGCGGATAAAGGCACCTGACTGTTTGTTGGCACTTGTGTTTGTGGCTTTGATTGGCAATGGGGCTGTGGGTTTGTGCAGTCTGTTTTTGGACATATCACATTTGTCCTGTCCACTTTGTTCTGATTGGTTCACTGTGCAAGTCTGGCTGTTTGAGATTCTCTCCACAGAATCACACACTTCATAAAACAGAGCATCATCGCCATCATCCCACAGACTGTCCGAAAAATCATCTGCTGATGTGGTGGACTTTGGCTCTGTGTGATGTGAGGACTTTAAATCAGTGAATCTGGATTCAGGAGGTTCTATTGGGGTGTGAACAAGAGGGTCTGGTCCTAATTTAAAAGTGCTTCTGTTTGTCGTCTTTGGTTTAGGGCACAAGGCTTGCAGTGCACTGTAGCTTGGCTTAGTGTGCACTTTTGAAACTTTAGGCACATGGGTTGCACTGGCAGAGGATTTCCCCTCAGAAATGCATTTAGTGTTAGACTGCATGTTAGTTTGAGTTGTGGCAATATGCTGGTCAGGATTCTGAGTTAATGCCATCAACAAAGAGTCATTGAGTAGTTCATTCTCCCAGTCATCATCAAAGTCATCACATGTGTTTGGGGCTTTTTGGTATGACGACATCACAGGTGGTGGTCTCACTTCCTGTGAACCTGCTGAGGATGTGGAGGCCTGGCTGAGCAAGCCACTGACTTTCTGAGTGGAGCTGTCAAACAGGGCATGCAGCTCAGCCTCCCCTGAGTCACATGACAAGGCCAGTTGCACCTTTTCTTTATGATGAGCAGGGTTTGCATGTTTGTTGATGTAATTGTTGATTATGTTCATTTTCCCATTTGTCTCTTTGTCCTGCTGCATGTTTTCATCAAACTGCCTGGCCAGTTTCATTAGATCTTCCACACTGTTTTTTCTATACAAGAGAAAAAAACATACAGAAATGTTTAAACACAAATACTAACTGCTGTTTAAACAGATGATTTCACTTCATACCTAGATGACCTCTTCTTGCTTTTTTGCTTTGGAATGTCTGGTGTACATGGCACAGCACTGTCCCCGATCCACTGAAGCAGAGGTGACTTTAGTGGCTTCACATCCTTCAAAAATGATTATACCACAACTGTGTTAAACAAACCCAACAAAGATCACCGACAATCAAACAAGCATCATCATAACAAACCTTTGGAGCAATGCGGTTGACAAGGTCAGAAATTTCTACTTTAGTGCACTGGTAGCCTGCAAAAAAACGCACATAAATGTATATGTGGCATGTTAAGCATTGTGACAGTGGCCTCGCTGTTTACCTGCGTCAGTTTGAGTTGGTGAAGTTGAATCCCAGAAGATGTCCTGTGAGGGCTCCACATCTCCAGGAGAATCCGCGTTACTCACACCAGGAAACCTGCCTCTTCGTGTGGGACTCTGCAAATCTGAATTGTACCGTTTGTTAGTGTAAAGTCACCAGGAGTAGGCATGACAACACAACAGGAAATCAATCCATTCAGGGGAACGTTTTTAAAACTCACCCGTGAATCGCGGAGATGCATTTGCGGCCGTTGCATGAGCCTTTATGTTCTCTAGCGTTTTTCCGCGGGTAATCTTGGACACATTTTTCCACAGTTCAGAGAAGTCCTGAGGAGCAGCGGAGGCGCACAGGTGCCCCTGACCTGTAGCAGCTCGGGGTTTTGCCTCCGACATTGTTCAGCAAAAGAGATGCTGAGTGAGTTACCCTGCTAACGACATCATTGGTGCCCGTCACCCGTCTGCTGTATTTAGATGGTTTTGTACTTAATGTAAGCGTCCTGTAAACTCTGTGATTTGTTTTTTGTTCCTGTGCATTCATTCGAACTATCCGCCATGTTTGTTGTGTGACGTCATTAGTCTACGGTAGCCGCGTAGTTTTTTCCATCGCGCGCTTACGCAGTGGGGAGATTATGGTAAGAACTTTGTATTCATACATTTACAAAAATGAAGTAGATTTGACATAGATATGTCAGTGACCAACAATATACTGTTACCAGCGCACCCGCAGTATGCCAAACAGTTTGACACATGTCTTATTCTCTTAGGAAATCATAAACCATTGTCTAGGCCTGCATAAAACCTATAAAGAAACAGAATAGTCTAGCATTTTTAAAATATATATAATTTGTCATTTAAATAAATAAATAACCCATGTTTAGGCAATATCAAATTATCACTATTCTATGCCTGAAATACGTTAAAGAATTTACAAAATGGCTGGGAGCAGTGGCCCTATTTCTATACAGCAACATTTTGTGAAAAACATAATCTTTAAGCGCATTTGAAAGAAACTACATTTGTGATTACAGAGGAAGTAACAGAAACGTGGACAATGCTGCCCTAATTTGTCACCAAACCTGCATATGGTGTAAAATCTGAATGAACTTAATTCATGCAATAAATAGTGAACATGTGTAACATTTAGAATAGGCACATCTCTTACAGTAACCCAGAAACATTTCCAATCTGCAGCACTAGATGGTGCTTGTACTCCTTGTGGATGTAGCCTATGTGAGTGAAAGCAGGCAGAGCTGTGAAAAGGGTCTTGTGCCAGAGTAGAGCAGAGACACATACAGTATAGTATAGTAGGCTACATACAGGCTGCAGTGAATTGCTTGATTACACTTGATTCTGTTATGATTGTTTTCATTTGGAAACAGTTTATCAATAATGTGCATTGGGGAGACCAATCAAGTGCGTTTCTTTGAGTGAGAGCCAAGCCGTTATGAACAGGACCTGCAGTCCAAACCTCACTCCCTTTAGTTGTTTTATTTCATAATTTATTACATCAGCACATGCTTTGCCCCTGTTTACTGACTGATGTCTTCCTCACTGTGGAAGTCCTGTGTGTCTGTGTGTCTGTGTCTGTGTCCTTTTGTCCTAAAATGTTGCGCAGTACTGTTCTAATGTAGCCTTCTCTTGATGCATGGTTAATGTACATTTACAGCAGAGCTGCACTCAGGCCCACAGGCCACAGTCATGTTAGCAGCGTGTAGCTGTTTTCATTGTTAGAAGGTTAACTGGAACCGCCACAATGGATGTGAGAGTGATTTAATCAACGCTTAGATACGTTTCATGCTTTGCTTTAATACATTCAGCTAATTTCAGGGATATTCCCATTGCTCTGTCTAGCAAGCTGTGTCATATCACGCTGCACACGCAAATCCAGGCCTGCAGGGTGCCGTCTCATGCCCGTTCAAAAGTCACCATAACACCCTCTGTCACACTGAATGTTAGCATTTCCCTGAAATGATAGTTAGACACGGAATAAAGGGCATGAATGTGTCACTTTACGTTTAAATATGAGGCATCACTTTCTGTTTTACCCTTTCCTCCGTTTTTCTTTCTGTGAGAGCTTTTCTGTGCCAAGAAGAAAAAATGCCACTGGCTTCGATGGGAGGAGAGAGAGGGCTGGAGCAGTGTGCATTCTCCTATAAGCTGTTAAGACTATCCCAACAGAAGCCTATCTCTGCACCAAACCACAGCCCTCCTTCCTCTATTTATGAGTTACGCCTGGGTTGTTTAGATGCAATTAAGGAGCTAATTGTGGAGATTTTCAAGGACTGGGTATTATAGTAAAAAGTAAAGAGCTAATGGCTAATTGCCCAAGCAGCTGCTAGTGTTTACGAAGGAGGAGAAGTGATGCCAGGGGATGCACAGGCGGATGGTTGTTTGTGTGTGCTTATATGAGACGGGCGAATCTGAGCGACGCTTCATGTTGGGCAGGCGCCAGCTCAGAGAGACACTGGAGAATAGTACTAACTCACAACAGTGTCTGCATAAGTAATAATCACCTCTGATGCCCCTGGTGCTTTACTGTGTCCCATGTTTATATGTGTGAGGGCTCTGTGCGATCTCTATCCCACCACCGCTGCACTCCTGCCCCCACCCGCTCTGCCAGACTCCCCTTTGGGCTCTCACTGCCTCACGAATGACAGTTAGCATGTGGCACGGCTCTCTGAAGTGGAAGGGATCCAGGATGCTATAGGCCGATGTGCCAACTTTGCCAGACTGGGATTTCACCCATTTCACAGGTGCTGCCAATGGCTGGAACTGTGAATGAAAGCATTTGAAACAATGCCTGCCTCTATAGTGGCAGATCACTGGGCTTCAGAGATGGTGAGATGATGCTGTAGGTGCTTTGGAGCCTCCTGGAGACTCTGTCCCAGCAGATTTCTTTGTCATGTGGGTGAGAGGAAATGCTAAGAGGGGTCCTGCATTTCCAACCCACCGTGGGTGGCTCTGATGTCAAGGAGGAAGAAGAAGAGATTAAAGTGCTTACTAAACTTCTTTTGTTTTTTCTTTCATCATAAGTTTCCACCATTGAAATGTCAAAGCTTTCTAAGAGGCAGATGTAGTGAATGCTGTATTAGATTGTTTAGTGAAAGCATAATTTCCAGAAAATTTCTATCACAAAGTCACTTACGCTGTAGGTCAAATTAAGCAATGTTATCTGAGATACCCAAATACCCAGGGGAGAGTGAAATGGAGAGAGGTGCCACAGAATTAATTATACAGTTATACAAAATATAATATTAAAAATATGTTCACTTTTATTGAATTTAGTTTGCATAATAATAGGTCAGTAACAAAGACATACTCAAATCAAAAACTAAAGACAAATGAGTGAAAAGAAGACTTTCATATCAACCAGCATTATTTTAAAATTCATCTATTTTATTAGGCTAACCTCCAAAACTTAATATGTGTAATGAAATAACATAATTTTAGTCAATCCAATTAACCTCTGTCTCGACCCCCTCAGGGCTTCATTTAACATAGATTCAGAGGCTGCTTTAATGGCGTGTACTTTAGGTACTGCATATAAGTTAAGTGCAAGTGATGATAAAAAGTTTGCTTTAATAAAACTTGATTAAACTAAAGGAAAGTAATAATTTGGTTTAAAAAATATTTGATAGGCAATTGATGATTCTTGATGAATTTTGCCAGTAGATTGGAAAATTTGATGATAAACAAACTGAAAAACCTCTCTATTTTATGCCATGTGGTTTGGGGAAGTGACTGCTAAAACTATATATGAAGGACATTTATGTAAAAATAATAGCTACATAAAATACTGTAAAGAATGTAACATAAAGAATGTAATAGAAGCCATTTTGCCGCAGCAATAGGAGAAAGTGTAGCGTGCTATGGCAGCAGCCTACTTTGACTGCTCATTTATTCTGTTTATAATAGCAAAGCTGATGATAAATGTCCCGCAGAGTGCACATGTGCTAAAATATTCATCAATTGGAGTCCCCTAATTTGCAGTGGAGGAAAACCAATAAATTTTGACGTGAGCGGGAGTCATGTTATATTTATATGAATATGCAAGACCACGGGTGTGACATTAAGATGAATTTGCTGCTGCTTCAAACCCGTCCAAATGTTCTTGTGTTAGACATGTCAGACCAAGGTGAGGAGATAATGATATAGTTGTTTGAATAATCTTTTGAATTTTATGTTGAACCACCAAATATCTGATTAAAGGAAAGTTTTCTCGTGTTTTTAAAAGTTGAAATAACACAAAAAGTGCCCTTCAGCAATGTGGTTGTGCAGCAAATCTGATTTGTCATTATCAAGAGCTGGCATCTGTCCAGTGCATTTCCCCCCAAACCACATGCTAACAGCGCTTGATTAATCACTTTTCATCAGAACGGCAGGCCTTTTTCATTATTGGCAGCGTTCAGGACTTTCACATTATTTTTCCCCTAGTCACAATCTGTGTAGTCTGTGCTTGTATTGTGTTTATGGTGTGTGTGTTTTTCTCTACTCAGGTGTGCTGGAGGCTCAAAGAGAGAGGGAGAAAGGAGAGGAGAAGTTGGAGGTGGGTGGTTCTCCAGTCCAATAGCCCGCAGAGTGGCTCTCTCCTGGGGTAAGGATGACAGGAAGTCAGCCAGATGGCACTGAGCAGGTCTGCAGCATGTGACCTCCTCTCTGGAGAGTCCACACACACAAGAAGGAGGGAGAGGAGGAGGAGGCTGGGACTCAACTGAGCAGTCAAAGATATGAAAACAAAATGCAGCTATTTAAGGCATCACACACAAAGATAAATGTACTCACAGGCTATATGGTATTTTAGCTGCCTAATCTTTTTGCTAGTCCCAAATCCTGATAATTTGGGAGAGTACTGTAGACAAAATTCTTATGTAATCATTCACAGCAATACAACAGTAATAACTGAGCTGTTCCTAATAGCTCTGCTCTGTTATACAAAAGGATAGAAGCCCCATGTTAAAAATGAATGATTTTATGGTAGATTAACAGTAGCGCTAGAGATTTAAAAATCAGTCTAGAGATTGCATGTGTCCTGCTTGAAATTATCTGGTATGTTTGTGACCTGACAATGGCCTATCTCTCACAGCTGGAGGTCACATCACAGGCAAGCGCACCCATTTATTTATTGACAACCTAATTCCCCTCTCATTATCATCATAAACATTTGCATGGATACACGGTTTGCTCATCACTTTACACAAACTTCCATTTCATACACAAGCCCCAGAGCAGACCCCCTACCACCTCCCTGCTCACCCCATTCACCCTCATCCTGCCCGGGGTTGGCTTTGATCTAAATTTGGCCTCCGTCAAAGTCTTGTACAAAGTCATTTTCATATGGGAGCTTTGAACACACTGATGGAGAGGGCTGCAGCACTCACTTTTATCCCGCCAGCTCTTTCCCTCAGAGCATATGGTGAACACCCCACACTGGAGTTTCCTCTGAGGAGGGAGGGGGTAGGAGGGGGACTCACCCACAACTAATATAATGTAACTACCCAAAGCACTGTTTTGACTGTGTTTGTAATGCCTTATTATGACTTCAACATTATGGGGAATTTTATATGCTATCTAAACTATTATTATAATGTGTGCATATTTTAAATGTCCGAGTCACATATGACTTGATGACAGAAAAATTGTTTTTGCAGTACTTTTGTACTACTAGTAGCAATATATATTCTAGTATATTAGTAAATAGGGATGGGACGAGACCATGACTTCATTTGAGTGGCACTGAACGCTATGAATGACATCAAACTCTTTTAGTCCACTTTTTTATACAGCCTATGGCTGAGACACAATTTCATTTCATATAAAACTCACAATGTTTGACTTATTTGATTTTATATTTTTGTTGTCATTCTAGCCCTGGTTTTTGGAATTATAAGAGATAACATAAGACACCTACGATTTTGTTCAAACCAAATGCAAACATCAAACAAACATGCCCATCCCTATTATTAATAATATCAGAAATAAGCTATCGACTAACTAAATATTTTAGTACAAATCTATATTTGTGGGTCATATTTTCATGTCTTTGTGCGTGCGATAGGGGGATCACTTACTCCTTCTGTTTCTTTACTTTACTCCTACAGAATCCTACTCATTGTTTGCAAACACAGAACCACAATGTTTTTGGTCCAGTTGTCTCCATTCGCCGAGCTGTCATCTGCTGCCAGAATGTCTGCTGCACAATGACTATAGCAGATCTACAGCATCACAGGCAAGTGGTTCTGACTTATTTGAAAAATGATCTTTTCAATTCAGATTTATTCCCAAATGAGTCCTACTTCAATTCCTGTGCTGATTCCAATTTATTATGCATTTGAGCAGGTTTATCTCTTCCACGCATTTGCACAGTTAACAAATCTAACTTACAAAACCAAAATTAAACCAGTCAGGACCAAACCAAATCTACGTCAGGACTTAAACTCAAGACCAAACTAGGGCAAGTGAGAATGCTCTCATAGTCAATCCTGGTTTAGTCCTGGTTTAGATTTAGTCCTATAGACATGTTTTTACTAAGCATTCTGATTTGTCCTAAAATAGTGTTTTCTCCAATGCATTTGGTTAAAAATGTTTTTACAATCCACCAAAATAGTTTAAATTAATCTAGAATAAATATATTTCCCAGGGTCTTTCACTGTTTTAATGCTGGAATGAATAACTCTTAAATGTAAAGCATTAGAGGCGCTTCCTCAGATTGTGCAGATGAAGAATATTTGGGTTTAAATCTTTCCTTCTGAGGCCTGTTTGAATACATGTGTACTCCAGGGATACAGCATTATCTCATTACCATCTTTTAAATGCTTGCAGCCATTGTCTTGTCTTTACAAAGCAAACACCATGACGACACGTAAAATGGAAAAATACTGGTGAAGTTGTTTTGAAGCTTTAATCTTCAATACAGATTGCACAGGCCTGGAACAACTTATCAACCTATAATATCCATATTATCAGCTCTGGCAGCTACTCTGTGGGGCAGCCATGTTTGTGGCAGTCACAAGTTGCATATTTTTTATAATGGGTGATTTCAAATTAGTAATGTATAATGTATAATAAAAGTGCATAGTGTAGAAAATATTCAACATAATAAGAGTCACATTAAAATCATTGGCAACCAAATAGTTTCCAGTCCTTCCTTTCAGGCTGTCATGAATCAAACAGTGTCCGATGCAATGTTAGTGGATCAGTCACATCATGAGCCTTTGAATTATATTGATTCATAAGATAACCATAGTTTCCCATATGTGCAAGGTACAGCAATCTGATCAAAGACTAAACCATACATATTCACTTATACTAAATATCCGCATTGTGCAATAAATCCTATGACATTTATCTTTTTTTTCTAACCTCTCTTCCCCATGTGTTTTGAATCCTGTTCAGTTCGGTTTAATAATTTTAACAATAGTGACACATTAGCATTCCTGCGCTCGTTTCGGCTGACTGTGATATTGTGCTACATTTCCATCTTTGGTGTTGTCTGTTTTCAAACGTGCCAGCTGTTGGGATATTTATAACTGCAGTGGGTGATCGAGATGAGCCAGTAATTAGGCAGCAATGCTTTGGGGAAGATTTCCACACCCATTCATCTCTCCATCCATCCTTCTCTCCCTCTGTTCTCTCCTTTTAGCTCTCGGCCTTCAGAGGTCCCTAAACACTCCAGGAGGCGAGCGCGAGATGAAGAGAACACTTGGTTTCACTGAATAATTGAAAAGGTTTTTACTAGTGCAACACATCTCTGTTTGACCCGTACAATAAGAGACAAGAAGAGGTCTTATCACATACAGACATGTACTTCAGCATGTATACACCACTGTATGACCTTGGTCATTTATAGCAAATATAACATGAGAAAGTACATGACTATAGATTTAATATACTAGTTACTCAAAATTTGGTATTATGCAAATTAACAATCATATTCCTAAATAAGTCTGTGCAAAACATATGAGTTTATATGACTAATACACAATCTTTTAAGCACCTGTTTGAGAATGTATGATTATTGTTCACTCTTAATAAAATTACATAATTGCATATTCCATAAATACATAATGAGATGTGACAATATCCAAATCTCTGATTTGATATTTTAACAATATGCATCTCACGGTACAATATTTATTAATAATATTTAGTAGAGGCTAACAAAATTGTGAATATACTACTTTTTTTCCATTTAAAATGCTTTGACAAGCCTTTGGTTCTGTCATAATACATAGAATTAAGATTTAAAAGTGCTTAATAATTATTAATAATTATTATTTCTGTAGTCTGCACTGAATCAGCAAAGGATCATGGTCTACCTAGTTTCCTCTATTTTTTTAGCTATTGCCGCACCATAACAATGAATTTAAGTGACGAGACTTGTGATTGACGATATTATTGAATGAGACTGAGACAAATATTGTATGATACGATATCACGATATTTTGTTTACTGTAATTTCCATTCCTATTCAAATCCACTCAAAAAAAGAAAAGAAATCCAAAACATGCCATGTATTCCCACGCTGACACTACCTTAACATCATGCTAATTTCCCCAACTTTCAAAGCTGGTAAACTTTATCTAATTACACAAGTCAATGTACTCCCCGTGCTTTGATTTTTGGCAGGTTGCGGTGTTAATTTATGAAAAACAAATCTGAAATATGCAGATGTCTTTTGTTTGAAGCAGCTGTTGGGCCATGTTGCCAGGTTTCAATCAGGCTCTCTCCTGGGACCTCGACATGTGCGATGTGCGGCCAGCGCTTTGATGTATGACAGGGACTGAGGGACTTCACAATTACTGTACAGGGCATGTGTATATGTGTGTGGGGCTTTTACACTCTAAACTAATCAAACTATTCAATTATTATAGCCAGACTTTGGAGATCCTAAACTCAATGTGCACTGTGTGTAACCTACCACACATATGTTCTGACAAACATCAGCAGCCATTGCTAATTTATGACGCTCATTAGGAAGCACAGTATCCATACACAAAAATGTAGCAATTATCATTTATCTTGATATATTATTTACAAGGATCTTTTTCACTTTGCACTAGGGAGTTGGGGACAGCTGGTACGATACTGAAGACACAAGAGACAATGCGATGTGGTAAAATGTAGAAGAATACAGAATAGATGTACAGTGCTAAATGGACGCTATTAAAGATTTGGTATGTTATTGAAGTTTTGTATGTGTTGGCCGGCTCCACTATTTGATCAAGCTATAGCATAACCATATGGAGATTTCTAATGCATATACTATGAAACATATGGGGAATATACAGTACCAACACAAAAGCCAAACTGCCATATGCCGGAGATAAATGACTGTAGAGGTTATAGGAGTGGCAATAGGGCATTTGCAAATGTTTATTAAAGGGAAAGGGTAGGCATTTTGTTGTGGGTGACTAATGAACTTCTGTGCCAAGAATGTTGTTTTTCTGGCACCTATTTTGATTGTTGCTGGTTAACAAGAAAACTGGCTGTGAGGAAACCGATTGGAAGTCTTGGAGATCTAAGTCATGAGATCAAATAGTATGTGTTATTAGAATATTCAAATGGGTTAGGGACAAAATACTAACCCAATATAAATAAATTTGCCTCTTGACAATGAATTCTACCTGGATGACTGAGGGATTCTTCACACCTCTTGACAATGTGTTTCAGTGTCTTATTGCTGTGCTTTGGATGAGATCACAGCCTTCTATAGTCCTATAATACTTAAATGAAATAAGGCCAAAACTGCTATTTATTATTGTGCATTATTTAATTATATAATAATAATACGTCAGACTTATATAGTGCTTTTTGGACACTCAAAGACCCTTTAGAAACAACAGGTATATAATAGGTAATAATAGTAAGGTAAAGCACCTACTTACTAACAGAAATCCACAAATTCCATATTACACAAAAGGTTTGAATACGAATCTCCATAAAAGTCTTGTAAATACAACTTTTGTGTATCTGCGTGAAGTTGTAACTGAGAGAGGCGTACGTCTGGTACGTCTCTGCTGTCCTGATTATTTCTCTGCTGCTCATTAGCACTGTGCAGATCCGGTGGTTAGTCACAACAATGTCACTGTGATAGCACTGTAATTAACATTATGAATATTTAGCCCCCCGTGTGTTGTCTTTGTGCCATTGTTTTACATTCTTCTCTCCTCTGAACTATTATCAATTGCTTTCTCTCTGTCTCTTTTTTCATTTTTGTAGTGGCGGTGACAGATGCCTAATTGAATGATGAATGTCCCTTTATTATGTTCTAATTGATCTGCGTATGATCTGATTGGACGCTGAACCGACATTAGCCGCCTCGTGATTGGCTGGGAGGACTCTCATGCAAGGTCCAAGGGTGGGGTGAGGGTGGGCAAATGGCGGCTGGCGATAGTGACACCGTGCTCTCCATCTGTCTCCTGCTCCCTGCGCCCATCACCTCAGCCTTTTCTTCTCACCTCTCACTCAAGGGAATCATGCCGACTCTTAATAAATTATGCAAATATACACGAGCACACTGTAAAAACCAGTAGGACATGTCATTGAGTGGAGGGTGTACACATTTAAAGGTCTTATACTACGTAAAATCGACTCTTGTGAACTTTAAGCCATGTTATAATGTTGTTACCTCTTCAAAAACATATATGGAGTTGTGTTTTGTTTCATTCACACATGTTTGAGTAATCCTTTATCATTAGTCTGTCTACTGTACATCTCCAAAGCTCAAAATGCTCTGTTCCCCCGTTTCTGAAGCACTTCCTGTATCATGTGAAAGAGTGTTTTCTGTTTGAGACAAGAAATCAGCCTAAATATGTAAGATCTCTGTGTTAAACAAGTGTGAATGAAACAAAACACAACTCCAGGTATGTTTGTGATGAGGAAACAGGAAAATAGTGTAATATAAGAAAATATTTCAAATCTTATTGTTTTATTACTTTTTGTCTTTCTCTATTTACTACTCTGGCATTTACTATAAGTTACTGTATGTGGTAATTGAATGAGAGAATTGAGAGAACTGATGATCCCCAAACAGGTCCATGGAGTTACTTTTTCTGATATTACTTTTGCATATATTTCGCATATGTCTTCAATACCTGCAGTTTGAATTCAGGACAACACTGAGTCCTATGTTTATTTGAGTCCAGTGAACTTTTTTACAGTGTATTCATCTTTACCAATCTCCTTTTTACTGCAGGCACATCCCTTACATATCCACACACAGGGTCACGTCCTTGCTCTGTTGCACTGTTGTCCAGCCATATATTACACCAAAACACCTACCTCACCCCCTCCCCTCCCCTATCCCGCAATCTCCTCTTACACCCACTCACAACACACATGAGTTTTTTATTGTGCCAGGACAAGGACACAAGCACGCACGTACGGACATAAAAACAGGCGCAGACACACGCTTTGGAGCACACACAAACACGGCCATACTGGTGGGTGTCGGGGAGCGGCCCTGACCTGATGAAGATTAATGGGAGCTCCCTGAGTGACAGGCGAGGGAGTGGAAGGGCAGAGGGCCTCGTTAATCAAGAGGCTGACAGGTGCCATTCAGGGCGGCCCACTACCATCACCCCGCACACACACACACACACACACACACACACCCCTATACACACACACACTCACATACCCAGAAGCAGACATTAAACCTATCAGAAGAGCATGCTAGCTAGAGTACAACCAGGCTCGATCCTACATACTGTGCGCAATTTGAACCCTGGATGTGGTTTTCTGGACAAGATCAGACAGACATTGTTGTGAATCTTCTGCAAATATCATCAAGCAGAATTTCACTGGTGTGATTGTACGTTTTTAAGGTTGCCAACACAGTTACGGATTAGACGGGGATTTCCTTTTCTCAACCACAAACTTTAGAAGGCAATGACCAACCTGAGCTACTGTTGTCCAGTTAATGTTTTTCTTATTTTCTTAAATGTGTAACCTTCTGGAGGGGACATGTCACCTGCAGGATTCCATGAAAATAGAAAGTTAAAACCACACTTCAGAACATGGAGATTGTTCTGATGTGTGGTTTTGTCGGACACATGTTTTTCAGTGCAATAACAAAAAGTCCAAATGAAAACAAAACAAAAGAACACATGTTTTTGTCTGTTCTGTTTTGTCTATCGTTTGGCTAAAAAGTTACATGCGAGGCTTTAAGTTTGTACGGCTTTATCTTGTTCACATTTACTTTCAGCTTGACCAGGGCAGTGTTAAGCACAAGAAGGCTTAATCATGCACCACCAGAATTAGAACTCATTGCTTAAAGCCAGGCTGCAGGGACTAAATAAGAAAATCAATGGAACGCTTGGCCAATCTCATTCTCTCCAGGTCTTTCCTTCTTCATTTGCAGTAAGCCTTGGAAGTGAAGGCCAAGAAAAGGAATGGGTCTTTTATAGATAATTTATTATAATAGTGCAGAGTCCAGGGATCATTATAGGACTGAACCACATATGATTAATTCCCTTGTTCTAAACGTATTTCCTTTTTTTCCTTTAGGTTTTTCCTCAAGATGGTCAGGACTGTGCAGTTGAAGAAAATCCTGCCAGAAGAAGCAAAAGGTCAGTGTACATGTGGTCCCAAACCTGGATAAATGAACATTGGTTGCATAAAGAAGTATAATGTAGGGCATCTATGTAAAATATAATATACATAGTCAATATCCATATCTCTGCAAGCTTTTTTGGTTTTCTGTGGTGATTCTTAAAGTTCTAAAAGAATGTTTAAGAAGCTACAAAATGTGTCAATAGTATTTGATACATTTCCCATTCTCTATAAACATTCACTTAATGGTTGAATACAAAATTAATGGCTATTTTAGAACACAGAGCCATTATAAATGACATAAACTTGAATGATCACTGCACATTGTCCAAAATTTAAAATAACACCATTTTTAGAAACATTATTTTGAGACATAATGGTACAATGATATCTCTCAAATACATTGACTGGCTGCTAGCCTGCTCCATAGTAACAATAAGTGAAGTTGTAATAATAAAAAGGACATTTTATCATGTCTGCTCATGGCCATAAAACCCTCCTCCTCAGTGCCTCACCTGCTCACAGTGCACCGTAGCGTCACTTGGTTTTTGCACTATGCTTTTATTAGCTAATGGGACTTAATATTTCATGAGCTATTAATGGACGCCTGGCTTGTAATTAGTATTGTGGTGGAGGGATACGTAGGCATGTGTCTTCATTAGGCTTGGGACTAGCTCTTTTTATCTTCATTATGTGTACTTCACATCATTTTTCACTGGCCCTTTATTATTACACCTTTGTTTTTGTTTGCTGCTCGTCTCTGAGAGCTTGTTAGGCAGTGGGGAGGTGCTCTGAGCGGACAGGCGTGTACACAAAAGAACAGCCAGCTTGTAAATGATTATGCCCTCTAATCTTTCACTTTGATTAAGGCCTTCATATCTGAAATGATCTTTTTCTCTCTACCAGAAGAGAGACTGTGGACTGCTTTTTGGTTAAGAGTGCATTCTAGTGCTGGTATTTTGGGAAGTCAGTAGCACAACTTGAAGCGAGTGAAATGGCTATAGAATGAAATAATACAGGGATAATTTACAGTAACAAACTATAGTGACCCAGTATGTGTTTCTATGTACTGTATGTATTTATTGTGATGTCATGTGGTAATAAAGGAAGTTCTCCACTGTGTTTTTAAACTCCATGCCCCTTCACTAGAATCATTTGGTTAATTTCAGCTCAGGAATTACCTTTAATGAACTAAGGTTAAAGGTAGCTGCTGAAAAGTACTACATGACATCACAAGGTGTAACGGAGCATTTTGAGCTTTGGAGGTGTAGACAGACAAATAATGAAGGGTTGTGTGAAAGAAACAAAACACAACTTGTGGTATGCTTTTGATGAGGTAACACCATTATAACATGGCTTAAAGCTCACAACCTTTAACTACATCCAACATTTTGCAATTCAGCAACCACAACTGACCGCATTTTACTCATGAGAAATTGTCACTGTATCCATAGAATTCTTTCAGTCTAAAATCAGACAAGGACAAAATGAAGTAAATGTCTTTTGGATGTTGCTGTATAGTTCTCTCCATCTCTGCATCGTCCCCTGCATAGCTAATGACACATCAGACCATTGACCTTTGGACACTGCGCTCACTGTAATAGTGTTGGAAATGTCAGGCCCCGCTGCTATAAACCACGGATGGCCCAGTAGACAGTGTTTTGATTGCACAAATTACTATGGGAGGTGTAAAAGAGACATTTTCTTATACATCTTTTGACATGAGATCCTAATTCATTTTAATAATGCATAAAAGCGAATGGAATCTGCTTGTGTGATAAATTTCATGCAATATTAACATTTTTCTTATTCACTTTTACTCTCCAGCAGTCGTGTGTGATTGTGAGGACTTTATTGCCTCTGGTATCTGGGGGAACACAGGCCGACATTAGCAGCCAAAGGCCTCAAGGGCGTGCATCGCCGTGGCAGCCGCTGCTCTTTACCGCCGCGATTCATGTGGGCCTCTATATTCTAGTTGTATTATCTTAATTGTCCTGGCAAGTATGTTCAGTGGTTATATTATCAATTTATGGCCCCTCTTGCCACCCCATTAATCCAGCAGTTAAAACAGTGTAACCGGTGGCTCAAACTCACTGCTCAGAGAGGAGAATAAACCTGTCTGAGATTGGCCCGTGGCAGCTCAGGCGAGACACTTTTGTTCAAGTACAATAGCTATACATGAGCTATTTTAATCAAAGTTTTTAGTGCTCTGAAGTGTGGTGGCATCATTCTCGCGCTTTAAACTGTAAAGGTGGGTCATATTGATTTCTAAATTGTAAAAACAAAACAGAATTTGCCTAATAAGGACTTCGACAAGGCTTTGTTAGAGTTATACATACAGTACATTCTTTAATTTTTTAGATACTACTGATTTTAAACATAATTTATTCCAATCACGACTGGCATGTCATTTGCTGCAGTATGGAGCTCAACAGTGACCGCTCGCTCCAGTTCTGAGAATGCATTTTCCATTCATTTTTCCCATAGACTTTTCAAAAAATTCAAATATTAAGAGTTCAAAGATATCTCAGAGGCTTAGCAGCTACGTGCTAACTAATATCCATCAATCACAGTTGTGTTGAGTCCCAAAAGGCCCCAAAGATTATTTGCGAGCAAGCTTTTGAACTTTTATTATTTATTTACATTTTTTTGTTGGAAAGTCTATGAGAAAAATGAATGGGAAATTTAATTCGGAAACTGGGGAGTGGGCGGTCACTGTTTAGCTCCGTTAGGCACAAGTATTTCAATGATATTAAAAGGTTTTAAATTTTGGAATAAATAGCTATTAATAATATCCATGTTTTTATCATGCAAAAATAAACCTTTTCTGGGTCAACAGGTCAAATATGACTAAATGTTGACCAAAACATGGGACCATTGGGACCCCTATTTTTCAAATGAGTATCCCTACTATCTCTAGTATAAATATGGCTAAATCTTACTGTATTTAATTTGAATATGTTAATTTTTCAAAGTTCCAGTTTAGACCATGTTGCTAGTTACTGTTTTTTCTTTTTTTTTTTTGCATCTACTTTTTGCCCTGCCCCTCTGTGTGATGTCATATGCCAGAGGTGAAAGGTCCCATGCCTGATCCAATTACAGGCCTGTCATATACTCCACATGATCCAGAGAACTGAAATGTCACCAGCTGTTTTACCAGAACGTGGCTTCCTTTGAGACCTAAATCACTTCTAAACACTTGCACAGAAGCGTATATAACATGAAACATCCTATCTTGCCATGGCTTTTGTTGAAAATGTAATACAAGCTAACAAATCGAACTATACCTTAATGTCTTAGATGAAATTTCCATTAACGTGATACATTGATGGGGAACTTGGAGCCATCTTGTGCATTTGTGTACTATCTATTTCAGCTCTATCCTTCTTGCCTGGGCAGGATACTGCACCAACAGTAATTGCCTGACCTTTACGCCAGCCAGATAGTCTCATTAAGCCTGATGGATAATGATGGCACCTCGGCCAGCTACGTGGACCTCTGTGATAATGAAACAACACAACGGCCCCGCTGCTCCACTGGGGGGGGATCACTGTTAGAAGGTTGATAGCCCAGAGAGAGTGGCCTGTCGCTGGGCTAACAACAGGACCCCAGCCCCCTGTAGTGTCACCCTCCACTCATACATTAGATACACTGGAAATTACAATGTTATGGTAATGTGCTGCTGCTGTCTTTGCTGTTACAGTCAGGAGACCTTGATATGCTCGTATCGCTGGGAACTTCCAAATCTCCAGAGAAGTGTTGGTGGTGTGTGAATTGTAAATTAAAGTATGCTATCAGTGGTATTTTCAGATAACATAGTTCTGCTACTTTTGTTTATATAGGAAAAATCTGTTTACCATTCAAGTTTTATTACCGCTTTCTTTAGACTTCCATTCAAGGGTCCATATAAATACATATAGTACAGTAAAACTACTACATATGTTTACAGCACCATTTGTCCAGGATTGGGACTGGCACAAAAGGTAAACATAAGGAAGTGTTTAGACCGTAAACATAAAACAAAATGGTGACAAATAATTTTACAATGAAAGTTTCAAATGTTTAACTTATGGTTGTGATGCATTCATTCTAAAACAATATATTGCTCTGCTGTTGTGAATAGAATATGAGTTGTTAAATGAGATCATGTGCACTATCTTAAGTGAGTCATTGAGTGTGATTCATTTCTTTGACAGTTCTTTCTGTGCAGCCGCTCAGGTGTAAACTGCTGGATTCGACTTGTGTGCCTCTGTGTAGCACATGTCAGATTAGAATCTGACAGAAACTGGCTCATCAGGACCTGTCTACCAAATGTGAAACCAGTATTAATGAGTCATAGAGTGATAACAGATGTTCACCAGCACACTCATCATTTTGTTAATACTTTATCACAGTGCTAGTGTGGCACCTAAATTATTACTTATTGTATTTACCGATATAGACTAAAGCTTTTTTCTTTTCTTTATCAAAATCAGATAAATGGAAGAGATTATTCCTGGAAGGGCACTCTGCTTTGTCTACATGTGTTAGGACTCCTGGAGGCTAGGAGCCCTGTGCAACTATAAACTAAAGCCAAAATGTAGATTTGTGGTCACAGTTCAGTTCAGACAAATGCAAAAAAATTAAGCAGTCAGAACTAAATAGATTGCTAATACAAGTGTATGGAAATCCATGGTTTGCGGTTGTTACAACAATAGGATCATGTCCTGGCCAGACTTTCAGAGCCAGCAGGGGGTGCTGACACCTTGATAACTATGTGCTGCCCCCCTTTCCGTCTGTCCCCCCTCTCCCCTGTGTGTGAATGTGGTTGTGGTCTTCTGTGCCTGGGGAATGTGTGGCTGTGTAACCCGGCTTGAGAAGAAACACTGAAAAAATATAGAAATTGCTGAATTATTTGCAATTAATTTGTTCATAATTTATACAATTTAAAATGTCAAAACCTGGAAATAATCTCAACTCTTTCTGACAATTAAAAGTTATTTTCTAGTAGTTATTTTTATTCAAATGTGATCTTTTGTTGATCTGTGCAATTTATCCAAAGTCATGCCACCATTTATTTTATAATTTGCATATTATTTAGTTTAGTTACCCCCCCCCCACACACACACACACACACACCCCAGCTTTATGCACTCACTAAATAAGTTAAACCACCCAATGTCATATCAATCACTAAAAGGTTTAATTAATCATAAAAATCAGTCTAATTATTAAAACTGTATTGCTTTGCACCAATACTTTTCTAATTAATATTTTAATCACAATATAGATTCTGAGCTGGCTGTGGATGTGCCGTGATGAGATTTATGTGCAGCAGAGATTTAATAAGATAACACAAGACGAATGTGAGTCATTATGGCTGAATAATATTTGGAGCCAAACAATAAAGGATGTATTATTCATATAGCAATGAAAAATCACTGCTACGGATAGAGATCATTTTGAAGTTATATGTGACAATTAACACTGCAAAACATGGATCACTTTTATTCTTCATATTTCATTATAATAACTACATCCTGGCTTGTATTTAGCTGGAATTTTAGTGTGATTCTCCATAGGTTATTGTTGGAAATCCCGTTGTGAGCGCTGCATTATGTGACAGACGACCTCCATTTAAAAGCAGTGATTGAAACGCACTTTGTTCCCTGCTCGAGCTGTGGACCCATCCGAGAGCCATTGGAGCATATTAGCTTTTGCACACACAGGCTAACACCCAGGCATTATTTGACAAATATATTAAGCTTGTGATAAAAAGGTGATTATGAATTCACAAATTAATCAGGCTACAATTA
Organism: Paratrypauchen microcephalus; assembly: GCA_036785185.1. Lineage (NCBI taxonomy): Eukaryota > Metazoa > Chordata > Actinopteri > Gobiiformes > Gobiidae > Paratrypauchen > Paratrypauchen microcephalus. Next base: position 16,942,316 of record JAVJIX010000001.1, on the reverse strand, counting down.
TTACATGGGAGGGAGTAAAGGGCCTTATTGCAGGGTTTTATATTACAGGCAGTTAAATAAGAGTAACTTTGTATTTATTTATTTATTTGCATGTATTTATTTGTTGTTACATTAGGAGTATCAAAATTGTGACTGAATATTGAAAATGGATAGCAAATAACTGTTTATCAACCCTCAATGGTAAATATATGTTTAAATATCTCCCCGGTACAAATCTGACATTAAATATTCAAGTCAAGAATAAAATGTAGAATGATAAAAGGAAATAAAGCAATACAATTCTTACATGTAAAAAAAAAACATCTGGGATTTCCACATTGTGGGAAGGATAAAGGGTCTCTTATCTTAAATATTATATGTTCAATAGACTTACTGTATTGCAACATTATAATTACTTTTTTAGCAGTAACTCTTAAGTATTACTAAACCTTATGAGCCTCAATAAAGCATGAAGGAAAACTTAATTCATAATGAACCAATGATTTATTAAGAATGATTCAGGCTTTGTAATACCCTAACTCCTTAATTAAGTAGTTAATAATAATAATAATAATAATAATAATAATAATAATAATAATAATAATAATAATAATAATAATAATAATAAAAGTGTTAAATTCATTATTAATAATTTATTTATGTTTTATTTAGACTTATGAATGTGTAGTAATTATAAAGTGTAACCATTTTAACATTTCTCCAAATGAAGTAAACTGTATATTTCAACACATAGGCTCGTAGTGCGTGCAGAGTTCTGTGAGTTCTGTGTCTGTTCAGTGGGAGGAGCAGCTCTCAGGCCCTGGCAGGCTGCAGTGGATCAGCTCGGTGATAGGGCGACCCCAGGGCCCCGTGCCCCAGGCAAAGGTCACAAGTTCAACTCCCACCTCTCCTCAGTGCACTTCTATACCAGACCTCCCTGTGTTTGGATGTCCACTCAACAGTTTTCATCAACAAAACCTAAACACTAAGGCACTCTGTGGACATGAGTGTAATTGACCTAATGGGATGAAATGTTGTCCAGCTCTACATTTTAATTTTCAGTGTGATTTTTTTTGTACTGGTCTTACAATATCAGTGCATACTGATTTTACAACAGTACAGAATGTGCTCTTATTGGTGAACCCCAATTTAGAGTAGTATTGTTTATTTGCAATTTTATTTTGATCTTCTCTTATTTTGTTTTAAGTCTTGCTTTCTCTTGCTTTCCAAAGCTCAGGATCAAACGTCAAAATCTTATCTGGCAAGATTTGTCAAACGATAGAGATACATCAGCCCTGCGATGAATAAAGGGGTTAGGAGCTGGAAAATACATTTATCATACTGTATATCACTTATTTTTGTGTGTGTTTAGGATATTAAGATCTCCATTGGTTTAATACAATGCCGATCTCTATTTTATTATATTCATTTTTCACATTTGCAATATAAATCCAAGAATCACATAGGTGCTCTTATGGAGAGCAGCATCTTAAACATATCAGAATGTGCTGAGCTGGACTTCAGGATCTCAGAGTGGAGCAGTTGAGAAAAGGCCACAAGTCCAGGGTCTCTTTTTAAAGTCATCTCGTCAGGCGTTTATAGGTTCAAGGTTGTCATCTGCTGCCATGACGATATCACCGCAGAGCCCGCTCTCAGGGAGGTGCTAAAAGGAGATTTAGAGCGGGTAATCCCTTTTTGGAAAACCTCCATCGTGTGATTGGGAGACGGTAACCCGAGAGAAACACAAAGGGCTGTACATTCAAGAGCAACACTTTGAATGGGGATAACAGTTAAGTCTAGACTGACAATGACTGAGTCCAGCCCTGTAGTCTAGACTGTTAATGCTTGTTTTTCTTATTAAGATGTTAAAATGTAAGTGATGATTTAAGGTATTTATTATGTTAACTACACAGTGTGATAGTGTGGAGACCACCTGTTCCTCTTTTGGATGTCTTGCACAGCTATTTAGGCACTGTCCCTTGTCTTATTATTTAAAAAATGTTCCACTTTTTCATTCATGCCTTATAAAAGTGAAATTTACTTATTTTTCCTAGCAAAGAAATCCCAGCTTTTTAGGTGTACTGGCAACTATTGCTATTCCAATCTCTGCATTTGGAGTTATTATCTATGAGCTTAAATTTCCTATGTCCAACCATATTTTAGAACATCTTCCTTTTTTTTCCCTACAATTTCAAATGGTGACCCTGTGTGAAAGGCTAAAAACCAATGCAATCCAATCCAACTTTATTTGTATTGCACATTTTCTAAACAAGAGTTTCCAAAGTGCTACACACAGCAATATTAAACACTTAACTCTAAGTCAGCCGTATTATGTTCCGGGCTAATGAAGGAACTAAATATAATGTAATATCTTAAAACTACATACAACTACATCAACTTAGATCTGCATTTTGGCCACACATTCTTTTATATTTCAAAATGCATCTAGAATTTTATGTATGTTTTGACTCTTTATTTTAATCTGCACAAAATACAATCTAACAGTCACTGGCATGTCTCTGTCCTCTCAGAGAAATTTGCTCAGAGGCACCTCAGCAGTGATAGATATCCCCAATAGTTCACGGTGCAGGCCTTTGCAAATAGAATACCCTGCTGTGCTAAAGAAAACAATGTGTTTTTTAGGAGTAAAACACTATCCATCAACAAGTCCGTTAGGGCCGACAAATGGGAGTGAAGGAAGAAAGACAGGAGGCCGGGCGCGCGGGGGGAGAGGGGTCGTCCAGAGTTGGGACAAGTTGCTATACCTGGTTTTCGTATCAGAAGGGGAAGGGGTGGGGGGCTTGTAGATCCGTTTTGCAGGATGTCTCGAGTTGGAGCTGAAAGTGTAGCCGGTGTGATCTGGTACCAAATGCAGCCTTAATCCATCATGGTGAGAGGAAGCCTTGTGTATGATTAATAGTTCTCTTTAATTCAAGGCCTAATGTAATCATGCAGAGATTTTCAAGGATATGTGTGGATACCCAAGTAGTATGAAGTAGTTTGAAGCAAAGTGAAAACTGAAAACACGCATGTCAGTAACAGTTCTCAAATACTTAAACTTTGCAATTTGTGTTCTTGTCCAGTAAATGAGACAAATACGCAAATATAAGATCATCTTATTTGAAAGGCTCTGTAAATGCTTGGTTTGTCAGTATTGCAAAAAGGGTTTTAGAGATGGAAGTGTTGTGGTGGCTATTCATGGGTTAGAGCAGTGCGTCTCAATTATTTTCTGTGACGCCCCCCCAGGAAGAAGAAAAAATTTCACGCCCCCCTCCCTGTGCGTGACTATTAATAGTATTATTTGTCTAGAAAATTGTTATTAGTACACCTCTGCATAACAGTGTATCCTTTATTAACATTAAAAACAAAAAAGAAAGAAAGAAACTTACAACAAAGACTGCACTGTCTTTTTGCACTGAGGACTCAAATGTGTTTTTAATGCAGCTTTGTGAGCAAAACTGTTTTGTTTACGTTTTATAGAAACAAAACTTAAAATCACATGACCATTTGCATAAACTAAAGCGCTGAAAAAAAAAAAAACGCTCTCCTTGTGACGCTGATGCGTCAGCTTCTGTCGGACTAAAGGACACGACTCAGTGGAATATATGTGTTTTTTCTGTGACAGAGGATGTTCTGCTGATGGTGAGTCTGTTCTGTATATCGCGTATTTAAGGTTGCTGACCCCTGCCCCAGAGTGACAATGAGAGCGCCACTGCCAACTACTGTTGTTGATGTGCAATTACACTTAGTTCTAGTACAGTACGGCAAAAAAAGCATGTTTCACAGGGTCACACGCGCCCCCCCCCGGCATCACACCACGCCCCCCCAGGGGGGCCCGCCCCACTATTTGAGAAGCACTGGGTTAGAGAATGATGAAAAAGTAGGGCCGTTGCTATAGCGATTAACAATTTAAAACAGAAAGCTGAAACCCATGAATTCTGTAATTGAGTACTTAAAGTAACACGGGGTCTTGGGAAACTGCCCACCCAAACGGAATCATTGCTAATGCACAATTTCCAAGTGTATTTTTAGTCTATTGTGCCGGAACTGCCATTTTTACTCCTTATCTGATGACCTTTGCGATGTAGACTGCCTACTCAGTTCAGTCTCCTCATACTTGCCCTATGTGACCCCCAGTCGCATTTCCTGTCCGAGCCCCCTTCACCCCCCCACCCACCCACACCAAAAATATTATGCTGAGTTTTCTTTACAGCGACCTGTGGGGACAGCCAAAGACACCTCAGTCATTACCCATGATAACTAATCTATTAATGTTGAAAAATTGCCTCATTAAAAGGTTCAAATATAAGTCTAAGCTTATGTGTTAATGACATGTTAATGCCTCTGTCAATTATAAGCTGGGGTAATGACACCTGCAACGAGATGATATTGCTGGTTGAAGTCAAACTTGTAATTTCATCCCCAGGAGAGGTTAAGTGGAGACTGATCCTTGGGTGTGAACACAAGATGGATGTTTCGATCCAGAGCGTCTATGGGATAGTTAAGGAAAGTTGAAAAATGAAAGCAAAGTTTTGTAGTCTATAAAAGAAGTCGTAATTTATCCGCCATCCTTATACTTATCATCCACAGCTGCCAAAATCCAACCGCTAGACAGATTGAGATTTAAGGACGGTGTACGCATGATAAGTGGCTTGATTCTCGGTCAGATTTATCTAATTAATTGCACATTTCAAAGGCAAAGTGCTGATAGTACCACAGGAGTTTCCAAGAATACCCATAATCAAAAATGGCATCTTGTTACTGTGAAAATTTCTTGATGTCCATTTTCAAATCCACTACTTATTACGCCATTTTCTGATCTATGTTATAATGTTGTTTCCTCTTCACTGCATATTTAGTTTTTCTCTCAAACAAAAAAAAATCTTGCTATGTTTTCAAACTCCATACACCTTCACTAGAATCATCTGGATAATTTCACCCCTGGAATTACCAATCTCTTCGAAACTAAAAATAAAACGTAGCTGTAAACATGATAACTACCACGTAATGACATCATAAGGTGGAACAGAGCATTTCGAGCTTAGAAGGTGTAGACAGACTAATAATGCAAGATTACTCAAGCATGTGTGAATGAAACAAAACACAACTCCAGGTATGTTTTTTTTCCGATAGGGTTAGGGTTAGTAACAACACTCTAACGTGGCTTAAAGATCCCATGACATGGTACTTCTTGATGCTTTTATATGGCGCCTTAATGGTTCCCTAATACTGTAAATGAATCCTTCTTCAAAATCAAGCCTCAGTGCGTGAGATATGACTCTGACTGTCTTCATGACGCTAAATATGTCTCTAAAACGCTTTATTCTGGGTGTTGTTGCTTGAATGCAAATGAGGAGGACAGAGACAGGCCAGTGCAGCGGGTGGGGGTGTGGCCAATACGCCTCTGTTTCCTCGTTTAGCGGTGCGCTGGCCCCACTTCCGCGTTTAAGCGAGGACATTCGAGCCTGGAAACATTCTCACGTGTCTCCAGGCAAATAAAAAAACGCATCTCGCATTTCGTAGCTCGTTTGCGGTCCAAACTCTCTGGGCGTGATTTCCAGAGACGGTGGGTAGACATCCAGACGGGGGGTGGAAACCTTTCCCTGAGTGTGACGTCAGAAAGTTCCCTTGCTCAGAATCTCCTGTTTGGGCTGTCTTTTTTCAAATGCAAAAAAGGATCGCAAATGCTCAGTTTACACATTTTGCAACTTTTAGCCATGGAAGGGGCCCTAAACAGGGAAGGGGAGCTCACATTAATGTTCAAAAACCTCAGAAAGTGAAAATTTCATGACATGGGACCTTTAAAGTTTACCAGAATCCATTTTGTGTAATATAGGCTCTTTAAATACGCTTCCATTCTTTTAACTTGTTTGTTTGCATAGTTGGTGCAAAAAGTCAAAAAAGACATATTATATAATTCATGTGTAATTAACATAATCACGTGGAAATACACCTGCATTCTTTACGATTACTTTTACTTTCTGAGGACAGAATCATTCTAGTTAATTTGTCTTTCCCACAATGGTGTTTTTTTTCACTTTTCCTACTTCTCACCACTTCCTACAGATGTTAATTACAGCATAATTGGATTGGTAATCTGATTTATGTCTGTTGCTTAATTCCTTTTTCTCATCTGTGTGTTTGGCCCCATCGAGTGATCTCCTGTAGATTCCTGTTTCTATGTCACATCTTGTTCTTATCACAGAGCCATGCCAGCTGTGCCATCAGTTGGACTGATCTATTGGAATTCAAATATTTTTTTTAATCTTATTGCTTTTCTTATAACTCTTTCTCACCCAATCCTTCTATTTACCTCCTATCTCCTTTCCACTACCCTTTTATTTGTGCACACCATCTCAATGTGAAGTCATGGTTAATGCGCCATGACAATCTGACACAACGCACAGTCCAGGCCCTGGCTCCCATCTGCTTTCAATTTAATTTGGTCGGAGAATGAGAGGGAGATCGCGGCCCTGCTGGTGCTGATGGGAATGGTGGGCTGGAGAGATGAAAGCTTGGCCCGTGTTATTTTTCACCGAAATCATCTCACCATCTTTCACTCTTTCCCCAAATTGACCTCGCTCCTACGTAAGGCATTAACTCCCCTTGAAAAATGCCTGAAATGATCACCGGTCGATCAAAGGTCTCCGAAAATATGTTAAAGATCTTGAGGGGGGAACAGGCTATGGGTTAAAACTCATTAAAGCCATTTGGAAGAGCGATGTGTATGTGTGCGCAGTGAGTAGAGCAGAATAGCCACGGTGCAAAGAGTTAATGGGGACATCTTCTTGCAGTTCTGTGCGATGGAAGAAATGAGACCATTACTAAACGCTGGACCTGTTAAGAGCAATTTTCCTAATTATGGGAATGGAGCGATGTGTCAGTTGGCGGTGCAGACCTGGTGTCAGCCCATCAGGTGAGGGCAGAGCCGCAAAGTGTTAAGTCTTCAATGGGACCATGCTAACAGGCTTCGCTTATAGGCCTGGGCATAATGACTTAATGGAAGTAATGATGTAAGGAAAGCCATATGTGTTAATGCTGCAGGCCCACAGCAGTGCAGCAGGAGACTGTGGGGTAGGGACTTTGTCAGTGTGATACAGAGACAGGTGGTAACCGCAAACTTTCATCTACAGGAAGAGCATTTCAGCCAATACATTTAAAAGTTAGTTCTGGAATTGTGTAATAATTAGTCCCATATCATTTTAAATATATGAAATCTTACTTAAGTGAATACCTCTTTCATGTGTTTATGTTAGTTGTTGTTGATTATCTACGCCAAATAGCTAGCTGTCTGGCTAGCTCAACTGGTAAGTCACTTGACTTTCACCCGGGGGACCTGGGTTAAAATCCCCCCCCGGCAATGAGCAAGCCAGTGTGGCCAGCCTTACGCAAGACCCTTCATGGTATTTTTCCCCTGGTGCTGGAAAGACGAGCTGCCCACTGCAGCCCACTTGGGTCAAATGCAGAAGTGAAAATTCTCATGTGTGTCACTGTGTGAGAGATCAATAAAGTCTTAATCTTTAAATGCATTTTTGTTTGCTATTTGATTTTCCATTGTATGATGCAGCATGAGAATAATGCTAAGATTGTTTGACAGCACAGATGAAATCAAGAAAAGAGGGTGACAGCAAACAGAATAGCATGTGTTTTGTGATCAAATCCGACCAAAGTGCAAACAAAAAATATTCCTGCTTATGATAGTCACCACTTAAAAGGAAAGTATGTCTATATTAAGACTTGATTTGGCCACTATATATTTTGGAATTATGTACTAGGTCTTTATCATTCATAACAGCTGATCACACATCACATTCCTTTCATCATTTTAACTCCCTGTATCATTTTCCAGGTGTTAATCCTGGCTTTACTTACATGTATCTTTCATTATCTCCACTCTGTGTGCTTGCCTAATGAAGCCACTGGTTAATGATGTGTTCTCCAGGACTGATTCTCCCTCAACGCCGCAGAGCCCGGGTGGTTCCCTAAAGGTTAGGTCCTGCTCAGCATGCAGCTGTAGCAACAGCGCTCTGTTTCCTTATGGATGTCAGGAATGCATGCGTCTCTCCCTATCCCGTTTGCAGGAGATGGAAGAGGCCTGTGAGATTGAGAGAGGGAGAAAGGGCAGGAGTCCCACCTCATCTATCACTGGGCCTGCAGCCTCCATCAGCTCACCCTGTGCAGATTTACACACAGGATCCTCTGTATATGACTATCTTTATGGACTGCTCCTCACCATCAGCCAACAAGACACAGGGATTAGAAAACGCACCGGAAGAAATTAGCTCATGTCAGCTCTCATTTATGATGCATTTAACTAGTGCTGCTACTGAGGCCCCACAGCTTTGTGTTGCTACATATTTCTGCCATTCCTCCCAGTGCAAGTCAAACACGCAGCCATTTTCATTTAAGGTTATCGAGTCAATAAAACCTGGTGACCTGGACCAATCATAAAACGGTCAATGTGGGATTGCACAAATTGATTAAGTTCATAACTCGATTTGAGCAGCACAGAGCTACAACGATAAAAATCGAAATGAGTATAAATCTAATGCGAAGACATAATCCAAAGGAAATCAAAATGTAAAGTAGATGTTTTTAATGGCGTGGCTTTTCATCAGGGAAATGAAGGCATTGGACTGGATGACTATTGATAGCTCTGAAGCCCTTTGCTAGTACAGTGAGATAGTTTTACATCCTGCCTGCCTGACATTGGGTCAACCTGGATCCTTTGATATTTGTATTGACTGCATCCTCCAAAATGATTAGTCCAGATTGATTTATGGGTTCAGAAGGGTAAAGTTAACCATTTCAACTCTATTTAAGCCACATGTTGGAGAATTAGGCCTAACATAACCTTGGGCATTTGGCTCCATTGACTTATTTGATTAAAAAGGTCAAGAGGTAACAGCGCTAAGTGTACTTGGTAATGAATATCTACTTTGGGGATTTTATTTAAACATACTGAGTCCATGTTTCAAAGGGCTTATAATCAGATAATGAGGCACCTCCGTGAAGGATGCACACAAGAGGTCTGGGGTAGAGGCAGTGATAATAAGAAAATGTGACTTTGTTCAGTTGGCGAAGAGTACAAGGTTAAACATTGTTTATTTTCATTTAAAGGTAGTAAAGTGACATGCTGCATAGTACTTCCTTGTAAATCACATATACAGAACATGTTTATGAGTGAAATATCAAACAATGGTACAATGATAATATCCTAAACTGATAAGACATAGTGAAATTTGGGTGTAATAATTGTAATGGCCCTGTTTCTATAATTAAGGCATTTTACTGTGATTTAAAATGAACAAAATAAAATCATAATACATTTTTCATAGCTTAGAATGAAATATCAGATAATGTATAATGTCTTCTATAAATTGTAATTTGTATGGAAATTAAACAATTTGGATTCCATTAAAGGACAACTGATGATTTAAAATAGCTTAGTGGGTAACTCATATTTAGTTAAACCACCTTTCTTTTATCAAACAGCTTAACTCATGATGATATGCAGTAATAAACAGGGGCAGGGTCTGGACTTATGCGGAGCAGTGTGATTGGTCTAACAGGTATCTTTACTTCAAAGGATGCAGCCAGAAACCTGCACCGGACTGCTGGACAGCTTACTGGCTATATTCAGGGCAGTCCTGTGTGATGTGACATAGTTCTTGAATTTACGGTGGCCACTGGAGGCAGCACAGACACACAAACTTACAGTAAATATTGATGGCTACCTGGCTGACACAACAAGCAGATTTTTTAACTCATTTTTTAACATCATATAATGAGCCTCGTTCTTGAGGAGCACCTGTTGTGGCTGTCTACTCAGATACCCTGAAGTTCTCACTTCCTTTGTGTTTTTATCATATAATGAGATTTTAACCAACTAAGAAGTGCAGTATGTGCATTTCAAAGGACACAAGTAAGGGACTGTTGGATTGTGTGAAATGAGCTGTTTGTTTTTCCTGGTTCCATGGAGAGTTCCATGTGCAAGAGGCTAGCTAAGGAGCTAGCTATAGAGCTCTGAGATGCTACAGGCTTTTTACACCAAATGTGGCACAAAAAACTTCCAGAGGAAATATTTTGAGGGAATGGACCATTTCATCACTTGGCTACCACTGGACATTGCTGTGATACCCGGGCTGCAGGACACACATGACACAGAGGAGGGACACTTTTGTCCCGATGAATGTTCCTCTTCTCAAACTGCTCTGACACAGGATCTGCTCTTCATTTTTTAAAATAATGCAAGTAATGGTTGGAGGAACAAAACTTCAGGAAACGGCGCTCTTCTTGTGCTGAGTTTAGTGGATAGTTCCTGCACCTTTCTGGACAGTTTCTCATTTTCTTTGTTGGTTAGATCTCTATCAACATCAATACAAGTGGTTTGAGTGTTCATTATAGGTACTTGATTTTTATTTTATTTTTCATCTTCTTATGCACTTTACTGGTATTGGCTAGCTCTTGTTTGAGCTGGACATTGTCTCTCACTGTATTGTTATACAGATATCTTATCTCCTTATATACACTAACTTGGTTTTCCAGCTCTTTCTCTCTTTTCGGTTATTCTTCCTTGACTTTTTTAAGTTGGCAAGCTCTTGGTTTATTTGCACATTTTTATGTACTGTAGAATTATACAGGTACTGGACCTCCTTAGCACATTATGTGCTAACTTGGTCTTGTAGTTGCTTGTCCTTCTTCTGAAGAGAATCAGTGATCTCTGATGTATAGGTATTAGGGCTTTGTTGAGAAAGTAGAGCTATCCATGTTTGTATGTGTATTCACTAGTCTACTGAGAAGTTATGAGCGCTATCATTGATTCTAAAATGATTACATTTTGGTCACTTATGCTATTTCATTTTGCCAGTTGTGATTGGTGATTAATGCCAAAGGGGTGTGTATTGGTTTAGTATTTCTATATTTTCACTTGCACATAATATTTTGAGTTTAAGGAGAAAGTTATACTCTAGTCCACTAATTCCCAAAGTAGGGTCCAGGGCCCCCGGCACTGTAGGGGGGGGTCCTCAAAGGTTGTTCACGCAACTGGAAATAAAAGAAAATTAGTTTGAAATTAACTTTGCATAATTTATTTGCTTCATTTACTAATTTAAATCAGTATTAAGCCCATAGACATTATGATATGCACTGCTAACATATACATTTCAGAGGAAAACGTTACATATTGGGGGTGGGGGGATTATATAGCATTATAGCATCTCTTTAAATAGAAAAACTGAAATAAATGGACCTTTCCACAATATTCAAATGAGTTGATGTTGCACTATAATTTGAAGCACTCCGTAAACTGCACAAATAGCATTCCACGAAGCACACTGAAGGGCATTATTGGCACAGTGGCCCTATATCCATATACCACTCTGCTGCTGGTGTCCATAGCCCAAGCAGGCAGATGGCTGTGTGCTTGAGCAGCTTTCTGGTGTTTAATTATGATCCTAATCAAGGGAAATAAAGATCAATTAAAGCCCAAGTGAAACTAATGAAACAGGAGCACCATGAGCAGCCAGACAGTTGTCCAGAATGTTTCTCACATTAAGTGGAGAGTGAGTTTGGTGTTGTCCAAAGACTGTATCCAAATGAACAAAGACTGTATCCAAATGAACAGAATAAAAGCTCAAAATCAAAAAAGAAATATAAATAAAATATATCTGCCTATGAAATATACTGGTAATTCCCATACAGATGCCATACTACTACTACCACCACTTTATTACTATATTTCTTAACTGCTGTGGCACTTTAATGTTCTTTTTCTTGTCTAACTTAGTCCATAACAAATTTCTGTCTGGGGACATTTGTATTTGATTTGAAGAAATATTTCTTCACAGATTTACTAAGAGTGATAAAAAAAAAAAAAATCAAAGATTTAAACGTCTGTCTACTACTGAACTACTGAACTCTTTGACCTTATCAAACCACTCCAACACGTAATGCTATAAAAAGGTTCTGCCCCTTTTTAACATACATTCACGTTTTAAGACAGCCTCATCTGACTTTGAAACTAAACTTTATGCAGATTTGGTCATTTGCATTCATTTACTCTTCTGAGATTGAAAGAATGGAGCAGCATGTGTTAGCTGGCAACTATTCAAGTGCCTTTCACCAACTGCGGCCCTGCACGCCCCATCTGAACAGGAGAGAGTGAGGAGAGGGGCCTGGCAGAGGAGGGGAGGTCCTGGTAGACAGATGCCTCCACTGTGCCCATGCCACTGTGGGTTATTAATAGTCCAGAGCCACCTTGTGCCAGCCTTATTGAAGATGAGAGTGGTTCCACGCCGTGGAGCCGTCACACGCTAACTTCCAAATGAAAAGAGCAGAGGTGTGAAAAAATCAGCTGGTCAGTGAGATCTGTGCTGCTGCCCACCAGGGAAATGTGCAGAGATGTGAGTCTGGAGGAGGAGGAGTGGAAACCATGGACAGATCCTGCAGGAAATGTTAAAAGAAATTTTAATAAAACGTATCCAGCAAAAGTTAATAAAGTGAAATGCGTAAAGTTTGTCTAAAGCAATGGTAAATTATAAAAGGTCCATATGACACTATTTTTGGATCGGATATAATGTTGTTTCCTCATCAAAAACATACCTGGATTCGTGTTTTGTTTCATTCACAAATTTTTAGCACACGAACTCAGCAAATTTAGTTTTTTCCTAAAACAGAAAACACACAACAGAAACTGTTCCACCTTGTGATGTGATATGGTAATAAAGGAAGTGCTCCACTATGATTTTAAATTCCATACACCTTCACTAGAATCATTTGGATACTTTTCAGCCCTGGAATGGCCAGTCTCTACTGAACAAATTGTAAAAGGTAGTTGTTAACTTGAAAACTACCACTACATGACATCACACGGTGGAACAGAGCAGTTTGAGTTTTAGAGATGTACACAGCCAATAATGCAGTATTACTCAAACATGTACTCAAACAAAACACAGCTCCAGGCATGTTTTTGATGAAGTAACAACATTCTAACATAGCTAAAAGCTCAGAAGAGTCAATTTTATGTAATATATGACTTTTAATTGATAGTGTCTGCACATGAAATGAAATAAGCCACTTGATATATATATTATTTATTAATTTACCACTCTCAGTGGCTGCTTATAATGTACTGTAAAACCATATAGCAGTGACTATATGGGGGATGGCTGATTTTCCGCCTCCCATCCTTGCATCACCATTACAGTATCGTCACACTTTTCTTTTGTAATGTTCAGTACGTTTTGTGGTGAATAATTAAAGGCAAATTAACGTTTTTTTACAATCTGAGCCTTCTTTCGGCAATAAAACAAGTAGTTTTACTCACCCATAGCAGTTTGCTGTCAATTGGAGCAGTATCGCAGAACTTATGTTGAGCCGTTCTGTTCTACTAATGATCCCATATCCGTTAACATGGCGCTCGTATCATATGCTCGGGGCATTACTTTGCGGTGTCCAAATAACACAAACTTTAGCACTTTTCAAATCACAGAAGATCGCTGTGCCAGGGGAGACTTTGAGTGGATTCCAAAACGGCCTGAAACCCGATATCCAGCTATAGTTTCATTTGATGACGTCATCAGAGAGGACAGTGCGCATGCGTGAACTCAGCTGTTTTGTAAACACAGCTAGTCCGAAAGAGGCTAACACCGCTCTGAACTGTTGCGATATTGGGTTTCAGGCCGTTTTGGAATCCACTGAAAGTCTGCCCTGGCACAGCGATCTTCTGTGATTTGAAAAGTGCTAAAGTTTGTGTTATTTGGACACCGCAAATCAGTGCCCCGAGCACTCGCGCTAACAGATACGGGATCAGTGGTAGAACAGAACGGCTCAACATAAGTTCTGCGATACTGCTCCAATTGACAGCAAACTGCTATGGGTGAGTAAAACTACTTGTTTTATTGCCGAGAGAAGGCTCAGATTGTAAAAAAAACGTTAATTTGCCTTTAAATTATTCTGTAAATTCATGACAAATTTATTTAAACATTATCATATGCCATAAATGTTTTTTATACATTCCTATTTTCCAACCAGAAACAGTAAGCTCTGCATGTAGCAACCCACTCTCTGTTTCTGTCTATGAAAACACTGTATATACTAAACTAAGACACACACTCTAGGTATACACTTGTACTAGAATTAAATAAGACGTCATAACCCAAGAAAAATAAACCACAAACGTTTCAAAAGAGTCATAGTTTAAGTAAGGATTTATATAATTTCTCTTCATGTCTAAATGCTTATTAGCTTAACCATATTAATACAAGCAAATGGCAGTAATTAGAGCACATTATGAATCCTGTATGGTTTTCTTGTTAAAAATCCCATTGGTTTACATTGATGAAGTAATAACACAATTAATCTTTCCGTGGAGGCTGGTGCTGACTGACAGAAACCACCAATTCTCCTCTAAAGATCAGAGACACGTATAATAGTAGTACTCATTAGGCAAAGACCCATGCACTGTTTATTTAAGTCACATTCACATATGGCGTCCACTGTAGTGACCATGCTTTGAAGCCATTAGCCCCTGTACACACGAGTACAAGCAGTATATGCTCCAAACATGGTGTGGGCTTTGCTGTTTCTCAGTAAAATAATATTTTATTGATGTTTATTGGAGACTTTAGGACAGAATACTTAAAGGGCCCATATTATGCTATTTTCTGATCTATGCTGTAATCTTGTTTTCTGATCATAAACATACCTGGAGTTGTGTTTTGTTTCATTAACACTTTAGGCCTGCATATTTAGACTTCTAACAGAAAAAACTGCACCTTGTGATGTCATGTAGTAATACAGGAAGTGCTCCGCTGTGTTTTTAAACTCCATACACCTGTACTGGAATCATCTGGATAATTTCAGCTAAATTAAGATAAAATGTATCTGTTAACATCACAAGGTGGAACAGAGCATATGGAGATTTGGAGATTTAGACATTCTAATAATGCAGGATAACTCAAATGTGTGAATGAACAAAGCACATCTCCAGGTATGCTTTTGAGGAGGTAACACCATTATAATATGGCATGAAGCATGATATAGGACTTTTTAATTATTACTGTAAACAAAAATAATTAATAACAAATATATGTTTTTAATAGTAACAAAATACACAACACGAATATTGCTTCAAGAAATGTCAGTTTTTTTCCCCATTAGAATCTCCCATTTTACTGGACCTTAAATCAAATGTATGCATAATAAATGTATAATCTCAGAGTAACAAAAAAGCCATTTAAATCATCCACCCAGATATGCAGTCCATTTAGCAAAAATAATTAAAAGTAAAGAAAAAATAATTTGCCCAGCTCTTTATGACTGCACTAAATAAATCCTTCTCTTTTATTTGACTTCTCCTTGTCATTGCGTGATAAAAGCAGGTTTATGT
Organism: Paratrypauchen microcephalus; assembly: GCA_036785185.1. Classification (NCBI taxonomy): domain Eukaryota; kingdom Metazoa; phylum Chordata; class Actinopteri; order Gobiiformes; family Gobiidae; genus Paratrypauchen; species Paratrypauchen microcephalus. Next base: position 16,926,946 of record JAVJIX010000001.1, on the reverse strand, counting down.
TCTGATCTGGCTCTATCTTCAGGACTGTTTACAGCAGTCCACTATAGGACCGTAATCCCCAGCACCTCTGAATAATTCAACTACGCACTGCTGCCCCTCCAATACTGTTTGGCAAATACTGCAATAAGAAATGCCATTAAAGGCCTCAATGGGCTGTGGGGGCAATAGAAGACAAATACAATTAACTAAGATAGAGGTGGTTCTTTGTGTTGGTACTCAGGGGTCTGTACGCCTGACTTTAATTTACAAAAGGCTTTATGTTGCTTTTAATGTTGCTGTTTCAAATTTGAGATTTATACCTCAGTTTTATCATCCTGCGGTTGACTTGGTTACATCTGGTGTTAAGGCCTTGGTTCTGGTTTTGGCCATGTTGTAGTCTTGGTGTAGTCTTTCATTAGTAGGGCTGTACAATATGACAAAATATCGTATTTCTATATATGAATACAGATTTTCAGTTAGATTTTTGTCTTATTAAAACAAATAAATTGGCATTCAATATAAATACTTTTGATAACTGACATTTTATACCAAAATATTGTTACGTTTACACATAGCCGGGTATGTTGAGAAACGAATATTTGTCTCTCTCCGTTTTCCAAAATGAGGCCCTGTTTACATGTACACTGGTATTTCCCTTTGTTTGTACCCATCTTTTACATGCAAATGGTGAATTTGCCTCTGAAAACGAAGGAGAACGCTCTGCAAGCCAATCAGAATTGCCTTAAAGGGGCAGTGTGTAAGATTTTTACCTGTTAATTACATAAATTGAAGATACCCATTCAAAAATACATTGTTTTCCAAGCCTTTTCACTTCCATCATGAAATCAAAGTATTCTTTTGAACTTAGATATAGTCACATAAAAGGGGGATCTTCCCCATATAGAGGCAGCCATTTTGAATACGAGAGCCGCAGAAGGACATTTGGGCTCATCCTTCACCTCGGCTCCTGCTAACAGCTGCTTAGCCGCTCTGCATTTGGCAGCGGAGGAGCGAAGGAGAGAAGGGGAAGGGGAGGGGGGAAGGGGGGAGCCTCGTGTAAAGAAGCATGTTGCTGTATCACACTTGTAATGGATCTAAGACGTATTTTGGACTAAATTGTTTTACTGGATTTTATTCGCTGGATCCTTATGGACAGATTGAGGCCAAGTTTATGGTGAAATACAGAGTTTGACCTGTGCAGAGCCTTCAAAGGTAAGCTAACCTCGTTTTGTGCTTTTCTGTATAAAAGCCCCATGTGCTCGGGGAGTGATTGTTTTGCAGAGAAATGAATTGCATAGTCAAAAAGAGGAGACTGTAAGGTTTCATTTGATGTGTAGATTGTCATGAATCATGATCGGGATTGTGTGTTTTCATGCGAAAAGAAAAAAAAAAAGTGAACGGGGAACCGTATATACGTGTATACAGCGGCGCGCGATTCGTGCGCGGGCACGCGAGCTTTCGGCGCTATAACGCGCCCGGGTGACCCTCGAGGTCTGCCGTAGCCAAAAGAGGAAGTGCATGGTACCTACACCACCTATGCGCCACGAATCCTACACACTGTCCCTTTAAACTCCGTTTTCCTCAGTTTACACCCAAACGCGAAACCGGACTTTTCCAAAATCTCCACTTTTGCTGTAGTTTTTAAAAAGAATCCTATTCAGAGGAAAAATCTCCGTTTGTGTGTAAATGAAAGGCACAAATGAAGGGAAAAGTCTCAGTTTTCACAGATACCCGGGTATGTGTAAATGGGGCCTATGTCAAGTTTCTACATCCATAGTCTGAACTCTGCTCCAAACACATGATTTTACTGATAGATGATTGTCTGTAGATCTCACAAAAAATAAAAGGAAAAACATATATCTCTAACAGTTGAAATAATGTTTGTTTAGTCATAATTAGGACCTTGCTGTAGTCCTGTCTTTTATTAGCTTGTTACTATGGATATGTCTTTGCTCTGCCTGGAATGTTCCGCAGTATAACATTAAACAGTTCTACCTTACATTTATTCAATTACAGTGGTTTTATTTCTCAAAAATACCTAGCAAAAAAACAGGCATTCTGGCTGTGAGCGGGTTGCCTCTCCACAGATCTGACCTGTAACTTGGTCTGGTTTGGTCTCCATGAACATAGAAAGGTTTCATACCATACTGTGAAACATTCCAGACAAAGCAATGACATCTCAAAGCAACTGACGGACCCTCCACCAGAAAAGTTACACAGTGCACCTTTAAGATTAAGATCGGAATACTTTTATACTATTATATCCAACTAAGAAATCCCATATGCAGTGCTCCTTACAATAAAAAGTTCCCAAACTAGCCCTATAGACACATAAGCAGCAGACAGCCATTTCCAACATTTTTCCCACCATTTTACTGTAAACTTCAAACACATGACTTGCATATTTGGACTCAATTATATATTTCTAATGTTACTGGTGAAGTGCGATGTTCGTCCGGGCAGAACAAAGCCCAAGTCTTCAGTCTCTTGATCGTGGGGTGATTTTGGAGGTGTAAACATGAAACGACTCAAGAGGAATTATCTCAAATGCAGGGGAGCCTGGCATGAGTTCAGAGGAGGTCTTTGTAAACGTAAACCAGATCTGTGCACTGGGCTGCCATCCGTTTATTTTCCCAGTCCCCCGGTCTTTACGCTGTAGCCCCCTTCAGTAATTGTGCTCATGTTTCAGCTAATTTCACATTTCCACAAAGGACTATGTGGGGACTAGAGCACAGGATTTGGAGGGATTTGAGGCGGTTTAACTCAGAGCCACAGAAAGTTAGAAATAGTTTATTCTGATTGCTTAGAGTAAACAGTTTTATGAACATGAACTTTAAACTTTGCTTGACTTTAAAGAGAAGTGCTTTTGCTTGAGACAGTGATTGCTAAAGATGTGATTGCGGATTGAATTGGATTGGCAGATTATATTGTAAAATCAGCACGTTGAAACAAAATCAGACGACTGCAGCTAATAAATAAAAACAAATAATAACATGTTATCAATTGCAAACCCCTGAGGAAAGAGTTCATTCATTGCTATGTAATGCTTTGGAGTGCCTGAAAAAGCTGTTCAGAGCCGTCCCCAAAATCCAGGCATGTGCAATTTGTCAAAAGATTTGTGAGGGCTATAAGTAGAAGTTAGACAGAATAAATAAACTACAGTCTTTTCACAGATTAAAAATGGGGTAACTCATCTTTAATGAACACTGGACATGAAGTGGCTGAAGTATCTTGCCAAATACACAGCAATATTATGTCGGCAGCTGGGAATCAAACTGCCATCTTTTATTTAGTTAGCTAAAATTTTACCTACTAATCCACTGACATCAGACGTTTTCTCTTGTTATTTGAAATACAAATATACAGTATATCTATTAGTAACAGAAAGCTCATAAAACGTATTCAATATTCTACAGTATTTAAGCTTTAAATGGTGTACATGGTTCCATAATTAGCCTTTAAATTGTGTTAACAGCTCAAAAGAGGTGGTTTACTCTGTTCTGACTATTCTTCGTCTCAAGTGTGGAAACCAAGCAGAACACCCTGAGCCACCAATTGGGAGCTTCTTTGAACTATAATATTACTCATCATCCCTGCGCGATGCGAGGCTTAGTCCCGCGGGAGAGAGGCTGTCCGTGGAGGATGGCTTGTCTCTTATGCGTTAATGGGGGATTACACATGTTAACATCTATCTCACAGTGAGCCTGGCCAAAGGGGCTCCACTACAGGCTTTAGCATATGAATAAGGAATAAGAGGATGATTGAATAGAGGCCTGGAGAGTGAGGGCTGCCACTCCACCGCAGCACAGGGTCACTCCATTAGACTAAATCCTGAAAGGCTGGAAATGGGGGATTCGAATTCTATTATTCTGGACTATAGGATCAGTTCAGTCATCTTGTTAAGTTTATAATGTACTGTGCCACTTACCTATTCAAGAAAATGCTTGTCAGTGTAAGAATCTAACAAAACCAAGCTGACCCAAGTCACCTGGGAGCATTTAAAGGTGTACTATGTAACTTTTGGGTTGGATGTCCATCTTGTTTTTATGGGAATGTCATTGCTCTGCTTGTTCCACAGTGTGACATTAAACAGATTACCTTGCATTTATTCTATTACAGTTGGTTTTATTGCTCGGAAATACCTTGAAAAACAGGCATTCTGACTGGCCTGGTTTTGGTATTCATGATGATAGAAAGATTTAAAGATCCCATGACATGGTACTTCTTGATGCTTTTATATGGCTCCTTAATGGTTCCCTAATACTGTAAATGAATCCTTCTTCAAAATCAACACTCAGTGCATGAGAAACAGAGATAAGATGAGAAAGAGTAATTTTTCTCTCTCTGAACAGTCCATAATGGGCGTTGTTGCTTGAATGCAAATGAGAAGAAAAGAGATGGCCTATAATAGAGGGTGGGGGCGTGGACAAACTCTCCGCTCTCAGCTCTCAGCTCTCAGCTGTGCGCTCTCTGATCCATTTCCGCGTTTTTGCGTGGAGAAGAGATTAGAAGCGTTCCATTGAAAAATAAACACATTTCCACAGAAAATAAAATTAAACCACTGCTGTTCAAAGGTCCAGACGCTCAGATAAAGGACTTCCGAGCCTAGAAACACTCGGACGTGCCTCCAGGCAAATAAAAAAACGCATTTTGCATTGCCTAGCGCATACGCAGTCCAAACTCTCTGGGCGTCTCTGCGTGATTTACAGAGACGCTGAGTTCAGACAGACGGGGGTGGAACTGCATTTGCATTTCTTTTTTCGATCTGACGTCAATAAGGTGCGGTGTTCAAAATCGCCCGTTTGAGCTCCGATTTTTTCTACCGCAGAAAAGGATCGCAAATGCTCAGTTTAGATATTTCGCAACTTGTAACCATGGGGGGAAGGGGGAGCTCACATTAACATTCAAAAACCTCAGAAAGTGAAAATTTCATGCCATGGGACCTTTAAAGCCATACTGTGAAACATTTCAGACAAATTCCATGTAGAAAATTATTTGATGGACCCTTCACTATAAAAATTACACAATGCATCTTTAATTAACTCTAGCAATATCATAAAGGATCTATTCATAGTGGAATTACATAACTACCTCTGATGTAAAATCCTAAATCAAAATGGCAATTATTTGGAATATTGACATTGGGAAAATGTGAAAGAAAAGAAGACAAAACTACATTAAACGCACCCACTGACCCAAGGTGCATTGCCTTGATTTCTTTAGTGTTGCTGACGAGCTGTGCACTCATCACTCTAGACTCTTCAAGAGGCTATTTGCTGAAGGTCAGGCCTTTGTGTATAGAAGTATATTGCTCTGTGAGTTGAGTTGGCTGAATGAATATTGTTCTCGTCTGAATATTGTTCCCATCTTGTCCTTCCCCACCACCAAAACTTCATTGTTATTTCGACACAAGCTCCTCCTTAGTATTCTATTTGTACCTTCTTTTAATGTGACCCATTCTATTCTTGCCATTATCCAACCTGTTTCCTCTCTATTTTAAGCATATCCACTGTGTGCAGCCCTTTGTTGCCTGATTCCTTCCTTTTTTTGCGTGTTCATGTGAAATCGCCAGCGTACCCATTGGCAGCGCGGGTGATTTATGGCCCGAGTGAGGCGACCCTTATCAGGTGCAGGCACGGCTCCTCTGCTGCTGCCTCCATCTGAATGACAATGGAGAACCCAGTCGCATTATGCTGCACAGCCTCGCCCCGTGCATTCTGGACACTGCAGATTACATCTAGCTACTGTGATTTATGGACGGCATTTTGGCTCCTGAGAGGAACATGTAGGGGAGTTTTGGAAGCGGGGATTGGCTTTTCCAAGGCCAGTGTCCCTGGTATGAAGCCAAACATCATTACGATGGACCCTGTGCTGGAGAAGTGTTGTATATGTGCTCTCATATGGGTAGTGTATGTGTGTAAATAATGATGCATCATTTATCATCTTATCCACAAGGTATTCTGCATAGATATCAAGCATTTATTACTGTTGTTTGCAGGTTACAATAAATGGCTGTAATTAACACTAATAAAACTAGCCTCATTGATCATCTCAATATAATGGTGTTGATTTAGTCTGGTTAACACCTGACCATATCACAAGTGAGATATGGGTCTGGAAACTCGCTTCGAAAAATCCCGTAGCGGAGGTGTGGTTAGCGATTGCCAACGGCCGTTTATTGGGCGTTATGAATGTCTATCATTGAGCGTATACGTAAGTCCATAGCCAATCATGTCAGTTGTCAGTTCAAACTACAAGCTTCCGTTTGTCATGTAGTACGCGTCACCGTCTTGCCACCCCTCCCCCGCTCTCTGATTGGGGCCCTAAATCTGGGACTCTCGCTTGGACGAGTTTCCAGGCCGCCTTCCAGTTCGAAACGAACGGAAGCGGCCTGGGAATTCCCAGGCTAGTGTTGATTAGAATATACAGAGCAAGCAATGAATATACTGTATGAATAATTTGGGCAAGTATAAAATGTTACAGCTGCCCTCATTTAGTTTTGGTTCTAGTCCTGATTTAGTCCTGGTCTAGTCCAGGTTTAGCTCCAGGTTTAGTCCCACTTGTGTTACAATTTTGATGTGGTGTGTGAAAGTGTGTTAGCATCCTATAAGCTTAACTGTAAACCAGTATAACCATGGTGACACACATTAGCAAATACAGCCAAAAAGATTGTCTGAAAACTCAAAAAAATAACAAAAAGGATTGAAATAACACATTTTCAGGAGCCTGTGATCAATGTGTGGACCATGAGTATTCATGGTCCTGTTTAGGGTTTGAGTTTCAACAAAAATGGTGAGTGTGGGTAGCCTAACTGAAAAACTATTGGTTAATGCTATCTAGCTTGTGACTGTGTGAGAGACAGCAGTTTAGCTCACTTGTAGTTCCAGCTAAATCAGTTTTAAAATAAAGCACAGATTTAAGTCTCATTTTAAGTCCCAAGGAATGTTGCTGACATCAGCTCCAAGGTATCAATAGCACTTTATTTCCTTTTCTCTAACTTGTTCACAGTGTTGTCACTATCAAAATGAAACTGAGCTATTCCTCATGATAAAAATCCATCTTTTTCAGAATTAACTGTGTATATAAATATTGATTTGGTTTGCCATCTTGGTAATGGAGCCACTGCTGTGTGCGTATGTGTAGATACAATATGCTGTTTGGGTTAAGTTAAAAAAAAATGTTGGAGCTAATGTAATTAACAGGGAATTAACACAGCTGCAGCTCCTGGTATGAAAGAAGTAATGATGTAATCTAACACATTAAATGAGCCAAATGAGCATCGCATGGCAGACTTAACCACAGCAGGAGCTCACCCTTCATTTCACCAACAGACACACACCTTTATCTAGAGTTACATTTGCTTTACTGAATGCAGCTCAAGAAAAGTTTCAGTTTGTCACTTTTTAAGACATTTTTTTCACTCTAATCAAATTTTAAGCCTTGTCTTGTATAGTTTATTGTTTATTGTGATTAAAAAAAAGGTTCACAGTAATCATTTGTGGTACATTTTTCATAAGCGTGATAATTGCTAACAAAGATATTCACCCTTATTTCACCAGAATGTGCAGAAAAAAAAGCTTCTTATCCACGATGTTCTATTCTGGATCATTTATCATCATCAGTATCAATAGTTGTTTAAATATGGAAACTATTCATAATATTACAATTATAATTACTCATATCCATAACATTTTTTACCTGTCATCATTTTGGCCATGATAAGTAGAACACCCCACTACACATTCTATATCTATGTGTGTGGAGAAGAGATCAGTTTAACCATAAATACTAAATCAACTTATTGTTCAATATATGAAAGATAGATGGAACAATATTTTTTGGGTCAGGATTGATTGTGTGTACCATTCTATACACTAGTAGGAAATGTTTTGTTGTTATTTATTTATTTATTTTTTGGCAGTACAATAAGACTGCAGTAATTCTTTGACCCATTATAGAGATACAAACTAATTACTAAAGTGTTGCATTAACCATTAACCATATTGTAAATTTCAAACAGAATAGAATTTGGGGATATTTCTGCTTTATTGTGTGTCATAAGTTAGTTTCAGCATTATTGTTTATTGTCTATATTTACTTCAGCAATATATAAAGAGAGATTTAGTGTATTTACGGTATTTAACATACTGTTTGTATCCATCTTGATACAGCTGAGCACAGACAATTGAAATATTACTTTTGAGTTTATCTCTTACTTTCACTCAAGAGATGTTTTTGTTATTTGCGCTTTGTAAACCTCCTGTGCTTTTTATCAGCAAGCCGTTCCTCACTTTCCTACTTAGCAGTCCAAACTCAGTGTAGAGTCTTCCATCCCAAACACCTCTGGTCATTCACTAACTATTTTGTATCTGCCTGTGACCTTTCAGCTGGTCCCTCTCAGTCACTTGGGATTGGTTCTATTCAACCATAGCTGCAAATAAATGTAAATAAACATGTAAATATGCTCCTCTTATGCTCAGGTTTGCTTGGCTGTTTTCCCTGACCAGGCCTGTAAAATGGCTGCCACTGCTTGGATCTCCGATGGCACTCACTGAACGATGTCTCTGAATACATTCATACATCACAGAGAGCTGAGGGCTAGGAGGTCTGGAGAAGGACGGAACTCTGCACAATCAAAACGGAGGCTGCTTTGAAATCCCAGTGTGCAGCCTCATGTTCCAAAGGCAATAAGGACCAAGAGCTTTAAGTGGGTTTTCATACTTTCAGCTTGTTATGGTTTGTGCAGTTGCCAAGTGGCTGGTGGAGGAAAATGTATCCGATTTAAACCAGTGTCTATATTGAGTGACAAATGCAGTAGGCAGATTCTCTACATACTGTGTGTGTGTGTGTGTGTGTGTGTGTGTGTGTGTGTGTGTGTGTGTGCGTGCGTGCGTGTGTGTGTGTGTGTAAAGGTTCTATTACACAAAGCTTTAAGTCATGTTATAATATATATTCATATTCAAAAAATGCTCTTCAAAATCATACCTGCATTTCTGTTATGTCTCATTCACACATGTTTGAGTAATCCTTTATTATTAGTCTGTCTGCGTCTCCAAAGCTCAAAATGCTCTGTTCCACCTCATGATGTCATGAGTTAACAGTTACCTTTTACTTTTAGTTTAGTAGAGATTGGTTATTTCAGGGCTGAAATGATCCAAATGGTTTTAATGAAGGTGTGTGGAGTTTAAAAGCATAATGGAGTGCTTCCTGTAGTACCACGTGACATCACAAGGTGTAACAAATTGTTTTCTGTTTGAGAGCAGAACTCAGGCTAAATATGTACGATTTATGTGTTAAACATGTGTTCAACTCCAACTCCAACTCCAGGTATGTTTTGATGAGGAAACAACATTATAACAAAGATAAAAAATGGCATAATATGGGTCCTTTAAAGATTTGGATGGTGAGAGCTGCCTATATTTCTGTTTAAATCGAACCTCTGACTTTTATCTGCACCGATATCTGCAAATACCTAAACTTTATTTGAATATAGCTTCTCAGCAGTAACCTTTGTGTGAAATGGCCTTTCCTTCCCCATTGAAAGGATTAGTACATGTTGTAGTAAGAGAGTGTGGGCAGAATAGACCCCCTGAGTGGCACATGTCTTCACACAAACACACTCACAGAGGGGCTCAGGATCAGACTTGGAAGGGGTCCTGGACACTGTCATGGGTCCACACGTCAAATGAGCCACACAGCACACACAACAACAAGAATCCCAACAGTAGCTGAGCATATGGGGCAGTGCACCAGCTGAGGAGGCCACGAGGTCTGAGCCTGTGTGCATGTCAGACACATTATTAACTGCTCACCACAGGACAGCACCAGGCTCAGGCCACACCCGTGAACAGCAAATGTTGAATATATAGGAGAATGTCTTTAAATGTGCACATATAACTTCTAAGGTGGAGGGTCCCCTTCTTGCTTGTCTCCATGTTTATTTCTATACTTTGAAATAATCAAGGCAAAACTGTAATATCTTCATGTAGACAAGCAGGTCATGGACCCTCCACCAGAAAGGTTTCAGACCTTTAATAAAAAGCAACATACAAAATATACCAAAACATAAAATACAATTCAGCCCATAGACTTCAGACACTGATCCTATGTGGGAATGGTAAATTGTACAGATTCTGGGTTTAAAATCAAGTTCTCCTGCAACCACAAATCAGCTTTGAATGAATAAGTACCAAATGCACAGCGATGGGAAGAATACTTTGAAAATGCATTTATGTGTTTAGTTACAGAATACTAAACACCCAAATTAAAATGTTTCATATTCTGATACATGGTCCAAACAAAGTACTTTATTCTGAATAGAATACTTTTATACCAAGTTGCATTTAAATTATAGTGTAAAAACATGATATATGATTACAAATAGCCTGATTTTTTTGTTTTGCATTAAGTTACTCTATTTAGAGAAGAACAAACACATGCATACACATTATATGAGGTGTTTGAGTAATAAGTTATCACCATGTAAAGTAACTACACTGCCTGACAAAAGTATTAGGACGATAGTCCTAGTCTAGTCCTGGTTTAGACCTGAGTTAGACCTACACTGCAATGAGTCCCCATTTTTGCAATAATATGCCTTTACACATAATGAAATTTGCTTTAATATATAAATAAATTGATTTGTTGTCATTACCAATACGTCTTGTTATCATTATTTAAGAAAGTTCAGAAATACACAATCGTCCTAATACTTTTGTCAGGCAGTGCATACCGGAATACAGTTACTCAAAATAAGTATTCAAAATGTATTTTTGATACCTGTATTTAGTTACTTCCCAACACTGCAAAGACATTCATACAGGCAAAAGGACCAGGTGCTCAAGAACACAATGACACTGAGCAATGTCAGTAGAGATGATTCAACTATTGCTGGATCTTAACCATCAGTTAATGCTATGCCTGATTATTAAATATTAAACTGAACTGAGCAGTCCCTGTTTTTGCCCCACAATCAAACTCAAATTTGATTTGAAAGACCCACTTGTAAAGCTATCACTCTGAGAGACATTTTTTCACTTTTGCTCCCATAATCCCAATTACAGAGCTCATTCTAAATGATGGATAATGCTCCTCGCACTGCCCAGCAAAAACAGTTTGGCTGCTATAATTTAGAGGAACCTTGGAGAAAAGCAGCCATCATTTCTCAGCTTACAGGGTGTGCATACACACACACACACACACACACACACATACACACACACACACACACACACACACACACACACACACATACACACACGCAGACACACACACACACACACACACACACACACACACTTTAAAGTGACTGCAGAGGGAGTAGATTTGGCCCAAAATTACTTCTTGCTTTGAGAGATTATGACCATACAGATTCATTCTGAAAGAAGCTTTGGGCAGACAGTGGTGCAGTCAGTTAAAATAAGAAAATTTCAAATCATGAGCTGTGAATTATTGAGTGAAGAGTCCAAAAAAGGAAGGAAAACAGGAGATCAAACCCGTGAGAGAAAATAAAAATGAGCTCTGCCACAATTGCAGACTGAGGCGTCATAAGTTAAATTGAAGCTTTCAGCGTGAGGCCTGTGTGGTGTGGAGCAGACTGGGTGCTGTCGACATGAGTCCTGGCTGAGCTGCTTTAAACCCAGGCTTTGGGTTTGGCCCGGGCCCTGTCTTTCCACACAGCCGAGGAGTTTCATGTGATCTCTTCCTGTTCCTCTTGGGTCTATGTGGCTCTTTGTATAGCACTGCTTTAAATGTATTTTGGGTCTGAGGACTGCAAGATTAATCACAATCGAATCAAAATAGCAATTTGAATGGATGCAGAAAATTTCCAGTTTTGAAATACCATACTGTATGTTTTTTTTGTTTTTTTTTTATTTCAATTTTGTTTTGTTTTTTGCTTAGGACCATGTCTGTCATAAATTTCTCAACAAACAAAACAAATATCCTTAGGTCATTTTCACAGATGTTACTGTGATGTGGTCTGACCCCAGTGTGGACTAGATTTAGTTTAGGACTGTTTACTTCACTTTTGGGTCGGTCTTATTCACATGCACCCCAAACAATAATTTACACCAAACAGGAGTCGCGTGAGAGAGTGAGATGGAACTTATTTCCATGACGAATTTTGTCAATTTGGATATGTTTTAAAATGTGAACTATTATTAAAATATAAATCATTAATCTAATTGTAATACTTGTCTGAAAAATAGCAATTAGATATTATCCTAAATCGTGCAGCCCTAGTTTGGGTGCTAAAGATAAAGACTAAAGATGTACTTGTTGGGTTCTGATGTAAAACTCCACAGTAATCATTTAAAATGTAAGGTTCAAGGTACAAGTTCACATTTGCAATAGCAAAATGATGGCTTTAAAATCAAATCTGAGACCAGTACGACTGATGTGCTGCTGCTATTTGAGCCGTGAACAAGACAAACTATTCTAAATGAATATAAGTATGCATAGAGATCCTGATTAACATCGTGATTCAACAGTTCCAATGAACACCATTTTGGAGAAAAAAAAATTCTTTTGAAATATGCCCTCACCAGCTATGAACACTTTTAATTTAAATATGTTTGACTGTTTTTATTTACCAGACCCAGAGAAACCACAGCAGTGCTAGTTGTTTGGAGGGACCTACTTTATCAATACAATGCTTAGGACTTAGGATCAAAACTCTTGGAAACACCTGAACATATTACATTACCATTTCTCTGCTTACTTCAAGTGCTCTAGATCAAATGCTGTACCTCTTCAGATTCCACACACCTTCTAGTATAAGGGACATTAAAAGGCACCCTTCCCACTTGTGCCATTCCTCGATTATTTCCATATACCCCCTGGACTTATCCTGGGCTGGTCCTCTCACTGGACTGTTATTGCCCCCCCTACCCTCCCTGCCTCCCGTGGCCGCTCCCCAGGCGCTTGGGTGCTCTCTGGGCGCAGGCTGGGCCCGGGTGATGGATGACCATTAAGGCAGCTTATTGGAAACAGTCTGATTTATGGCCAAACGCTGCCTCGGCCTAATGGCTTCATTTCTTTCTACCGCCACATGATGTCACAGCCAAGGTCACCGCAGCAACGGCCCCTCTTTGTTGTGGTTTAGCTCGCTGATGACCTGCGAAAGATGGAGAGATGGAGGGAGAAATGAATACGGGTACAGAAAAGAGGGGGTGCGAGATTTGTTTGCTAAGAGTTGATGTATGGGCGTATGGGAGTCAGATGCTTTGCAGAAATGCTTTGGTGTGCTAGTTTCGGCCTGGAAATCTTTCACGTTTTTGCCAAAGTCTCCTACATCTTTCTCTCCTCTCTCCTCTCCCCTTGCCCGATGTGCTCAGTAAATTAAAAACTCCATCTCTCTCCTCTCTCCTCGATCCTTCCTTCAATCCCCAAATGACAGAGTACGATAAAAAATAAGAACACACGCACACAGCTTTACGGCCTCCCTCAGACAGCTATTACTCACTTCTACTTCAAATGAGCGCCGTCAAATATATCGGCCTCGCCATTAAGGATTCGATCAATAAAAATGCCATTAGGGTTGGAGTAAAAACTGCTAGTATTAGTGAAGCTCAAAACAAAATATCAGGTTTTATTCCATGTATTAGTAAGTTACTGGCATAGACAAGAACTGTGTACATTTTACATACTTATTTCAATTTTGGCTTTAACTGCTTGATGATGGCTGTGTGTTCTTACTCCATTGCTTGTTAGTTCTTTCTGTCCACACGTAGCTGGATACATGGTGAGTGTATGTGTGGGAATGATCTGCAGCTGTTTGTTTAGTTTAGTTTTGTTTGAGAGTCTCAGCTCTTTAGTTGTAATTACTGTGTAAATACAGGTCAGAACCTCATGAGTGATTTATTTATTGACAACAAGGTCACTGAGAGCTGGAGACCTCTACCTTCCTGCTTCCAAGCTTCAGATTACAGGCTTACTCTAATTTCTTTTGGGGGAAATACTTTTTTCTATTTAGAATCCAAGTTCACTGCTTATCCACTGTATTTTTATATTATTTTTATTTCATTTTAGTGTATACACTGGATTGTATTTATTGTATGTATAATAGTGCATTTATAATAGTAGCTAACTGGTCACTCTTTGTCTCTGGCCATGGTCCTGATTTTTCCCCTACCTTTTATTTTGAATGTACTAAGTCTTACTTAGTAGTTAATGTTATGAGCTCTGTTTTGCTGTGTATGTCATAATTTAATATAATTCAATCATGTACAGTGAGAACTGTTATATTTGTGGTTTATTTGAAACAAATTGCCTACAACTTACACTGTTGTACAACTTACTTTACACTGCTGTTAATAATACAGATCAGTGCGATGCCAATGTAAGTGCATATGGTACGCTATTTTCGGATCTATGTTATAATTTCCACATCAAAAACATACTGGGAGTTTTGTTTTATTTCATTCAGTCATGCTTAACACACAAACCATATTTAGGTTCTTCTCTCAAGAGAAGACTCAAACACTCTACACACACACTATATGACATCACAAGGTGGAACAGAGCATTTTAAGCTTTGGAGATGTAAACAGACTAATAATAAAGGATTACTCAAACATGTGGGCAACAAAATACAACCTCAGATATATTTTTGATGAACATTATAACACAGCATAGCGCAAGTTCACAAGAATCCCAGTAGAGGACCTTTAGCTTAAAAAAATGTACATAAATTATAATACTACAGTATAGTATATACTGCAACTAAAACAAGGTGGGGTAGAGGCTCAACAATACACACACTACTAAATCTCACCAAGCAGTTCTCCCATCAGCATCATCAGCAGCTCACACTTTTGATGTACAATTAAACCCTCTGTGGATTTGTCACTGATGGCAGCAATGTATTGTTCCCAACTCCCAAAATTCAACATGTCTTATGTACAGTATCTCTCCATTTTCATTTGTATTCAGATCAGGAGGTCAACAGCAATAGAAGAGCATACCTGTGAGATTGAGCCAAAGATATGGATAAGAAAGTATAGTTAAGTAAGAGATTAGATTAACAGATTGCTTTTTTAATTGAATTGTTTACTAAGATGTGTATTTTGTACCTTTTTAATTAAGATTCATAACATCTTTACAATTGTAAGTTTGGGCCAATTTGGGTTCAACTTGAATATTAGAGCCAAAGTATGTGTTTCATGGGTAACAGAAAGACATTAAAGGTCCTATATTACACAATACTGACTCTTATGAGTTTTAAGACATGCTGTCCAAAGCTCAAAATGCTGTTCCACCTTGTGGTGTCATTAATTAACATGTTCAAGTTAACAGCTTCCTTTTACCTTTTGTTCAGTAGGGATTGGCAATTCCAGGGTTGAAATCATTCAAATGATTCTAGCAAAACCACATCGAGATTAAAAACACAGTGGAGGACTTCCTTCAGTGCCACATGACATTATAAGGTTATTCCACCTTATAAAATTAAATATATCTAGAATTTGTGTGTTAAATTCCAGGTATATTTGTGATGAGGAAACAGCATTCTAATATAAATCAGAAAATAGCATAATCTGGGCCCTTTAATATGGTAAGCAAAGCCGCTTCACAAACGTTCAAGCTTCACTAGCTTTTCTGCACATATATGGCAGATTGCTTGCTTCTTTTTGTGTCTGCTTATGTGTTATCCCCAGACACAGGAGGAGCTGTAGGTTGTGCTGGCTGGTGTATGATTGATGCTTATATTTGTCTGTGCCTCAGCAGACTTTCATGTACAGTGCTATGCCCCCCTCCTCACCCCTCCTCCTCCCCTCAGTCTGGTTGGAGAAGCCAGGCCTGATCCCAGTGGCGAGGTAAAGATTGATGCTGCTCATCTGCTGGAATGGGGCAATAAAAGACAGAGCTGCACTCGGCCTCCACAGCATCCACTCGTTTTTCTTCTCTGCGTGTTCTTACTGTCCAAATATTGTCCTCCTACTCACTGCTCTTTGGTTCTTTTGTTGGATGTTAAACTTCTCAATAGAATAAAATCATACTTGAAGATGTACCACCAAACCTCAGACATACTAGTCTTACCCAGGGTCAACAAAATAAAGGACTGGCATCAGAAAATTATTATAAACATTTTACTCAGTGTTGTTTAGGATGTGAGATTTGACTTATTTGTGTAGTTTACAGTTGCGTTGTCACGAACTAACAGTTTTGAAAATGCTCAATACTTAATACCAAATGCTCTTTTTTTATTATCCTCTGGCTCGGTGTTTTGTCCTTTGGGTGGACGAATTTTTGTCTTAAAGTTTTTGTGGGTTTGAAATAAACTGGGATTTCATATTGTCTGAAAATCCTCTGTAGTTTTTCCGAAAGGGGGCCAGGTAAGGAATCGCTACCCCTTTCCTCCTGGGTTCGGATTCTCTGTTGTCTTGTTTCTTGCCCTTGTCTCTTGGTTTTGTTAACAGCCCATTTAGGATATCCACAAACAGAGAGGGCTTCCTGCACATGTTGTTCTTCTTTCTCCTTACCCTCTGTGCTTGTGGGAACCACTTGGGCCCTGTGTTGTAATGTCCGAATAACACCCAGTTTGTGCTGCAGTGGGTGGTGTGAATCAAAAAGCAGGTATTGGTCTGTCTGTGTGGGCTTCCTGGTCAGTATTAATACTTCTACAATTGAGTATCTAATTTCAGTAGAAGTAATAGTTTTAGTATCAGTTAGTATCTGGAATATTATTATTAGTATTATTCTGAAAACTGTTTACAATTAATGTGTGTGGTCTTAATTTACAGTAAAACACTATGACATTGACTTAATTAGCTCTGCAGATATTTAGTGGTAGAAACATTTGTTTGGGAGAAAGCAATTTGACAGATCGGTGGACTCTAGGTAATAATAATCCCATATTCTGCCTTAAAGGTCCCATGTCTTGAAATTTTTACTTTTCGAGGTTTTTGAACATTAATGTGAGCTCCCCTTCCCTGTTTAGGCCTTGACTTGGTCATTTTGGGTGGAACTATTTTTCAGTGCGGAAAAAGACAGACGAAGCACACACCACGCTGCGTAACAGGGGAACTCCCTTCCTGGTGCGTATCTGGGATTCCCCTGTCAGCGTGGTGTGTGCTTCGGCTGTCTTTTTCCGCACTGAAAAATAGTTCCCACCTAAAATGACCAAGTCAAGCTCTCCGTGTTGATTTGTACATTTATTTGCACTTGATATGAATGTGCACTACACAGAAAGTAATTGGGAAACGCATCGAACAAATTAATTCCTTTTGGCCGATCTTTCTCTGGCGACGTTAGACTCCAGTCTAACGCGGAGTAGCTGCAGATACCGCGGCAGTCAGTGCTGACAGACCTGGACAATGGCTGCGTCACCAGAAAAACGCTTTCCACCACTTATTTTAGTCTCTGGACTGTGGGGAGATGCCCAAGTTTGACCTGGGGGTGGCATATCCCTTTAAGGCGCCATATAAAAGCATCAAGAAGTACCATGTCATGGGATCTTTAAGATTGCACACAGACCTGGTCCACTTATTTCCCATGATGCCCTTGGTATAGGTCGCCCAGTAATGCGTCACCCACAAACTCATTTTACATCTTTTAATATTGCATGGAGCTCATTTAGTAGCTTTGTCGGGGGTATGAGGACATGCCCCAAAATGCATTCAAGCAAACACAAACAAACACATTGTAATTTCCCCTTGCCTTATATTCTCAGGGGTGTATTTTGGGATGAGGCAGAGGCTTCGGGATTGATGTGGTTCCAGATTGTAAATGGTTTCTCCGCAGTGTGTGTAAACAAGTGTATGTGTGCATTAGTGTATGTGCATATTTCATACGTGTACAAAAAACAAGCTCTCCCTTTTTTCTGTAAGTCATCAATCACCCTGCCACTTTAATTTATGTGCCACTTCTGGTTCCATTGTCGTTTATTTTTCTGGGGGAAGAATATCGCCGTTGCACAGCTCTGGGGAGAAGCAGCTTGTGTTTGCAGCATACATATTACTTTTTAACCCTTAAAGGACCCAAAGGAATTATTTTGGTTTGAGCAATGCTGTGGTGGAGGCCTGGCTGCAAAAACGTAACTTTCAATATTGTTCAAAAGTTCAAGTGAAAATATACTATAGTAGCAACTGACCAATGAGAGGAGACCACTTAAGTTTTAAACAACCCTTCTTGAAAATATAGTATGAAGCCTATATATAAGTAGTGGGTTTATAATGAAATCTCTCTGTATTTTTTTATACAGAGAGACGTCAGCCTGGTCCACTCCCATGTTTTGAGCCACAACCAAACATGATTGTGCAATCAGATTTCTTTTTTTTTTTTTTTTCTGTGATGCAAATCTGTGATGTTTTTAGTCCCCTATCATTTTTATTTACTTTCTTTTTTCCCTGTAAGCATATTTGGTTTGATAGACAGACCATGCATGTCACTAATTGGGCAATCCACTTGTCAAACATGTCCAAATGAACTGGTGACTAGACTCATATCTTTGGAAGATATGTGTATTCTGGATCTCAGGCCAGGTTTATTGGAGAAATAAATATGGATCTACTATATTTAACAGTAACCATGTAGTTTAAGGAAAGAATTTACTGAGAAATTGTTTTAGAAATTATAGTACATATAATTAATATAATATAATTATACTGATTTCTTATGTGTTTATAATACTGGGCATAAAATAATTATGTTATTTTCAGTAAAAGTTACAGTTATTAGATGATGTTCTTCATATTGCTTTTAACTGTGAAATTATGGCAACTGCTGTCACTAATTAACTTTAAGATTATCATCTACTTTTTTCTTTTCCCTTTTTATCCTTGTGCTACATATTATATAACAATTTACTTATGTGAGATCAAAAAACAAGACAAAAAAACCCCTTCTTCTAAAAACTACTTCTCCGCAGCTAACAACAGCACTGACTAAACATTAAATACATCCTGACAGTAAACATTTTTTCTGACTTCTATTTCTGTGGTAACAGCACTGCATGGTTCAAGTGCTCAAAGTGAAGGGGTCGTAGGTCACAGCTGGGTCGGGTCACTGTGAGGTCACTTCCTTTTGGGGACTGCATGCACACTATATGTCTATCGCATGGTCTGACCTCTCAGGCCTGCCCCACCTGAAGCAGCCTTCCTGTCACAGTGATGTACAGCAGAGGCTACAAAGGCTGGGAGCACGGCATGTCTTTTAAGATGCACATGTTTTAGCATAGGCCCCTGACCCCTTTCAGAGCACTCAGACACACTATGCTTAATGTGTCTTATACTGATCAAAAGTATAATATAAAGCCCAGCCCAGCTGTATAAAAGCTAAGGCAGAACCATGGTCAAAGTATAGATCTATAACACTCTATATGCCAGGATAACTGCAGAATTGTGTTTAGGATGATATCCGGAAACCCCCAAATATGCCAAAATCAGGCCAGTTACAACATTACTTTTTAGCTGGAGGTTTTGTAGCCCATTAAAACCCAAGTCTCCCACTGTGGTTAAGGGATAAAACACCAGACAGTGTAAATAAAGTAGTTAAAACATCTTGACTGACATCCTCATGAATCATTGATGTATCTTTGAGTCTAAATGCTTTGTGTGGTGTTGTGACTCTAAAGTCACTTTGAACAATGTGATGCAATAAGCCAGGGTGCTTTATTGAGACAGTGGATCACAGTCAGCTTTGATTTAGTGTAGCTACAAGCTAAATGCTACATGCTACACGCTAATCTCTGGAGCATAACTTGATACAGGCAGAACATGTCTTCCCGCCTCGCTGTGGGGATCTTTATCTCTCCAGTACGATTGAATTATTTCTCCTTGCTCATCTCAAAGAATTGAGTTACAGCAACCATAATGCACAACAACAGACTCGGCTTCTTGTGTCGTCGAGCTGTGTCCAGAAAGCAGGTTTCTGAATGGTTACAGGCTAGTTAGCAACAAGTGTGAACTGGCCTGTAGGAAAATGTGGCGAAAAACTAGACAAGATCTCAATATAGTTTCGACAAAGACATTTTCACAAAAGCTTGCAAAGTTAAAGAGGATTGTGTGTATTGATTTCTTGTTGCAATGTCCGGGAGATGGCGCCAAGAAAATGAGCTCTGGCTTGGAGGTTTATGTCTTGCCACAGTTAGAAGGAAATGTGAGCCGTGGATTCAGCCGGCCTTTTATTGTAAATGTGCTCCCTCTAGATGGGCTTAAAGTGTCTGTTTTCCTGGCTATAGAAGGGGAATTAAATATGAAGGGTATCAGTAAATGGGCAGGAAGACTCCAAACGAGTGCTTAGGGACAGTTTCCCATTATTGTCATCTATTATCCCGGACAGATAGCGACGTTGCTGTAAAGTCGTCGATGGCGATGTGCTGTTTGTTGGTGGAAGTCGGGCGCTTATGTGAAAACAGAGTCACTCTGTGACTGGAAGTAATACAACTTAAGCTTGACAAAAAATACTTTCAGTGGATTATGAGAATCATAAGCCAGTTCCCAAAAATACTGGGACACTATCTAACAAAGTCCAGTGTTTAAAGAAAACCTACTTTGTTCCTGATTCATGCATTATATCACTATTACATCAAATACTGCAGATTTTTATTTGCTGCTTAAATTTAAACCCATGACTGTTGGGAAATAACATTGCTTGAGCCTTTTGGTCCATTAAAATTGGCTTCATATTTTCATTTCAGTTGCTTTTATGAGGATATCCTGCATTTGTATTATAGCTTTATAAATTATTACCTTCAAAGAGACATCTTTTTTGTTGAACCTAAATTAATTACCAAACTATTTTAACACAACATTACTTATGAACAAAAAGATAGAGGCTTGATTAGGTTACTCTCCGCAAATCCCTTAGGATTTTATAGGTGCCACTTAAGCAGCGGGCCTTGGGTTACTGCGCTCCTCAGACCACTTAGGCTGGGGGAGATAGTGCTGAGTTTTGGGCTCACCTCTGCATAGCTGTTGTAAAAGCTGATGTGTACACAGACAGTCACTCTGAATAATAGGCCCTGGAGCTATAAATGTCAGCCCTTTAAATCACACGTATAGGCCAAAGCTGGGCTCCCAGAGAGAGGACGCTTCATCACTGCTTAAACTACCACCACCCATTTATTATGTGTGTGTTTATAAATCACTAAGGAGACCCCACATTCCTGAAGACTATAAAGAGAAGGACAGAGGCGGAAGTGTGGAGAAACTGGGCCTGAGTGAAGATGTGTGATGAGTGAGGAGTGGTGGAGCACTGAGGAGCAGCCATCAACATCATCCGTCATTGTTTCATATTATTTACATAGCTACAATACAGAGCAGAGCCTTGTGCAGAAACACACTTGACTTGTGGTTTCCCGGACAAGGGCCAGTTTGTAATGGCACAGCAGGCGGTGCAATGATTTATCCCAAAGTGAAAGTTGAATACAGGGGTCAAGAGTAAAAGTATGCCAAATAGTAGTATGCAAGTACTTAAGTATAGTAACAACGATCGACAAGTAGATATCAAAGTTAGCGCCTAAATTTGCCCTTAACATTTTTATTTTTCTAGTGTAATTTAGGCCACAAAATGTCACAACTCTATACTATGTGCATGTTCTAAACCAAATAAAGGAAATAACAGCGCATCAGACTTAAAGATCTTATATTATATTTAAGCCATGTTAGAAAGTTATTACTAATCAAAAACATAACATACCCCAACCTGTGTTTTGTTTCATTCACACATACTTGAGTAACCCTTTATTATTAGTCTACATCTAGTCTACATCTCTAAAGATGTATGTAGTTCCTGTATTACCACATGACACAAGTTGGCCTTTTTGCCTGTTTGTTTGCCTTTTGACCCCACCAGGGGCATGAAACCCCCGACAACATAGCTCCTGGGATCATTCGGGCACTCAAACCCCTCCACCATGTTAAAGTGGCAGTTCAAGGAGGGGCAAACAGGTCCTCGGGGACGAGTCAGACTAAGAGCGGTTCAGAAGCCCTTATGATAAGAAACACAGCAAGGCCAGTTACGTCGCCCGGATTGGCGTTACCGGGGCCCCACCCTGGAGACAGGCTTGGAGTGGGCGTTTGACGGTAAGCGTCCAGTGGTCAGCAAGCGTCTGGTGCCCGGCTGGGCACAGCCCAAAGGAGTGACATGGGGCCATCCCCCCATGGACCCACCACCTGCAAGAGGATCCATAAGGGGCCAGTGCAGGGAGATCTGTGTGGCAGTCGAAGGCAGGGGCCTCGACAACTGGATCTCCGGACATGGAGACTAGCTTTGGGGACATGGAATGTCACCTTACTGGGGGGAAGGAGCCCAAGCTTGTGCAGAAGGTTGAGCGTTACCGACTAGATATAGTTGGCCACACCTTCATGTACAGTTTGGGCTCTGGGCCCCAACTCCTTGAGGGGGGCTGGACTCTCCATTTCTGTGACGTTGCCCATGGGGAACAGCAGTGGGCAGGTGTGGGCCTGCTCATTGCCCCACAGCTCAGCTGCAATGTGTTGGAGTTCATCCCAGGGAACGAGAGGGTCGCGTCTCTACGCCTTCGGGTCAGGGACAGGTCTCACACTGTTGTGTTGGCCTACGGGCCGAATGGCAGTGCAGAGTACCCAGCCTCTCTGGGAGGGGTACTGGACAGGGCACTGACCGGGGACTCCATTGTTCTACTGGGGGACTTGAACGCCCATGTGGGCAATGACAGTGACACCTGGAGAGGAGTGATTGGGAGGAAGAGCCTCCCTGATCTGAACCCGAACAGTGTCCTTTTATTGGACTTCTGTGCTAGCCACGGTTTGTCCATACTGCCATACTGTCCATACTGTCCATACTACAGACCTCGGATGGCCTCAGATAAATTCTGGCGTCTGATGCCTCAGAAGGGGGAAGCAGTGCTTCACCAACACTGTTTACAGTGCGGGTGGAGAGCTGTTGACCTCGACTGGGGATATTGTCGGATGGTGGAAGGAATACCTTGAGGATCTCCTCAGTCACACCATCACGTCTTCTGAGGAGGAAGCAGAAGCTGGGGACTCAGAAGTGGAGTCGCCCATCATCGTGGCTGAAGTCACTAAGGTTGTAAGCAAGCTCTTCGATGGTATCTAAAGTCTCTGGATGTTGTGGGGTTGTCTTGGCTTACACGTCTCTGCAACATTGCGTGGCGGTCGGGGACAGTACCTCTGGACTGGCAGACCGGGGTGGTCCCTCTCTTTAAGAAGGGGGACTAGAGGGTGTCTTCCAACTACAGGGGACTTACACTCCTCTGCCTTCCTGGTAAGGTCTATTCTGACCGATAGTCGAACCTTGAATTCAGGAGGAGTGACCAGAGCAGGAGCTGTGTTCTCATTGCCGGCAGTAAGTTGGACCTGTTTCTGTTGCATACTGGACTCCACCAGAGCTGCTCTTTTATCACCGGTTCTGTTCATTGTATTTATGGACAGAATTTCTAGGCACAGTCAGGGGCCTGAGGGGGTCCAGTTTGGGGACCACAGGATCTCATCTCCGCTGTTTGCAAATTATGTTGTCCTGATGGCTTCATCAGACCAGGCCCTCCAACCTGCACTGGGGTGATTTCCAGCCAAGTTTGAAGCGGCTGGGATGAGGATCAGCTCCTCCAAATCTGAGGCCATGGTTCTTGACCGGAAAAAGGTGGCTTGCCCTCTCCGGGTGGGTGGAGAGTCCCTGCCTCAAGTGGAGGAGTTCAAGTATCTCTGGGTCTTGTTCACGAGTGAGGGGAGGATGGAGCGTGAGATTGACAGGCAGATTGGTGCAGCTTTGGCAGTGATATGGTCGCTGTATCAGTCCTTTGTGGTGAAGAGGGAACTGAGCCGAAAGGCAAAGCTTTCAATTTACCGGTCAGTCTACGTTCCTACCCTCACCTATGGTCATGAGCTCTGGGTAATGACCGAAAGGACAAGATCATGGATACAAGTGGCCGACATGAGTTTAGAGATAGGGTGAGGAGCTCAGTCACACGGGAGGAGCTTGGAGTAGAGCTGCTGCTCCTCCAGGTCCAGAGGAGCCAGCTGAGGTGGCTCGGACATCTGTTCCGGATGTTTCCTGAACCGGAGGTTCCGGGCATGTCCCACCGGGAAGAGGCCCGGACGAAGACCCAGGACACGCTATTCATGCTATTCTCTCGCTGGCCTGGGAACACCTTGGGGTCCCACCAGAGGAGCTGGCGGAAGTGTCTGGAGTGAAGAAAATCTGGGAATCCCTGCTTAGATTGCTGCCCCCACGACCCAGCCCCGGATAATCAGAAGAAAATGGATGGGTGGATCACAAGTTGGAACAGAGTTTCTGTTTGAGAGAAGAACATAGCCTAAATATGCAGGATTTGTGTGTTAAACGTGTATGAATGAAGCAAAACACAATTCCACCTATGTTTTTGATGTGGATTCAAGATTATAGCATAGATCAGAAAATAGCGTAATACAGACCCTTTAAGAAATCATTGTGCAAATGAAAGCCATAAAGAGGAGAGAGATTTAAAAATAGCAACACCAAAACCTCCAAAAAGAACATTCAATATTTTGGCAGTATGTGAAATTACCCAGAAAATATATTTTAGTCTCTCCAAATGTCTGAAACACTAAAATTTTGGTCAGTAATGTCTGACATTGTCCATGCATGCTATAAAAGTGCACTAACTGACCACAACCATTAAAGCCGATCAAGAAATGAGTGATTTTTAAACAAGGCATTCCCACACTTAGATTCACCATCACTGCATTTTACTGAAATGTTTATATTAGAAAATGCAGTTTGATTGTGTGAAATTGAGCATACAAACCATGCGCCAGTGTAAAGCAGCCTCAGTTTCTGTCTGCTCTCATAAATGAAAGACATAGGAGTGAATTTATTGTGCGGGCGATTATTATGGACATAAACAGTGTGATATCACACAGGTGTCTACAGTCTCCAGTCCTCCTGTCTTTCTCCACAGACTGCAACTCCTCTGTTCTGGACACATAATATTAACACAGCTGACATCAGCTGACATTCCCCTCTGTGTGCCAAAGACATGTCTGTCCACAGGCAAAAATAGTTCAGACACAAGTTCAGTCAAAATAGCCTAATGCTGTTTTTTATCCTCTCCTTTACAACTCAGCCTGCAGATTTATGGTTTACAGTGCAAGGATGTGCTGTTATCCACTGCACAATATGTGTATATACATGCTTTTTATGGACCCCAGTGCTTTTGCCTCTCTTTATTCTCCCCTGTAAAAGATGACATTCCAATATTTTACACAGACAGTGGCCTTTTAAAGTTTGGCTGGAGTCAGGCTTTGTGGAAGAGTCGTTTTTCATTATCATACAAAACTATTCCTCCAGCTACTACTAATAGTCTGATGTCTTGTAAGGCTATGTCGGGGCAGTCACCCTACCCCATTACATTTAGTTTTTATATTTTATTTTATTGTGGCCTTTTAGCCAGAACAAGGCAAAGAGTGAGAAGAGAAATTCAACAAAGTAACTTGCTATCCTACATGCACTTGCCACCACCAAGTATCAGGAGGTATTTTAGTTCTACTGTATGAGGTAATTAACTGCTAACACATAGATCACCATGTTACCTTTTATTGTTTTGAAAATTCTGTTTTTGCTCAAAACAACATTTTAACATTTTATAATAAAATTCCCTTCCTTTTGCTCCCTATGTTAAGTTACTCCCCCTTCAGAGCGCTATCACAACACAATCGGCAGGCATCCCACTAATGAAACTATTGCACATCACATCAGGTTTGTCAAGTTGCTGTGTACAGTTTTGTATCATGTTTTTTTTGTTTTGTTTGTTTTGTTTTATCATGTTTTACTATATTTATGGAGAATTGTTGAGTTGGAGCATGATTGACGCAGGCTTGTGGGCTGAGCATTGCAGAGAATCTTACAGCTAACTGTAAGGAAGGTTAGAATAGGGTCCGGGTGAGATCGCTAACACACTCAGACATGCATGGATGACATCTAAAACCTCTTCAAGCATGTTTTTAATGAGGAAACAACAGTCTAACATGGTAGACAGCTAATTAAAATTTTAATATATCATGCACTGACATTTGTCCTGGTCTTGTCCTGCTAGTCATTTCATATTTTAGTCCTGGTCTGGCATGTAATCCAAATTTTAGTTCCTTTTTAGTCCTAGTTTAGTCCCAATTGAAATGACCATTTGTTGTTATATGAGACACAAACCTAACCAGTTTTATACATAACTGTACTTGATTATACTTATTTGGCACTCAAACTATTTTCTTTCAAAATTTTAAACCAATTGATAGTTCTAATCTTACCATATGCCACTGCTTTTCATACATATCAATACGGGGTCTTACCATAATTGAGACGTATCTGTATCGAACAGCCAAACTAACAAGTCACTCATTGAATATGAAAAATGGCATATGGGAGGGAGAGGGGAGGGCAGCGGTGAGATCAATGATATAGATCTGCATGTTCTGCCTAGGCCTCCATCCTGTGGTGTGGAAGTGTGTATGTATATGTGCACCCATATTGGACATCTGAATGAGTAATGACAGTGTCTTGTACTGGGCAATTACCACCAGCGCTCGTTTATTAAAGACAGGGTGGAGGGATGGAAGGGTGGGGGGTGAAGGGATGGAGGGATGGAGGGGGTTGTGTTTGGTGCCAGGGGAATGCACAATGAATAGCAGGAAGCAGTGACACAATGTACAACCCAGGAAATGTATGTCTTCTTATAACTGAATATTTCCTTCAGGTAATTTATGTTTTCAAGTTACCACTGGCTTGTGTTTTTGTCTGTGAAATATTGGTCTGGACATTATGATCAAGATGAATTAGGCAAGATCATTAATCTTTGTCAAACTGTTCAAATCTGATTCTAAGTATTTTGTCAACTATGTGGAACTATCGTATTCATATACAGAATTTTGATATGACACTATAATTCTTTCATGGATTTTGTCCTGTTCTAAATCACTGAATACACTTTTCATATGTTTTGTTCCCATAGATGTTACAGCTCTTATTGCTCAAAAATGTCCTGCATAGTTATATTTAAAGGCTCTTTTCTGATGGGAGGTTCTCCACCTACTGGTCTCTATGGACATGTTTTTGCTTTGTCTGAAATGGTCCAAAGTATGGCATTAACCTCAACTAACTTGAATTTAAAGACTATATTAAGCAAAACTGACTCTTGTGAGATTTAAGCCATGTTATAATTCTGTTACCTCATCAAAAATGTACCTGACTTTGTGTTTTGTTTCCTTTACACATGTTTAAATAATCCTACATTACTATATCTGTCTACACTTCTGTCTACATTTACCTTAACCTATTAGGTGTGTTTTATTGTTGGAAATACAACAGAACTTGAAAAACATCTATTCTTTCTGTGAGCGGACTTGCTGCTCTACAGATCTGACCTGTAACTGTATGCTTGTCTCTAAGGAGATAGATTATTCAATGCCCTACCATGGAACATGAGGAGGGCAACAGCATAGACGGTTACACGTGTCCTCAAATCCCATCAAAAGATTGCTTTTATGAATGAATAAGAAAGATCAAGAATGCAAGTTTATCTACTTGTTTACTCAAGCTACAATTAAAAAAAATAGTATGAGCTATGGCATCAAAGCTGAACAAAGACCATGGCCTGGAGAGCATGGCCCTGGTCAAAACAATAGATGAAAGAAGGGCAAAATATTTCAAAGAGGCTGAAGAAAAGTATGAGTTTAGACTTTTCGTAGATATTGCACCCAGTCTCCCATATCCAAGCGCAATGTTCCTGGGTTCTGCATTTTTCCAGTAATGTAAAATAACCATAGTGCATCACCTTAAGAACACTATACCAATGGGCCATGCTGTTTACTTAGAGATGCTTTTCTGTAGCTAGTCCTGTACTGGTGAAGTCATTCCTCAAATGGTTATTTTTGGCACATATTAAGATTAAAAAGTAAATAACTCAACATTGTCTGTAATTTCTTCTAAAAAAAATAACACGATAAATTATAGTAATAGCATAATTAAAAAAAGATTGACTACTCAACGCATCGCCCCAAGTTAAATGTGTACCTTTTCTTTCCTTATTTTCTCACTCAGTCTGTCTGCATGTCTGAGATGCAAAGAAAACAGTGTGGCTTCATTGGTTGCGCTAAGAATCCTTCAGCAGCTGCTTGGTGATCAATGGGAAGGAAAACAAATCATCGCTGAAAGAATTTGGGGTTTGAGTATAACCCACAGTTTTCATAAGTCACAAACTGTGCCAGGCTCAGAAACTATAATGGAAAATAACTGGAGATGGCATACCGATGTGTCCAGTGAAAGGGGTACGTAAACAGATAATTCAATTCATTAAAGACCCCATATGACACGATTTTCTGATGAAAACATACCTGGACTTATGTTTTGCTTCATTCACAAATGTTTAAACATGTGTGTGAACAAAACACAACTCCAAGTACAGTCAATTGTGTCTAGGACCTTAAATATTCTTTAATTTATTATCATTTTATTATTTTTATTTATTTATTTATTTATTTTGGGCAAACTTACATTCTTTTAAAGGGACAGTGTGTAAGATTTTTACCCATTAATTACCAAAATTGAAGATACCCATTAAAAAATACAGTGTTTTCCAAGCCTTTTCACTTCCATCAAGAAGTATTCTGTTGGACTTAGATATACCTGCATAAAAGGGGGATCGTCCCCATGTAGAGGCCAGCCATTTTGATTACGAGAGAAGGACATAGTGTATTTTTGGCTCCGCGTTGTCTTTATAGCTGTCAACACTGGCTCGTGTTTTTCACACGAGATAGTACGCGTTTGGATAAACAACGACAAGCATGTTGCCGGATCACACTTACTCCGCAAATAGTACATCGCAGGAGCAAGCACCTTCATCTAAGAGGAAAAGAAGAAGGACATAGTACCTACCGCGGCTGGGGCTTTGTTGCAGCGCGGGCCCGCACCCCGGGCTCAGACTGACCTCCGCCCTCCGCGGTCCGGTTCCCGATTCCCCCCACCCGCGTACATAGCATCTTTGGACTGAGCCTCATCAGACTCATCAGAGTTTTTTGATATCTCTTATCGTTTTGTTGTGACAGCCAATCAAACGTAAAACTTTGACCTGCTGGTGGCCCTAGAGGGCAACTTTGAACTGCTGGTGACACTAGACGGTTGGGGCTGGGGGCCTATAAATTGCTGTGGGTAATGAGAAGACTGGCTGGAATGAGGAGACTGGCTGGAATGTGCATGCAAAATTTCACAATTTTTTACCAGACGGTTCTAGGGGTTGCCATAGACTCCCAGAGGCGGAAGAATATTTTATAATAATAAGAAGAAGAATCAGTAGAAACACTATGGTGCCTCGCAGCTTCGCTGCTTGGCCCCAATGAATATTAATGTTGATTAAATATAGATGAAATGGATGAATGAATGAATTAATAAAAACACTTTTTGTTTGTATAGCACTTTTAAACACAACCAATGGCCATGAAAAAACTACATAATTAGATTAGATAATGTATATGATAAAGAGAGACATGATATGCATGCATGAATTAATAAAAAGAAAATCAAAAGTAAAATTGGTAGGAACACAATTTCCTTCATATGCAAATAGAAATAATAATACTATTTTGTAACGAGCAAATAACTAATTATTAATTTTGGATATACAGTACATACTTCTGAGATATACCACAGGGAGTACATACAAATTCAATCCACAATCAAACCCGATAAACATTGTCATGCTCTTCTTATCTAAAACTAAAAATAAAATCATCATATCTGGTCTTGGTGCCCTCCCACAACTGCCGACCCTCCTATATTAAGTCCACTATGTGTCCACTCTCTCCACAGACGGTCAGGCGTGCTTGACTCATGACTCAGCCCCAGCTCAGACACTGGTCCTGGGGTGTGCTGTGGGTGTGTTCTGGGTCTGGGTCTCCTCTGGTCTGTGTTGGTGTAGTGGTGCCATGGCTCTCGCTGCGCCCTCCGCCTGTCCCCTGCCGTGTCACGAACCCTAACAGAAGACACATTGTTCCTGGAGCTTGGGAAAGACCACAGTTCAAGGACATCAATAGCTATAATGTGTAATTTCCCCTCCTCCTCCTCCTCCCACCCGCTTCATATCCTACTCATTCAGCTTTTAGCCAAGATGAGTTAGTAAAAAGGGAAAATATTGGACTGGGAAAGTACCAAAAATTAAAACATGAACTGAGATGAAAAGAAATATTAACAAATCTCAGAAGGGAATTATGATTTAATGAGTATAAATAGCACTAGTATTAAGTATTCAACGCAGTAGGTTTCTGAGTACCACCAGATCTAAAGGTCTCAAATTGTACTATTCTAGGTCTAAACCTTTTTATTTTATTGTCTTAAATTGGACTACATTATTGCTACAGTATAGTTCTAAAGAAGAAAGACTAAAAATCAGGCGAATTTCAGTAGGTAAAGCAAATATTAGAACTATATAGAGGACCTTGTATACCACAGTTTGAGAAACACTTAACATTTCTAAAAATCTGTTATTTTTCTTTGAAGTGGACCTATTTGTTTATTGAATATGTGATTAAAGTGTATTACAATATTTTTTTACACGTGAAATTTTGTTTGAATTGTTTTACCATGAGAAATTGTTCAAACCTCAATCGCTAAACATCACAACACAAAAAGTACTTTGTTAACTATGTGTAAAAAAAAACAACAACAAAACAAAAAACACCTCTGCGCATACAATGTTATTCATTACAGAAATGTGTCCACTCCATCATTGTTCTAGTTATTTTTCTTTTTTTTTGTAATTTAATTAGTGATGAAGTATATTACAAAGTATCGTTGGATTGAATATAGATGAAATTAATTAAAGCTCACACATGTTTGGGGAGTTGTGAGTGTTTTTTTCTAGCAGTCTAACAATAATAATAGTATATCTTCAGGAAAAGTTATTTACATGTATAATGCATGTCAATACTTCCACATGTATATTTGATTGCATATACTGCCTTGTGTGTGCATATGGGCTACAGCACCTCTCTGTATGAGTTATACCATGGGGTTATTCTGGTCTGGCCCCGCCCCCCTCTGCTCTTCTGTTGTTGTGGGTGCGCGCTAGGTGCCACATGTTACGTGCCACAAAGAAACCTGAGCTCATTAGCCTGCTTGTCTTCTCTGAGCTAATTGCCAAAGCCAGCGTCACCTTCGCGACTGTTTAATTAGTCCTAACAAGATAACTGAGCACCAATTAAAGTGACCGTTCTAGGGTTTTTCTAATACATGAGCAAGAGTCAAGTTCTGCTGCTGCTGCTTCTACTTCTTTGTATTACTACATTAAGTTACTTCAAGTCAAAGTGGTAAGAAAGGATTACAGGCAACAGAGCTACAGATATTGGCTCAATGGTGTTTTAACTTTATATTGATTATGTAGTGTTAGAGAGCATTGTGAGCTAATTAGTAATGTAATAAATGTTAATTATACTAGAAACAACTTCACAACAGGGGAGAAATGACACTGAAAATACACTGAAAAAAGCATTCAGTATTAGTTAAGAATGTAAATACAATTATCAAATATTTAGCAGTTTGGATGTGATGAAATTTTGCACATATGAAAATAGAAAAAAACACCATCATTTTTACTTTTTACTTACAAGTTCTACATATTTAAAAAAAATATATATTAAGAATAAAAAAATAACTAGAGTCAGATATGATACAATGATGAAATTGTGCACACTTGAAAAAATATAAAAATAAAAATTTGAGTATAATCACTACGATCACACAGTCCAAGTATACATGGACATTGTTGTGGTTGGCCTCTAAACTAAAATGTGACATCCGTATTATTTAGCCCTAAGCTTCAGTCATATATGTTAGTAACCTATAGTATGCTAATTTTGACATATGCTAAGTGGTAGATTAAATAAAAGCATTAAATGTCAATACACTCACCGATCTTCCATAAACATGCCCTGACGTTTTATGTATTTATGTATGTTGTCACTTCTTATTGGCTCATGATATTGTGACAAATAATCAGAAATTATTTATCATTGAAGGGTTACATTTAAGAAAATTAAAATGGACTCTTGTGAGCTTTAAGCCATGTTAGAAACATACCTGGAGTTGTGTTTAGTTTCATTCACACATATGTGAGTACCTCTTTATGATTAGTCTATCCACGTTTCAAAAGCTCAAAATGCTCTGTTGATGAAGTTGTAGTTTTCATGTTAACACCTACCTTTTACCTTTTACCAGAGATTGGCAAATTCAGTGCTGAAATAGTGCAGCACTCCCTGTATTACTACGTAACATCACAAGGTGAAACTAGACCTGCGCGATTAATCGATTAAATCGATTAATTCGACTTTACAGTTCAGGACGATGTGTTTTTATGAAAATAGATTTTTTAGTTATTTTTTACACGCGAGCGGAACTAATGCGTGGCCACGTTTTACACGGGTAAGTTAGCGGGGCGTACTCAAACATTGTACGAGCTAGCGCGGCTAGCGACTGAGGGAAAGCCGGAGCTTGTACCAAACAAAGGTGTTTACATCTGTTATATGGAACTGGTTTGGTTTTCTTGTGTCGGACTTAGAACAAACGAGTGCTCGCTGTAAGGTCTGTTCAAAAGCTGTTGCAGCACGAAAAAAATGTATCCTAGCGCCGAAAGCTGTTGCACGCAGCGGAGTGGGGCAAGTGCAGGTCCGAACGGAATGAAAATAGCCACTGTCCAGTCCCTAAAACATTTTCGAACTGTTTGCAGTATGATAAGCATGACCCACGACGGAATCATGTTTTACCAAAAACATGATGTATGTTGTAAAAGACATGGTGCACATATATACTGTGGAAAAGCCCGGATTCATTAACATGGTGAAAGTTTTGGACCCGAAGTATGTGGTATCAAGCCGCAAATATTTTTCTTGTGTTGCAACAGCTGTATACAGACTGCACAAGCTAACATACATGAACACAGACAGTGGCTTTTCTGCATCACTCGAGGAAAAACTAAAACAACACTACCCACTCCAGTCCATCGTTCCCAGAATCAGGGAATAATTTAGCTCCATAAAATGCTTCTTTATAAAAGATATTTATATAACTGTGTTATTATTGTTATATATATTTTGTTGTAATGTAATTTTGAGTTGATAAGGGGCAGATATTATAAGCTTATGCTTCTTTCTGTTCCCTTTTCATTCATATTTAAGTTATAATTGTATAGATGCAATTGTGTTGCATCTGTTTGTTTTGTTTTAACGAATGAAATAAATGAAAATGAAATTATATATATATTTTTAAAACAACAGCTTAATTGATGCAAGGTGTAATGTATTTTTTTTTTATACAAGAACGTTGCATTGTTTTGAGCCATTTGTCTGTCATCTGTTATTTGTTTTTGAGTAGGGCAGAGAAAAATCGATTAAAATCGGAAATCTGATTTTTTTTTTTTTTTTAATCGGAAATTTTATTTTTAGGCCATATTGCCCAGCTCTAGGTGAAACACAGACTAAATATACAGGATTTGTGCATTAAACATGTATGAATGAAACATGTTTTTAATGAGGAAGCAACATAGATTAGAAAATAGCGTAATACGGGCCCTATAACAGTTAAACCATTTCCAAAACCCTGGGACTATATATCTAAAAATCTGCATATAACGCTGCATTAGTACACTTATATCATCATTCTTGTGCATTTCTGTCTTTCAAATGTCTCCTCCCCATTCCCCCTTTCTTTATATTCTTTATATTTATGTAAAACCCATAGTGAAAGGTCAGTGAAGAATAGCCTGACAAAGAGGCTAGACAGATATTATGAATTTGTATGTATGCATGTATTTGTGTGCGGGCCTATGATATGATATCTCCCTGTGTATTAGTGGCTGTGTGTGCGTTCATTGAAGGAGCAGTGTCTCGTGCCTGAGGGGAGATGGCGAGGGGGCAGGCGGCCGTCCAGGCGCCACAGAAAGAGGTCACATCCATATTCATGGTGTTGGACATGCACATGTAAAGCACTTTTAATATGTGCTGACAGGCCAAGATTGTACTGAGGCGGAAGAAAACTCAGAGACAGTGACAAATACAGAGGTGGATTTGTGAGAAACAGACACATGGAGGACTCACTGGAGACTAATTGGCTTCATGCTTCAACCTGAACATGCAATGATTCAAGACGGCAGTCATTCAAGATTATGCATATCTTATCTCTATAGGTTTGAGTTACTATAATGATTTAGTTTTTGAATCACGTATATAATTAGAAGTGAAGTATACTATAGTGCTATATTACACAAAACTCACTCTTGTGAACTTTAAACCATGTTATAATGTTGTTACCTCCTCAAAAACATATCTGAAGTTGTGTTTTGTTTCATTCACACATGTTTGAGTAATCCTTTATTATTAGTCTGTCTACATCTTCAAAGCTCAAAATGCTCTGTTTCACCTTGTGATGTCATGAAGTGGTAGTTTTCAAGTTAGCAGCTACTTTTAGTTCAGAGATGGGCAATTCCAAGGCTGAAATGATCTTGACTTGTAACTTTGCCTAGTGACGTCATGCTCTGCCTAGATAAGGATAAATGTAATGCCCTACTGAGGATCATTCCATGCAAGGAAATCAATAACCACCCAAGACAGACTGGCAGGTGTCAGAATTCTCACCAGAAATGCTACACAGTGCACCTTTAAAACTAGAAGCACGCAAGTAAAGTGAATAGAAATGCTGCTGTATTTAAAGCCATTGTGAATGTATGTGAGTGTTGTGTTTGTACTGTGTCCAGAACAGAAAGGTATGCCAGTTACAATCTGCTTTGAGGTTGGTGGGAGTATATCATCTTCACATCATAACAGAGGCCCAGCTATAGCAGTTATGACAGCATGGCATTCTGTGTCACCAGAGCCCTGTTTGATCTGCAGAGGAAAATAAAATGCAACTTTATCCTATCCAATCATGCCAAAAGAAAAAATATGCAAGAACTAGGAATTGTTTATTCTATGTGGGTAAGAAAATAAGAACTGCATTTGTATAAAGTATTGAACGGGTGTTGCGTTTTCAAATGTAAGAAAAGAAGACTCCTGCAGGACACTTGACCTGGTGACATCCTCAGATGGGTTCGTTTGACAATGGCACCACTTAGAGCTGTGCCAGTCACTGTCCTCAAGTCTCCCACCTGTGGGGCGTCCCGTGGGTGGAGGAGGTCATCACTGGGGTCACACTCCACGGATGGGATTTTCTAGTAATATAAGCCCTGACTTTGAAGACAACAGTGCGCTCCCCTGTGCATCTCCACCCTCCTCTCCCCTGGGCATCTCCACCTTCCACGTGCTTTCATTTCAACAAAGGTTCAGTGGCGACAGGAACTTCCCTAAGCGGACAAATTATGCTATCGGTTTCAGGCCTCTTGTTGGGTAAAGAAAATGGCCTGGCTTCCCTTAAAGTCCGGGAGAGGTTTTGCATCTGGAAGTGTGTTTAAAGTCAATCAAATCAAAGTTGACTTGAATTTGCTGTACCATTTTTCTCTCACAGGGATCAGCTTTGATCCTCTGACTTAGCAGTTTTAATCCCTGGTGCAGTTGGGCCTTCTTTTCCAGGGGAAACACTCAGACACATCCATCCAGTGCACTGAATCTCCGCTCTGGCTGTGGCTATAACAGTGGGGGATCCTCCTCAATCACCATAAGGAGGTCCTCACAGACCCACTCATATTTTAACCAGCCACTGCTCACCACAGGGCGCAGCCAAACGGCCCGTCAGCGACTGTAACCTTAGCGTCAAAATGGCTTTTTGACGATGTAGCTAGTGTTGTTTTAGAGCCACTGTCTCTCCTGACCAGTCCAAACTACCTGAAATATGATTTCATCATTTTTCTCACTTACTTTTCTCAGCGTGTGAGCGAGGAGAGGGGGAGGAGACACAGAGGACTTATGGGGAGGATGGAGCGGATCATTCCAAAGAAGTGAAAAAGGACAGACATTACAGACGCCATTTCCGCAGTGGAGAAAGCTCTTACAAGGCAGTTCTTAATAGGATCTGGTCACTGAAGCCAAAGCCAGGCTACACCTCTTGAGAAGTCCTCTGGGTGAAAATCTGAGCAGCCTCTTAATCAAGAGCCAGCGGACGTTATACAAACATAACTGAGTGCTGATGTCATAGCTCAAAATCAGGCCTGCATAATCTGGACCCACTTATTTACATTAACCTTGTCCAGCATTTCTGTGTATATAAAGTGTGCCCCACTAGGAGTTTAAGTATTCTGGATTCTGACACAAAAATAGAACTATGTAAATAAAGTACTGTTACATAAAAGTGGCTACAGTGATTATAAAATATTATGGTAAAATACTGCAAAATAGAAGAAACACATTTTTCCCAGTATAATATTAGAAACAGTAAGAGAAAAGACTATCCACTATCCAAGTTAAAATCCTAGGAACTACAAAATCCAAATTAGTTGTTAAGTTTAAATAACTTTAACACCTATTTGTCACCATGCCTACCGCCATGTGTCCAGGCTCATTGTAGTTTGACTGTGCTGTGATCAGAGGCACTTGAGGCAGTTTAAAGAGTGTGTACACAGGAGCTCAGATCATCTTACTCACACTCATCAGTTACCCCTCACCTGACAGTCACCTGAATGAACTCAAGCTGTTAAACACATAATGCCCTGGATTCAGTATTCATTGTCTCAGAACTTAGTATTATTAGCAATGCAAATAATAGCAATCCATCTAGTATCCACTGTATCATCCACAATGACATAAACTTGTAGAGACATGTAGAGCAACTCTTTTCAATCTACAAAAAAGTCAATAAAAATGTCAATATTGCACATGGTTTTCTATAGCAACCCTGAAAACAGAATGTCAAAAGCATTATCATATGTGGATGTCTCTTACAAGTGGTTAAAGCAGCACATTTGACAGACTCTGTGTCAACCTCTGTTTTGTGAGATTGATTCCTGATGATGAATGTCCTCTCTGCTCTTTACCCCCATTTCATGCTATTCTTTTTAAAACAGGATAATGCAAATGTTCTTATTGGAATACAAAGATGTGTTAAAAAAAAAAAAAAACTCTTGAGATTCTCAACTTATTGACAACTAAATTGACCTAACACTTGATATAACTGGGTTATTTGACTTTCACATTAATGCCTATGACAATGACAAATGTGCAATTGGCTAAGGTCAACCCATAATAAACTGTACTGTCTTTCAGTTCAGTCTGTGTGACATTATAAGACCAGAGAAATCTCAGACAATACGTCATATACATTGTCTGCTGTTGTTAGTCTGGCCATATTATAGTTCAGTAGATTTTCAGCTTCTTTCCCACTGTAAACATATGCAGCTAGATGAAAGTGTGGCCAAAAGCTTCTCCCTTCAGCACATCTCGTTCTTACACCCCTGTGGTGCCTCTCCAGCTCGCCATCATAATGGAGAACATCATTTATGCAAATGTAATTAGGCCGAGCAACGTGATAGCAGAGTGCTGGGTGCCAATGGAAATTTATCACTGAACACTCAGGCTCTAAACATTCAATTAAAATATTGAATTTCAGCGGATTTAATCTAAACATAATAAATTAAGTAGTGGGAGCAGGGCCTGCAGTACAGCAGGCTGACATTTGGCTGTCACTGTTGTACTGGAGATGGTCATTGATTCCTCGGAGAGCTTCCAGATTGGTAAGAGCAATGACCAGGGGAGAAGGTGATGCCTGTGTGCAGTCTCTGTATCTGGGGCGACGTTTCATCTCGTTCTGGTCCGACTCTGGCCCACACCACCTGCTCTTTGGCTGCAACAACTGCCACTGTCTGTTCAGGGTACATCTGATATACTTCTCAGAAATCAATGCTCAAGGCTTCATTTGAAACAGGATCATCTCGAAATTACCACCAAAGTTGTAGAGTTTGATAGTAGTTGTCAGTTCTGGGCAATGATCTCTCCAGTTAGAAATGTTGCTTATTTTTTCAGTACTATAGTGGAGGCCTATGCACTTTATACTGTTTACATTGGATTTCTGAGTTGAAGCAAACTTAGCTGCAGCTTTGCCTATTAGACGGCTGTATAATTATAGAAGTGCCAACAGTTTCTTCAACTGCTGCATTGGTAAATATACTGAACTCGCCAAGTCCTCATTACCATGCTTAGTTATAACTCTTCCTACAAACTTCTCAATTGTTGAATGTCACCAGTAATTGACACGTGTGATGGAATAGTCCTCCACCTGTCACTGCTCCACACAATAACAGCAGATGTTGGGTAAATTAAGTTAAAGCGGCAGTAGTTCTTGACAACATTGATGAAGTATGTGCATTAAATTACATTGTACTTGTTTTGATCAACCTGGATGTTTTTTCCTTCTTTGGCACAGCTGACTGCTAAGACAGATGTGTTGTTTGGGAATGTGTTTCCACGGTGATAAACTTTTCACTCCAAAGGTGATGAGAGGTTGCCAAAGTGTGTGCCTTGTTGCCGTATCTACAAATAAACTGTGGGATTTGAGTTGGACCGAAATCATGTTTAATGAATGAAAGTATGTGATCTTGTTTAGTTTTTGAGAAGGCATTTACTGCGGTCAGTGTGGATGAAGCAATATTTGTATTTTGTTGTTTTGGTCATTTTGGAGGATGTAAATGTTTAGAATGTTGTGAATTTATGACATAGATAGAGGGATTACTTTTTGGAGCTCAATACTATTTGCTGTAATTTCCAATTGATACTTTGCAACTGATGTCATCATCATTCCCTGCAGGCGTGATGCTAACTGAGGGCACTACTCAATCTGAATTTCTGTTATTTCTGTTATAGACTTTAATCTGAGTTTGATTTTAACACAGTCTGACCATAAAGAACTGACTTACCTAATCAAAGGCTCCTGCAAATGTGATGTTTAGATCCATTTAGTATTTTTTCCTCAAGTTTACAGACTATTTAAAAAATATTTTCGCCAGTGTTTGCTAATGTGTGCCTTGTGTGACCATAGTAACTACACATAAAACATCCCCAGCGTGATGTCCCTGTAAAGTCTCAATACAACAAGCTTCTCATGGTGTTTTTTAGACAACATGATAATACTGAAAACATACCACAGATGCTTTAAATTTAAAATGACCTGTTTTTTGTTATATGTGTTAATTTGCTGTCATATGGGATGTTTATTACAGTACTTAGAATCATCATGTTGTAAACAGACTGATAAATAATGTTATCTATGTAGCTACTTATAGTACATTCCTTCACACATTATGTTTGCATAAAGAGCCTAGTGTATTTCAGTCACCACTGCCCCACTTCTTTTAATACCACATTATAATTTCATCTCAAGGGGGATCCGCTGTGAGTCAGGGAACATTGTGTATTTAATGAATGAGGAGAGAGAGTCTGTCTTAATAGTTGCATTTAATGTAGTCTTTTATTCTGCTTTTCTCCTGGTACATACTCTTGCATAATATCAAACATGACCCGATTCCACTGTAATTTCCATATAAAGCCCTCTAGATCTTACTGGTATTTTGTCTCATTTTGTGTGCTGCATAATTAAAGGAACTGTCTGTCTAAGAATCAGTGTCCTAGAAACAACATACAAGATGTATCCTTCAGAGATGCATTCTCCAAACTCATTTACATTTGAACTTGTATTATGGCTGTGAATGAACCAAGACGATATAAATCAGTACACCACCTAAACATGATTCATTATTAAGTCAAGTCTTGGCCTGGCTCTGGATTACCTCTGTGACACTAAACACTAGAACTACAGTGATACCCTCTATGTATTATTCAGCTCTAATTAGGTGCTTTACATTCTAAACCAGAATAGACAGAGCATACTTACAATCTTTGCCAATGTTTTGTCTGGGATTTGTGTTCATCCTATTGTTTTGATTCTAACGGAGCTATGGTGAATTATTTATTTCAGGAACTAATTAATCTAATACACTGAAAATACTACTATTAATAAACTTCTTATTTCTACACTGCAGGAATTAACATCTAGGTAAGTTTAAATGTGCAGTGTGTAACTTTTTTTTGTTGGGGGTCTGTCACCTGCTTGTTTTTATGGATATGTCATTGCTCTGCCTGGAATATTCCACAGTATGACTTTAAACAGCGCTACCGTACATTTATTCAATTACATGTGGTTTTATAGCTCAAAAATACTTAGAAAACAGCTGCCTCTTCACAGATCTGACCTGTAACCTGGTCTGGTTTGGTCTCCATGAAGATAGAAAGGTTTAATACCATACTGTGAAACATTCCACAGTAATAACAGTGATGTTATTACTTACGAAGTAATAACATCACTGAGGCTCCACCAGAAAAGTTGCACAATGTACCTTTAAACTCAACATTGAACTTGATTTTAGGAGATTGTACTTTTCTCTCAATTCAAACTGAATAACATTTAGTTTCTTATTTTAAGTGCAAAGGTTTTTCTTAATATAACAAAATGTATTTTCATATTTTAAGTATGAAATGTCATTTGGTAGATCATTTTATTAGTCACGTGACATTAGTTCAAATCAAGATAACAAGTAATTTTAACTTGGTAAGATTTGAGTTTTTGCAGCGTATTTGAGGTCTTTAATTATGTCTATCTCTTCAGAATTGAGCCATGTCTTTGGATCATGTAAGATATATTTTTTGACCAGAATTAAGTATTGAATTTCCCTTTGGATTAATAAAGTATCTTTGTCCCTCTCTAACCCACGATAACATAAAATAACAGACAAACTAAGAGAGAGAGTGAACTATGCCATGAAACTAAATCCACACCCTCCATGCTGAGAGCTAGCCCGAGGTGCTAGTCCAATCAATTTCAAAAGCAGACATTAAAAAGAGCTTATTACTGTGTATCATAATGTAACAGTGTTTAATATTTGTAATGACTTATCATGAAGTGCAAATAAACCATTATTGCAGTTTAAGAAAATGTACATATTTTGCTTAGCCCCATTGCCCTACATCTGTTTTCCACGAGTAGACTTGATGACTCATTGTATAAATATTTTATCTCCTCCATAAATAATGCTCTGATGATGTTAACTTTGGTCAAGTGCTTATTTTGGATCAGTGCAACAGTTTGAGAGACGTCGGTTTGGGCTCATCTATCTTTTTCACTTTCACCTGCCAGTGTTCCTGACTCGTCCTGCTGGGTGTGTACATCCGTTAGTTTGTACTGGCCGTGCTGTGGGGAAATGCTATTAGAAAGAAAATAATATGACAAAAATATAGTCACCCACAGAATAGCAGGTCTGTGGTAGTTCAAATACTGCTCTGCTAATATTGCACTTATAGGTTTGAAGTTAACGTGCAGAGGTAAACTTGGATCATCATCAATGTATATCAAGCATTTTAAAATCATATTTGTGTAACAGTTGTGTGTACATTGATGCATACATCCACAAAGGCACTGTCAACTGTTTAATTGAATGTAATGAATTGGTTTCCAAATGTAAATTATGGGTAAATGGTCTGTTGACAAATGTATAATATCTCAATATAAAAAAATAAGATGAAAACCTTTTTCAGTTCTTTGACAATTCCAAAATGTGTATTATTATTACTAGTTTATTTATTTAGAATAGATTTGGAATAATTTTCAAGGAAGTCCTGTTCTTATGTTTAGTATGTTTTTCATTTACTTGAATAGACCTACTACCTTCCATACTCACACATACAAATAACTCAAGAACCTCACATACTCTCCTCCCACCCGGCGAGCTGCAGGCCGAGTGCCAACAGGCAACCCGGAGGTGGCAGACGGCAACGGGCACATGATGTTTTTCTGTGTGTGTTTGTGCGTCGACAGGAGCGTTTGTGATTGGTGCATGTGATAACATACGTGACAGGTGGAGAATCCTATGTCAGGGGCGAGGTCGCACCCGGCACAAGAGAGGTGTCTGCAGAGGTTAGTATCAGCTCCCTAAGTGCTAAGGTGAACACCTTTAGCCTGCATAAACACATGCATACACACATACACGCACAAATACACACAAGCATACACACATACATACACACATGCAGTCTGAGATGTCATTAAGGCACACACTAACAGCAGGCCCAAGACAACCTGAGAAAATGGGGAGGGCTTTGAGAATGTGTTTTTAGTTTTTGTTACTGATGTGCATTTTGCTGCTGAGATATTCATATAGTTAGCATCATATTAGACTTCAGTATTGACTTTGGTGAACATATTCTTGGTGCATCTGCTTCACAGAAAACTGTGTGCTACTTTTTGTATAATCCTGTAATTATTTTAAAGGTGCACTACGGTATGTTATATGTATGGATATGTTATTGTTTTGCTAAGGATGTTTCATAGTATGGCATTAAACTTCTCTTCCTTGCTCTTATTCAGTTACAAGTG
Source organism: Paratrypauchen microcephalus (assembly GCA_036785185.1). Lineage (NCBI taxonomy): Eukaryota > Metazoa > Chordata > Actinopteri > Gobiiformes > Gobiidae > Paratrypauchen > Paratrypauchen microcephalus. The sequence continues at coordinate 16,884,667 of JAVJIX010000001.1, read as the reverse complement.
TTTCTATAGCAAATAAATACCTTGAAATATAAGCATTAGAGCTCACCTAACTTGTACTGGTGGCATCACAATCTTGTCTTAATGGAGATGGCCAAATTCAGTGCCGTACGCTGGAACGTTCCAGGCAAAGCAATAACATCCTAGAGTCAAGCAGGTGCTGGACCCCCATCTAAAAAAAGTTACACCTTTAAATTTGAAATGCATATTGGGAATTTTGCATAGTTTATAGAATAAGACGCTATGACAGCAGATTGACATTTGTTTTTGTATTTCTGTTCAGTGTCAGTGCAACACTGTGAACTGAAGGAAAGTTGGACCTGAGTTAACAATGTCCCCTTCACATGTGAAATAAATCCCCTCTGTCCTTTGCAGTAGGATGGAAAAGCTTGTCCACTGTTTGTGCAAAGTGAATTGTTATTGACAGCAAGATCATGTTAGCTGTCAGCACACATGTATTATTTAAAAAGGCCCTTGAGCCAATAAACAAACGCCAGATTGCATTACTTTATTGCTTTTGATATGAGTATGATAGTAAGCACCGATAACACAGACAGTGTAGCTACAGCAGTGAGGTTATCATTAAAATTCATTCAACTTCTTTGCAATCTGCTAACACTGGCATCCTTTGTTTACATGGTGTATTGTTCCCTCAAATGGTCAAATATTTGAGCTTGTTCTCACGTGATAAAAACCACTTGCTGTTATGTATCATAGCTCCAAATAGAGTACAGAATGATATCAGTTAGAGCTAGGTAAAATGGTGATAAAAATGTAATTATGATCTTGTTCCAATGACCATATGCATATTTGGACAATTTTACCTCTTCAAAACAATATAAAAATACCAGCAATGCACTGATTTGGCTTTTTCAGCTGCGATACCAATTCCAATACTCGATATTAACCATTAACAGTGCAGGGACTAAGAATAGACTTTATTTTTCTAATAACAAAATATATTGCTTGATAAAATGTGTTATGTAGCTGTGATTTGTCTCTCATGTAACTACAGAACAACTTTCCATTAAAAGCTCAAACATTATGAGACTTTCTGGACCAACTATGACCAGTAAATAGTCTTATTACATCAATTTATAGCCCCAAACAAGATATCGGCAGAACTAATATTTTAGAGCCAATATTTGATCTAGCGAATTTTCATGGATTGATGCTGATATTCGATACCAGTATTGGTATCAGTGCATGCGTTTAAAAAAACAAAACAAAAAAACACTTTATTATTATTAAAATACTGAGTTTGCATGAATCATGGTAGAATCGCTCCAAGTAAATCATGATGTAAATGTGTTGGCGTTTTACCCACCCCTAAATGATTTCACCCTATTGATTTGGTTTATGATTAAAGCCTTTTTAAACATCTTTGGTTGTACCTGAAAAACAGTCTTTCCTGCTCTGGTGCTTCCTAGCTGCAGAGTCACAGTTGGGCCTATTTATTTAGGCAGTGGTTCTCACACACATTCCTTCCTAGTGAGCCAGTCCTTGAGCTGCCAGCGATCGTAGTGAAGTCAGGTCAGTGAGCCAAGGCCATTGTCAGCTCTCAGTGGTTAGACAAACCCAGTCCAGACTCCTGGGAACCACACCACATCTAAGCACATGCAGGGGGAAAGGTAACACAGGCCATTTGCTCATAAGAAGCTTTTTAAAAAGACAAGAGAACGAAATTGTTACTTACTTGTTATTTTTGGTATGTAAAATGTGTATTGACATTTGGTTTTGTTCCCGTTATTATTTTTAATGATCAGTTTCTCAACTGTATCCGCTTCAGATAAAGAATGGGGTATGGGGATGTTTATTTCAATATTTAAATTACAAATATAAGTAGCTGTTTTTTATTACTTTTATTATTTAAAACCAGAAAATAATAGCCGACTGCAGTAACTCTAATTTTACCATAGCCCAGTACCGCTTTTGCCTCTGTTACTGTTTGTCTTCCAGAATCAAAACTACTGAATTTGCCCTGTTATGATCTTTCCTATAATATGTACCTGAAATCTGAAATCTCTGCCCAGTATTTCATTATTGTCAGCTTATGTCTATTTGACATTTGTGCAGGAAGGTCACACTACCAGTTTTTCTAATTACTTATTGGTCATGAACAGTTAGCAGTATTTTAGAGCGCTGTAGTAACCTTGTACAAATACACTGTTGGAGTTCAGTGGCCATCATGGCTGACAATTAGATTGGTTTGTCACTGCTGGGCCTTCATTAATCTCCACTTGTCATTGTTGTTTATGCAGGAGAGGTGGTGCGGGGGGTCTGGGGGAAGAGGGGGGCAAAGTGTGGAGGAGTGTGTCATCTGTGTTTATTTGTATGGATCTGTGTGAATGAAATGTATATCTTTTTATATTCACAGGATCTAGAGATCTTTATAATCACACTTGTCATGTGGAGCCTTCTTGGCACCCTCAAACCATTACCTCATGTGTCCTTCAGTATTTTCAGAAGTTTAGAGACTATTTCAAATGACTTATAATGGTGCAGTAATGTAACCATTTAGACTGTGAGAAAGCTCCTGTTCACTCAGACTCACTAAATGAAATAAACTAAAAAGCCTTTATATTTATCTATTTCAAAATAGTACGATATTTTGACAAAATTCAAAGGAATGGTCACATAATACCCTACAATAACCGCTCAGCAGCCAATTGCTATAATCAGATTAAGGCAATTTTTATGCTGTTTTGTAAATATATTTGCCCATTACCACTTACTATAGCCAAAAATATGCTATGACCACAATAAAAAATATATATACAAATATATACAAATATTAACATTTTGGTTTCAAGCAAACTATGGTTTCAAAAGATTTTCACAATTTCACCCCAGAATACCAGCCCTTCCTACATATAAAAACATATTTCAGTACCAAAGATCATTTAAAATTATTATCCCAGGTGATAAACCAAAAAGTGTCCTCATTTCTCTGACTTCTTCCTATAAATACCCAATTGAATAAAAAATAAATACCAGATTTATTGCAATTTTAGTCTAATTCTATATGTTTCAATGAGTGAATATAGAACAACACACACATGAAGTAATGCAGTGATATGAAGAGCAGACCCTCTCGTGTTCCTGACCTTTGACCCCTCTCTCTCTCGCTGCTGTCCGGCCCCTCTCTGGCAGGCGCTCGGTTGGCACCGGTCACAGCCCCTCCCCTCCCTGTGCGGCCCATTGTGTGTGGGTGAGGAGTCTGGACAAAGCAGCGTGCGGTGCCCTTAGATGCTAACTGCACCTCCGCTTGTATTTACATTTGAATGTCAGCACCTTCTGTGTAATATGCCTCTAGATAGCGCTGATAACGACATGATGAGTGTGAGGAAGTATGGCAGGGAATTTATTTTTAAAAGTTCTGAAATATATGTATTTATTTACTCTCTGATTTTGCAGCAGCACATCTCTTGTAAAACATTTTGAAAATAAATTGTTAAGAAAAGAAATAAGGGAAGATTCCATTGTTCGTCCTCATTAGTATTTCATCAATTTGAGTGTTTTTCTGCATTTTCTCTCTTTCTCCCTCTTTCCCTTCCTTATTCTGTCTTTTTATGCCTCTTTCTCCAGCCCTCCATCTCTCCCATAGACTCGATATAGATATCTATGGTCTCCCCCCATCCCTCTATTTCTTTTTCCTTCCCTGTATCTCTTCCACTCTACACTACTCCATTGAAGTTGAGAGGTCCAATATATGTTAGTTATTGTACTTAATTTTTTCTCTTTGTGTAATTGTTGGGGTGAGTGGGTCAGTTAATACTTTTTCTGTTTTTGTATGATAAAAAAAATAAAAAATACAATAATAATAATCATCATCATCATCATCATAATAATAATAATAATAATAATAATAATACAACTAAGTGAATGTCTCAATACTTAGTTACCAGTTTTGTTCTATAAAGAATCCTGATAAGTTCAAAACAATACACTTGGCTGATTTGATTGAGATTTGGCAAATCTGTGCCTCTTATTGGTCATCTGTCACCTCCAGACAATAGCACATATATTAGGGCCTAAGTAGCAGGACATCCATGCATGAGTGGACATCACGAGTGGACAGTGAGTGGTGAGGAGGTCATTCTCACAGACTCACTACGACATGGCTGACTGATTTCTGCAGCATTCTTCTAATTAGGGACCATATAGGCTCTGCTGGGTCACCAGACGTCATAAGTCACTATGTAAAGGGGACAGGGAGCTGATCCAAAACACAATGTCCGGATAGAATACACTGAAGAAAGTCATTCGTACCTTTCTTTTAATTCTGTATTCAAGAATGGAAATTCATTTTGTTACATTGTTTTGAATAGTATTTGAAGAAATGAAAAAAAATAATAAAACATTTTTATTTTTTTTAAATTATGATTAAAAATATGTTTTGGATATCTTTTTTTTTTTATAATTATTTTCCCATGTGTGATTTGTGTGTATTCACATTTACCGCAGGTCCATAATTAAGAATAAGATGACAGTGCCTCTGTGCATGTGGCCTGGGCCCCTCCTGTCTGCCTTTTGTCAGGGTGGCTGGAGCTGGTAATTGGAGGGAGGTGTGATTAAAATTCAGATTTGACACCCCCCATTGCATGTACACATAGCCACAGGACAGGCCCACAGCTCTCATTGGCCAGTGTAGAACTAGACTGCACCATAATGAAAATGCATCTACATACACATGACAGAGAGACACAACGCAGGATCCAGTGGAGCGCGCTCAGAGCACCTTAGGGTGTCTGTGGGGGGCAGGGGTCACATGTAATGGCCCGGTGCATCTCGTCGCCTGGTAAGTCTATACTCCAAGAACTGACACACTCCAGTGGGCACCTCCTCCACAGCCCCTGCCTATTATCAGAGCTGCTGGACGGGAGTGTGAGTGCGTACGGCCTGGTGCTCATAGGCAAACAGTGTACTTGTAAAACAATCACTTTGATTATTTGTTGAAAGAGACCCAATTAAGCCACCCAAGTAAGCACCAATAAAGTTACAATCAAGAATAGATTTTAAAAGTCATCTGAGCCAACTCATGAATAGCTGATTGAATAATGATTATGAATTATTTAGGGTTAACTCATCTATTGGGGGTTTCCTCTGAATAAACAAATGAAATGAAACAAATGAATGTGTGTATTTATCAAATAGGAAGGAATATTTCTACAGTTTTGAATTGGATCAATGCTGTATTCACATTACTTTCTGACATGGTTCTGAGTTTATAGCTACTGTTGCACTCATAAAGTTAAGGTATACTTCATTGATCCATGTAGGGAAATATGTCTCTGCATCTTTATCTCTGCATTTGACTCATTCTTCAATGGCACATGGGCAACCTAGGAGTAGTGGATGACTGCAGCACATGAGGGCCCAACTATGAGCTGGATTTGCTCAGCTTATCTATTTATTTCATTTTGTTTCTGAGGCATAAGTAAACCTGTGCAAAATATGTGCAACCTTTACAAAATAATCTCACAAACATCCATTTTCTTAGTGGTAGTTGCCCTGAACTTCTTACATATTATAGTGGCACCATCATGGGTGACTCATTTTAAACATTTCTCAAAACCCACCGCTGCATTTTTACTGCAATCCACCAGAGGAGCATGCAGACAAGCCTCACATCCTACAACAGGGGATTAGCGCTGAATGCTGTGTATGTGAGAGGTAGCTCGCTAGCTAAGTGACACAGTGATGTCATGCACTGGTGTTTTCACATGGCAACCTGATAGCACTGAACAATCCAAAGTAAGCAATTTTTGGCTCAGGCACACTTGACATAACAGAGAGATAATTGTGAGGGCCCTCCGGAGATGTGCGTGATCAAACTGGACCAGCGTGCTGGACGCTCTGATGACGCGCTAATGCCTGGAAAAACATTTAGCACTGCACAGATCACACAAGGAATGATGTAAATGTAACAGAGTTTAGGATAACGGTCCCTTGATATCGGCACATGATGAGATGACTCTTTCGCATATTTTGTTTTAACTGTTGCCAAACTGTTGAGAAGATAATGTGCGCCCAGGCAGTTTTCCACTTTCACACCTTTAATCCTTGAATACTACTAAACATGGGATGCAGATTATTTTCAGGATTAAAGTAACTCATGTGTGGTCTCAGATTAACTCATTTTAAACTCAGGTTACTAAGTGCAACAGCAATTTCTCCGGTGAAAGCATAGATTGTCATGTTGTTATACTGAAAAACCTTAGATGCATGGGAAGTGGAGAAAGGACAGAAACTGTTGCCATACTTGTGCTGTATGTAAAAGTACTTAAATGACATATTATAAAAATAAAATGTGATTATTATTTTCAGGCACAAAACCATAGTATTGTAAGTATCATAATGTTGGTGCTTCCTTTACTTGTTTTTTTTTCATTGCCTTTCGGATATACTTTTTTCAGTGATCACCTGTCTCCATCTTCACTGATCCTCTGCTTCTCAAATCCATTTACGTTATGTACTCACTAATGCAGGATTTCAAAAATGTCCCCCCCAAAATGATGTGATGGAAACTCCTTTGTACCTTTTGTTGCCTTTAGCGTGAGAAAGCTTATATTCTTAACTTGTTCAGCTCGAGTCCCTTTGCCCTGCAGACATCCAGTTAAAAAGACGATAAAGATAGTGATGATTTCTGCCTTGAAGCGACGCACCAGTGACTTTTGGATTGTAAAAGAGCTTGTGAAGGTGTGAAAGTGAGAGATGCGTGCATTTAAAACTATGTTTAACTTAAGTACGTTTTCAGATAGCCTGACACCTGGCATTAATGACCAGCTTTGAAGACAGTGCTTCTTTATGAGTGTCTGTAACTTGCAGCTTCTGTGTGATTGGACTTCACCTGTAATGTACTGTTTACACGCAGGCATCCAAAAAGCTTAGTTCCATGTCATAATAACTGTGTAATAATAAGTGAATATAATGAAAGGTAATCAAGCTTCTCAGGTTGTGTAAAGTTGTGTTTTGTTTTTTGTCATTTGACTTTATTTTGATTTTTTATTGTAGTGCAGGGATCTGTTTATTATCCAAAACTCTTGGACACTATGTTGGGTTCAAGTTTTACTTTTCAGACCCTTTGTATTTCCTATTAATTAATTTATCTTTTTTTTTTTTTTTTCCACTAAAGTCATCTCCAAATTTGCCAGCTAAAACAAAATTTTCCCTGTACAATCCAAATAGATGCAGTCTGGGTCCCGGTCTTATCTCACCAGAGTTCAGAACATTGTGGACTACATGTACGTACAGCAAAATACATGAGCAAAATAAAGCACAAAGAGCTCTTAATCTGAAGTTTGATTTTGGTCTATAAAGGATATAATGGATGACCAACAAGATAACCAAGTTCAGATTTACCAGGCAACAGTAGCATGCCCTGTTGATTTATCTTCTCGTTCCATGCTTGGCGTTGGCTCAAAGAAAGTTCCTTGACATGCAAAAGTACAGTACGTATGTAAAAATGCTATGGCTTTACCCCTGAAGTATGTTGTGCTGTTATTTACTGCAGCATGTGGATCTTGTCTGTCCCACATTATGGCTCCATGTTAGAGTCTGTTCTGGGCCTTTATTATTTACGACTCTGTGCTGTGTGTGTGTGTATTTACAGTCTCCTGACCCGTAGATGACACCAGCAGGACGTCCACAGAGAGGACTAAAGGCCAGAACCCCACAACAGCCACACAGCAGCACAAGCCAGCGCTCAAAACATGGTAACAAAATCAAAACTTACTTAACAGGACACATCGGAAAAAAAAAAAGTTGTTGTATTTGTTTTACTTACAACTACATCATGTGAGTGCAAAAAGAATGATCTTTTTTGTGTAAACTGAAAATGAACTGAATTGATGAACTACTATGAAAGTTCACTATGTTTTTAAGTGTTGATTTTGTTGTAATTAAGTGCAAGTTTTTTTCTGAAACTCAAGAAAAAACAAAACAAAATTGATTTAAACACATTTCCAGGGGTTTGTGATCAATATAGCTCTGGAAAAAAACAAGTGACCACTGCATTTTTTTTCCAAAATCAGCATCTCTACATGTATTACAGCCATTCCATTCCAGCGTCTGTTGAATTCCAACACAAACACAAAAATGAGCTACTTCAGTTCTTGCACCAGGAGTGGAATAAAGTCATCCAAGAACAATAATAAGGAAAATAAGGGTTACTGCACCAAATATTGATTTCTGAACTCTTCTTAAGTGTAAACATTAGTATTATGTTGTTTTAAAATGAATTTACTCTTGTTTCTTTGCATTGTTTGAGGTCTGAAAACATGTATCTTTTTTGTTATTTTGACCATTTGTCATTTTCTACAAATAAATGCTCTAAATGATAATATTTTTATTTGGAATTTTGAGGTAAATGTTATCAGTAAATGTTAATTTTGCCCAAACACATGCGTATAAGTAGTCAAATCAGCAAAACTGATAATTTTGCAGTGGTCTCTTATTTTTTTCCAGAGCTGTAAGAGTGTTTATAGTCCTGTTTAGGAGTTTAGTGAGTGAGAAACTGAAAAAAACTGTGCGAGAGAATCATCTTGCCTGTTGTAGTTTCAATTAAGTCAGCTCTTAAAAGTGTTAAAATAAAACTTAGATTACTGTAAGTCTAACTTGAGTCACAGAGCTTCAAACAGAGTAGTGCTTTCAGTTAGCTCCACACCCCCAGGGGCCTTGATGGCATCAGCTGCAAAGGCACACCACATAGCCTTAACTTAAATTTAATAGCATGGAATTATCAAAGGATAGAAAATGATTTAAAACCCTATATCTTTATAATTATTATTTTTTTCTCCCAGCGTAATAAATATTTGACCTGTCGTTCTTCCCTCTATTCTTCCTTCTCCCTCACTACAAATAAAACAGCCTTTTATCAACTACACGTATCCTATTCTTTCTCCTCCATTATCTCTCACCCAATAACATTTCACATCACTTTGCCTGTCCCTCTTTGTGCCTTTTGGACAGATAGAGAAATGGGTGCATGTGGATCTGAGCTGCTGGATAGGCTGGCCTGTTTTATGAGCCATTAAAGTTTTATTCATCCCTGCACTGGAGCATGGGGTCACTGTGTTTTAAATAAACTACATCTTCCACGCAAAGCAAAGCGCCCCTGTATCTGCTATCCCACCCCCCTCCCACGCACTTAATGGCCTGTTTATTGTTTAATGTTTAAGTCCGACTTCATCATTCTTTCCTTTCCTGTCTCCTCGCTTTTGGATAGTGTTCAGCGGTCACAAAGTTTTGGTCATGTGGTATGTCTGTGTGTTTGTACAGTAAATTCTCAATTTGTGTTTGAATGTTCGCGAATGTGAGGTCACGGCCAGTGTATACATGCATTCTTTTGGCCTGGGATTTTGAGTGGGGCTATAGTTCACCAAGTTGGATGTGTAATGAAGAAAGATAGACATGATGTGAGTACAGACAGACTGACCGCAAGTGGACCGTAGAGGCTGACTGAATCAAAACCACTGGAGAAAGAAGCGGAGAGGTCAGGTGAAACAATGGTGTAATAAAATTTGGACAAACTGGATTTCAATGTAGTATCTTAAATCATTTGCAGTGTACATATGATCCGTTCTTATTCACTAAAACATTTTTTTTTTTACATTTCTTCAGATGCTATACTTTATTAATTGGAACAAGGCTTGTGTTGTGCAGTATTTTTAGTAGTATTAGTAGTTTGTTTGTTTGTTTTTTGTCCAAACAGCCCCCACAGTAGAGTGTTTTAAGTCTCATCTTAAGATCCACTTGTATTCCCTACCTTTTTTACATTCATATTTTATATATTATATTTTAAAATGTTATATTTATATATTTATTTATATTTTTGCTCTTATTTGATTTTATTGCTTTTATTGTCTTGACAACTAGTAAGTTAAAAAGAGTTTTTGTATTGTTTTATCTGTACAGCACTTCTGAAACTGTTTACATATGAAATGTGAAATGAAATATATCAATTGGATTTTTTAAGACTTTTTGAATTATTTATTTATAATTGTTTATTGAAGTTGAATGCGTGTCTTTTCATACCTAACCTTAAAGATAAATTTGCTGCAGAGGTTTTGTACTGGTTTATTCTGTTTTCAATGCAAAGCAAATTATCCATTTTATCTTTATTAATGAATTGCTTTTGTGTTTTGAACACTAAGCGACAACTTCAGCTTCTTTGAATGTCTTGAATGACTGCATTGTCTCTTTGTTACAGCAGGGCACATCACCACCTTCACTTTTTAACTTGGTCTTTGAACTTTTGTCATTAAATACTTAGTTGTGAAATGAGTGTACAAATGCACCAAACTAAATGTACGCTCTAGTCTCTTTGCAACTATTTTTCACTTCAACATGAAACAAAAAACTGTGGTTGAGTAGTGACTGCGCTGAGTTGCTTTTGGATGTTATGTTACAGCTGACCCTGTCCTCAACTTTGCCCCCTGACCCTGGTGTATATCTGTCATGAGAGGCAGTGCTTAACACAAAATGGAGCCTGCTTCAGAACAGAAACACAAAAAAGACTGTGAGCCGTGGAGACAGAGGGGAGAGAGAGAGGGGAGCAGGCAGCACAGAGCAACCATTTATCCTTCCTCTCCATCCCCGAACTACTGCTGCCTCTTCCTCTGCTCCTCTTCTTTTGTTTGGCCCTTTCATCCAGGCTCTCTGTGGTCCATGGACGCCCGGGATACACCACAGGTACAAGGACTGGGGGAGCAACAGCGGGACTCTGACTTTTGTGAGATGGAGCTTTAATGAGAACAGGCGGAGACCAATGTATGTAAATGAGATGCGTGGGGGGGCACAGAGGGGAACGTAGGGGGACGTGAAGAGGCCCGGAGGAGAGCGCTTTTGGCCGGGGTCCCGCTGAGATCCACACTGCCACAAGAGCTTCGCAGGTCAGACCAACAACAACCAAACGCCTCCTCCTCCTCCTCCTCCTCCACCTTCTTTCCTTGTAGAACAGAAGATAGAGGCACATTGTCTTGTTATAGATTTCTGAATTGATGTTTTTCTATTTGCTTCTGTTGGCATTCAGGTGATACAAGTGGAGGTTTTAGAAATGTCACGTGTCATTTGCAGCAGAGGGTTTTAATTATGCTCATATTAGTCATGGTTATTAATAAAGAATTAATGAATGGTGACACCTCATTTTACCCCAAAAGGTGATGTTTACTCCCATAAAGACTGCACTTTAATAATGATTTGTGCAATTAAATTCAGCCAGTTGAAGCTTTAAGGATTGTTTTAAACATTATTCATTGTATTTTTCATTTATGCGTTCCTGATTAATTGTATTAATTTGTAGGTAAAATATAGCATATATATTTCATGCATAGAGGCTAACCAATTATTTGAAGGTTTTATTGGGCAATGCATGACATATTTCACAAAATAAATGAGAAAAAAAAAATCATAAAAAACGCAATACTTAACTCTTTAATTTTTGGCTTTTGCTTATTTTATTTGAATATTCTACCTTGTTATATTTTGCCTATAGGCCCAGTTAGTATTTGTAGATTTCACACTTCATTTAAACGTTATTTACAATGAATGACATCACTTTTAATTGCTCATTTTTGATGATTTTCGTTTCCCCTGCCTCTCCAGTTTGCTTACGCTGTCCTCTTTCTGCAGCAGGAGCGCTTCTCTTCGTCTTTACACTTCACCCTCTCCACAGCCGCGGCAAAACAAAATCCACACACGAATAAAATGTCGGGTCGAGCCGCGCGTTTGCTCCTCCGCGATCTCCTTTTCCGTTAACTAAAGGTCGTGACGCGCGCTCCGGCAGCAGCGGTAATGGAGACCCGGGTTATTTCACCGCCTCTTGTTTTCTTACGGACCAAATCAAAGCACAAGACGGGAGGTAAAACACGGAGAAAAGGCGAGAAAGAGAAAGGAGAGTGGCACCTGATGATGTCGACTGTGACACGTGTTAATTGCCGCTCAGCTCTCCTCATTAGGGAGTCGCAAATGATTTTAACGCTCCGGGCCACGGCGCCTTGTTTGCTTTGGTAAAAGAAGACGAAAAAAAAGAAAGGGACTGGCCCTGACAAGAAACCGCAACACGCAATTGATATAAGGGCACGACGGCTTGGGAAAAAAAAAAATATATACATACATAATAGGCCTAATAAAAAATAAAAACATCCAAAAACATGTACAATTACGCACCTTAAAATGAGAAAAGTCATTTGTAAAATGGCCCCCAAAATAAAACATATTAACGCATAAGACACCCTATTCTAAATGATTTCATTGTCACTATATATGATTCAAAATAACTGTAAATCACATTTTAAACAATAATATGTGATGTATTTTAATGTGTTCCAATAAAAAATAGGCAAGTGTTAATATTGTTTAATCAATAATGCTATGTTGTCTGATCAAATTGTTTTATAATTGCTTCATCTTAGTTTCACCACCGTCCAAAAATCATACCCAAAAATTAAATATTTGACGATTGAAGATCTCAGCCCTGGAGAGGAGGGTTTAACTGGCCTTTAGCTGCTCTCCACTTACCTGCATGGTCAATTACAAAGCCTTTGTCCCACTCCTTGCTTTGGGTCGCCAGTTGTTTATGACACCAGTAATGGCTGTAATTGTTATTGTTGAGATTACCTGTCAAGTGGAGCTGTGCACAGCCCTGACGAGGCCTGACAGAGGGTGAAGGGGACAGATTGGGTGCTGCACGTTGGGCGTGCGCTGGTGGGGTGTGTGGGTGATGGGGAGAACAGGTCCTGATGACTTCTCCATTGATAATCAGCCTCCTCGCGGCCTCTGAGATAATTCAGCTGTCAATGGCTCCTATAGGGTCCAGCCTCAGCACCCCGACCCCAGCTGGACCCCCACATTTGGACAGAGAAGATGAGAGTCTACTTCTGTCTGCTTCATGTGATCTTATGTGAGGATAGGATGAAAAATATTTTTGGAAAGCAATTCAAGCTTTAACTGTTAATATTGAGGCTTAGACCATGCAAAAATCTTTTTTTTTCTTGTCTTATTTGTATTTATTTTTGATTTTATTTTATAAATGATCGTTATTGTACTTTAACATATAGGATACTTATTCATTTCACAGCTTTGTATTCACTATGGTGAAATAAAATAAATGTAATACCAATATTGTGTTTTGTAATTTTTATTATCACATATAAAATATTTGTCATCTTTTAATTTAGTTCAGTTTAGTTTAGTTGATGAAGTATGGGGCAATTCCTTTTGGGCACATTAGTGTTTACAGTCAGTACCATCAAGTTGTTCAATCCAAAACTCTTTCTAATATTTATTCTTGAAAATACCACATTTCTTCCCTGTAAACAATTTGTGATGATTCTGCAGACTGAACGTTTTGCAACAAATCTAAAATTTTCCAGGCCACTTGTTTAAAATGCTTCTTTAATTTGACTTTTAATGGAGCTGATAAAAATGTTAATGTGTGTTTGCATGAGCTGGCCCCTCCTGATTCTTGCGGGGACGCTGTTACGTTTCTAGACCCATGTGCATCATAAAGAGGGCAGCAGTGGTTAAAATGGCACCAGGCAAATCACCTTTTGAATGGTTTGGAAGCAGCTATCATGTCATCCCTGAGAGGCCTGTCTTTATCAATGATAGTGGCTGGTATGTGCACGGGAGGTGAGAGGGAGGGAGGGGAAACTGTTGTAGATTTGGACAGCTCTGGTCCCTGGGTACAGACTGTGAGATGTGTATTCCTCTGTTACAGTTGGTCTACTGGGAGCGAGTCACAAAGGAAACTCAGAAGTTCTCGCAATCTCCCCACACCAAACTGTTATTTTACATATTATATTTGCTCATATGAAATAATGAATTGCAATAAATTATAAAGGCCCTTACCTAACCTTACTTTGACATGGACTGAATGATATTTGCTTATCTACAATCTGATCATTTGTCAATATTTTTTCCCCAGCCAAAGATATGTTTTTTACAATATTTATGACCAACTTTGTCTGCGAAAAACATTATTTGATTTAGAAATCAACCGTTTTTTTCATGATGTCGATACCGATTATTTAGAATCCAGAGCAATGGCCAATAAGATCTGCCAATATTTTTGTGCCAGTTTAGATTATTTTCCTTAAATTATGTCATTTACATTTACTACAAACTCACCCACAGCCCTTTTTTTTTTTAAACCACACATCATTAAGAGAGCTGTGTATAGTCATGAACTGTTAATATGAAGCTTTGTGTGTGTATTTTAGGCAATATCGACTTGTGCTGGAGATTTCAGGCCAATATCCGATAAATAAATAATTAATCATCTCTAATATTTATTATAAACCAATATGCTTTTCCAGGAGGGATGCTTAAAATGCTTAAATGTTATTAGGAAGTTTGTATTCATATCAAAAATAACCTTTTTAAAATATTGGACTCATAAAAGCAGATTTTCCCAGACGCTCCAATCTTACCCCCTCAACATCACTGTCACTGTTTTGGCTCAGCTGCCTTACGTCACTCTCCACAGCCCATAAATCAAAAACAGGTGCCCCCATAGCCTGGCGTCCTCCCTCTCTGCCTGGACCACACCATCACCAGTACTACGCCTCACCACATCACCACCAGAACCTCACCAAGAAACCCATATCGACTCTCACCCGCTCACTATCGCTATTCAAATAAGCCTTGGACTCATTTCTTATTCAGATGATAGCATTAGGCCTTTGCCCATTTATCACCTGATATGGAAGTTGAGGTTATAAACAATGCCATTCATTATCTTGAGCCAGATGCAGCAACTGTTGATTAAGGGGCTTTGAATGTAACGGCACACACAAGCATACACACACACACACACACGCACACGCTCACACACACACAGATGGGTGGACATTAGGAGAGGAGAGAGAGGCCATCTGAATAGGCTGGAGGGACATTAACAGGCAACAATGATTGATATTTTGCAGCTCGGGCTTTTTAATGGTATTGTTATTCCACAGAGTTATACCCCGGTCCTCCCCACACGCCCCGTCCCGCAGACAAATGGAGGTGTAATAATGAATAGAAATTATCCTGATTATTTTTGGTGGAAGTAGAGGTGTGGGTGTAAAAGGGGAGATTGGGGAGCACAGTGATTCATTATCTAATGTAGAGCTTAGTCAGCAGTGGATTTTTTTTTTTGTGTGTGTGCAGGAGAAATATAGAAAACAGTTAAATGGCGGAAATGCCTTTAATTAAGTCTGCTAACAATGGCACTGGATTTAACTGTGAGTAAAAAACTGTGTACTTAACAGTATTTTTTAGAAATGGCTTACCTATGCAGAACTAATGTACATTTGGGACATAATATTTGAACTCTGGCATATTTTTTACTTACCATTTTTTGTTATACATTATTTATAAATAGCTAGATATTAAACTATTTAATATGCACTGGATTAAATAATTAGTTTAAATAGACCTATATTTTTTTTTCTGTTTTTTATTTTCCAATGACCAAATATGTATTTTTATTATTATGAAATATTCTTGTTTATTGATAGATTTGATTTGAAAATGTTTACCTTTGTAACCTTTTTTGCTTTGGATTGATCCTGGACCAATGAAGCTCTCCACTGTCTCACTGGGTTCAAAACGATTGTTGATTTATTAATAATGACCCAGTTCTTCGCACCACTGGATAATGACATTCTATGGATGAAGCTCATTTCTGTGCAGACTACCTGTTGTTTTTTATGTTAAAAAAATCCATCCTAAAATTTGCTTTGTTGCTTGTTTCTTCGCTGCTATTTCTTTATCCTTGGGGTTTTTGACTCCTCAAACCCAGTAACATTTTTCATGATTTTTCCCCCGATACATTGGCCTTTCTCTTTGAAAGATCCCAGTGTGAACGTGTCATTACAACATTCATGAGCAGTGTCTTTGGCTGTGCTGTGCCCATGTGAAGAGCGGAGGTGGATGGGGCCCAAAGCCGTGATTTGATGTGAGGGTCCAGCTTGTCCAGAGCAGTTGTGTTTATGACTCACTCGTCTGGCACCTGCTGCTGAGTCCTGTTGCCAGGACAGCCTCACATGTATGTGTATACGCAGATACTTCACCAATGGTGTCCATTTAAGTACTGAGCCATCAAAGCATCATCTTTATGACTTCACAATGGAGGTGCAGGACTAGCGTTCATATGTTTTATTCTAAATACATTTGAAATAACTGCATGCTGATTTATTGGTTACACATGATAGCTGTTTTAAAAAAAAAGACTTGTCTGCAATAAGTAACAATACTAGTAACACATTTAAACAAGTCATTTATTACAGTCAGTTATTACCATATATTATTTTTTCTTATTAATAAATGGGAAGATGTTGGAAATGTGAACATTTGATGCATTAAAGTGACTTAAAATGTCTCTTTTCCTCATGTACGATCATCTCTTCAGTTAGAACTACAGTGTACAATACTTATTTTATCACTATGGAAGTTGACAATTCTTTGCACCAATCGCTCATGCTTGAAGACACGCCATCCTTTTTGGTTAAATCAGGGCCTCAGTGTATCTTAATACTTCACTGTCTGTCACTTTCAGGTTTCTGTGAAGACCACCATTTTCCTCTCTCTCCATCCTCCTCCTCCTCCTCCTCCATACCATTGTGCAGTGCATCATCTCGGGGTTCTCCTAGGGGTGTAATGGTGTGATGCCTGTTCCACTCTTACTATAATCAGGGCCAGATGGAGCCAGCGATGGGCTGATGGAAGGAGGAGGGTGAGGAGGGTGAGGAGGGCGGAGGATTGGGTTTGGTCCTTGCACTGTCTTAGAACGCGGGGAGCTGTCAACCCTACGGGGAGAGAGGAATTCTCCAGCAATAAAATAAGGATTTATCACCACTCCACTACAGAGGAAGAAAGGGGAGAGGGTGGAGGAAAAATGGCCGCCGAGATGGAGGATAGTGAGAAGGTGTAAGTGACGAGCAAGACTGTAAGAGTTGGAGGAGGCAATCTGTTGGACTGAGCTGCAAAAACTGGACTGTGTTGCTGACGTTCCAGGAGCACCTTTATTGTTCCAGGTGGACCATAGATGGAAGAAACCAGTCGCGTTTTTATGATGTCATAACTCTGTGCCTTTTATGGAGATCTAAATAGTATCTTTGCGGTGAATACGTTTGAGTTTATGCTTCAAATACAGTGATTAAAGGTGCACTATGCAATGATTAAACATAGATACAAGCATCTGTGGAAGGCGATCCTCTCCAGAAGTGAAAACAGAACTGTAACACTGGTCTACAAGAAAAATGCTTCTGGAACAAAAGTAGTGAAATTTTTCTTGGTTTAGGTCACTAATAAAGAAAAAGTAAGTCAGAAGTGCTGATTAGCTATAGTTTCCAAGATACAGTATTGGGTCAAAATAGGAAATTTATCCAAAATAAGGCAAAAACAGTAGTTTATCAGAAGGTACAGTGTGTCTACAAGCAACCAGTTCTATCTGAAAGCCTGTCTGCACATTTCAATACATTCATTTTAATATGTCTTAACGTATATCAATATATATAATATATGTATTATTATTATATCATTACATATCTTGAATACATTAGCTAACCAGCACAGTTATCAATTGATTTTCAGGTCATCTTATCAATATAAATGAGATTCAGACACTTTTATCTCAGAAGCAGATTGAGTTCAAAAATTTGTAGACCAGTTTAATTTAATAAATGCTAGACAGATAAGTTTAATGCCATATGTTGATCATTACAGGTAAGATTATAGTGTACTTTTAAGATTATAGGTTTAATTTATACTAGCAAGATTATTATTTTTACCAGGCTTGACTGGAGACAATGTTGATAATGATGAGATATTCAGCATCAGCATCGTATAATGTTACAGACACTTGAAACTACAGAAACGCTAAATATACTGTAGTTTCAAATTACAATCTTGCAACAACAATTTCCATCCTCAAGTCTTAGACCATTATACTGTAAATTCACTGGATCATAGCAGGAAGATCTTGCCTGAACGTGTAGAGCCGATCAGATTATTTCTCTGGTGCAGCCCAAAACAAGAGCCGAAGACGAGGACGTAGGGACAGAGTTAAAGATGGACAGCTATGCGATGCTGCCCGCTGCTCACATTCTTCCTCCCTCTCTTTCTCTCTGTCTCTGACCATCTGCACTGTTCAAAGACCCTGCATCTGTCCACATTAATGCCCTCTCCCAGTTCATCTGATGGAGTTTGGGGCAGAAAGACTTGGTCCTCCCCTACTGGGCCAAATGAACCTGCTAAAACAAGGCACTCTCCACAATCGGCTGTGTAATTGAAACCAGAATGTGGAGCATTTGATAAATTGCTTGACCTCGCAGGAATGTTAAGGCTGTAAATTTTTAGTGCGTTCTGGGCCATGCAGAGGTGCGCCGAGTGTACCTAAAGAAAACCTCCATTTGTGTCTGTGTTAGGAGAATCAAAAGCAGAACCCCCTTTTATTATTTCAGAATGTAATGGCTTTCCAGGCATGTACAGTTGGAGTTGATGCAATGTTCATAGTGGAGAAGTTTGAAATTTGGGGTGAGATAAACATAGCTGTGATGTGCTTACTTGAAGAGCGTTGGGAAACACAGGAGGTCGTGCAAACCTGACACTGAAGAGACAGTCCAGCTGAGCTCAGACTTATGATATGTTTTTAATATGGCAGAATATGGCAGGAGCTCAGGTCTGTGTTTTGTTACAATCTCACGAAACAGTGTTTATCTGCTGTGAGGACCAAATGTGACACTGACCATGAAATGCGCGTTTTATATGCTATTTAAAAATCTATATACTTTACAAAACAATTAACTATATAAACTGAACCAATTCATCACCAACAAGGGATGCACCAATCCAATACTGGTGTCTGATATTGGCACTGATACTGAAAAATGTGTTTGTATCGGCTTCCAAATATCGGTTCATTTGATATCCTGGTTATACAGACTTATTGGTCATATTTGGCCCACAAAGTCTGGGCTGTTTGACTTTCTATTTACACAAAGTTTTTCTGTTCTGTTATTTGAGATATAAATAACAGCTCCATAACACATTTGGATCAGTTCTGTCTTATTTTATTTTTGTTTAAAGGAAATAAATACTGTTTTCAGTCGCTGCACTGGAATCAGTTAATACCAGAACTGAAAAAGGATCGGTGCATCCCTACTTTACAAAACTATAATTGTATACGTCATTATTTGTTTGTATTCATTATTTAGAAACTGTGCTACTAATTTTACTTTTTTCAGTTGGTGGTTCATAGTTCATGTTTTGTATTTTATTGTGCTTTGATCATAACTTGAATTTCAGCTGATTAATAACTTAAAGGTGCAATATGAAACTTCTGATGGATGGTCTGCAACCCGCTTGTCTCCATGGAGATGATATTGGAATGTTCCACAGTATGACATTAAATCTTTGGCGACAAGCAGATAACACCCCCAGAAAAAAATAAAATAAAATACAGATCAGATCTTTGGACGGTCGATTCTGCTCACGTTAAGAATTCATTCTTCTTCCTTTCTTTTTGAGCAATATGAATACTGTAACCGAATAAACATAGCATAAATTTAATAGGCCGACCATACCATGGAACATTTCAGGCGAAGCAGTAACACAAGCAGACAAGCAGGTGGTGGACCTTGCGCCAGTAAAGTTACTTTGACTATTATGCTGTATGAATTAATCTGGAATAGATTTAGCCCTGAATTGAGTAAATTTAGCACAGAAATGAACAAATTGCACTATTTTTTTTTACAGTGTACGTCGCATTTCTCGACAGAGTTTTGTAATTTTGACCCCAAGTGTGGTTTAGACTAGAGTGATGTTATGTTATATACTGTGTATGTGACGACTACCCATAACTCAACCAACCATGACACTTTTTAACTTTATTTAAATTGACGGCAAAGCAAAATCAAGCCCAAACGGTGACTTAAAATGGTTCATTAAGCAAAGACCAAAACACAGTGAAAAATGTAAACTTGGCTTGTATGAATGCTTGCGTATGTGAGCGGCCCTGGAGCTGTGGAGAACCCAGAGGGCACGTTCAGGTCAGCCCAATGTAAACATAGACCTCCACACGATTTATGATGTTTGCTGGCTGCTAAGAAGAGGGGCCTGCACATTCTCACAATCATAATTGCTTTTAGCAGCTTTTCAATCAGACCGACTTTGTCCACATTGTTTTTTTTTTTTTTTTTTTTCTTCACCTCTCATTTCTCCTGCTGTCGTCAGGAAGGCCCTTACGCTGTGTGACGGTAGCTGTGACTCCATGTAAGCGAAGGCATCAACCTCCATGCTGTTTCTTTTTGGGGGGTTTTCGCGAAGCATTTGTGTAATTAAAAACAGACAGACTCAAGGAGGTTCTCTGACATAGGCTGTGGTGGTGATGGAGCAGGGAAACCCCACTCACACATGTGCACATCTGGTCCAGTGCGGTCTCACCAAACTCTGCCCCCCCACTCTGCTGTTGACAGTCGTTACCTGTGCCCCGGCGGACCCTTGCTGCCCCAAGATAAAACAACCTCTATCCCTGAGCCAGACGCATAAATTTCACTCTCTCTATTTTCCAAAATAGCTTTTAATTTTACAAGTTTTACGGCCTCAATATTAAGTGCATATGTTTTACAAGACAGCGTGTCCTTTGCCTCACCCCTCAGGTTCACTGGGAGGGTTGTTCTGAAGACTTCTAAAGAGAAAAAAAAACACATAAATTGGTGCAACAAGAGCCAGAAAAGGTTTTTCTTATCTTTCCCTACTGGCCCATGTAAAATTATGCTGTAGTAATTTATTGAATATAGAAAAAAATAACTACATCTTGTACATCTTTGGACCATGTGTGTGTGAATTTTACGCAGCTTATGTTTTGTCTTTGTGTTTTTTGTTTATCTTTTTCATTTTAGTTTCATGAATTTTTTGAAAAGGCTAGAAAAAAAAATCATAATTTCAACAAAATAGTTTTTTCAAGTGTGTTTAGTCTGAAAGATGTCTTGATTGGAGATATGAACCAAGAAGATTAATACCGCAAATATGACTTTTTTTTTTACCACTGTGAGATAGGATGAACAGGTTTCCTATCCTAGTTTATCTCAGTTTATTTCTAGTCACATAAGAAACTGCAACTTACATGTGGCTATAAAGCTGCATAGGATCAAAACCTGCAGAAGCAAATGCGAGTGTGCCCACTGCCATCTCCACAGACGCATAAAAACATACTTTTGTTTAACTTATTTGGTTTTAGACTTGCACGTTGTGTTCATACTTTTGCCCAGTGGTGGGACATAACAAAGTAGAAGTAGTGAGGCACTGTACTTAAGTAAAAATTCAAGGTGTCTGTACTTTACTTACATTTACATTGTACTTTACTTACATTTACATTGTACTTTACTTACATTTACATTGTACTTTTTCATTTTACAGTGGATACTTTTTACTTTTACTTCAGTACATTTCAGAGCAGGTCTCTGTACATTCTACTTCACTACATTTTTGAACAGGACTAAAAAGAAGTATTTTTTATAAGAGTTTGAGACGTGCTGAAAAGGCTGAAGGTTTATTTTGAACACATCTGTAATTTGATATATACAAAAGAGCTGGATTTAATTGTTTTCTGTAATTGTTTCTCTTTAAGTATTCTAAAACTGGCAATACTTTTACTTAAGATGTTTTTTTCATGTGATACTTTTACTTGAGTATTCTTTTTTTTTTGCTCTGGTATCTGTACTTTTACTTAAAGGTGTATTGTGTAAATTTCCTGGTGGAGGGTCCCTCAGATGCTTTTCTCCATGGAGATGTTATTGTTTGTCTGGAATGTTTCACAGTATGGCATTAAACCTTTCTAACTTCATGGAGCTCAAACCCGACTAAGTGAAGCTCCTGCTCACAGTCAGAATGCCTGTTTCTTCCAGGTATTTTTGAGCTCTAAAACTCAATTGCTTGAATAAATGTAAAGTACATCTGTTTAATGTCATACTGTGGAACATTCCAGGCAAGGCAGTGACATAACCATAGAAACAAACAGGTGACGGACCCTGAAACAAAAAGTTACAGAATGCACCTTTAAGTAACAAAACCGAGCGCTTCTTCCATCACTGCTTCTGTCTGTGTACATGTGTGGAGCTGACCCCTGAGTGACCTCTCCCCTCTCTCTCCCCTCTCTCTCCCCCCTCTCTTCCTTCTCTCGCCCCTCTCTCTCCAGTCTCTCATCCCTCTCTCGCCCCTCTCTCTCCCCTCTCTCTTCCCTCTCTCTCCCCTCTCTCGCCCCTCTTTCTCCACTCTCTTGCCCCTCTCTCTCCCCCTCCCTCGTCCCTCTCTCTCCCTCTCTTGTCCCTCTTTCTCCCCTCTCTTGCCCCCTCTTCGTCCCTTTCTCATCCCTCTCTCGCCCCTCTCTCTCCCCTCTCTCTCCCCTCTCTCGTCCCTCTCTTGCCCCTCTCTCGTCCACTCTCTCGCTCCTCTCTTGCCTCTCTCTCGCCTCTCTCTCCCCTCTCGAGTCTCTCTCTCATCCCTCCCTCGCCCCTCTCTCGTCCCTCTCTCTCCCTCTCTCATCCCTCTCTTGCTTCTCTCTTACCCCCTCTCTCGTCCCTCTCTCGTCCCTCTCTCGTCCCTCTCTCGTCCCTCTCTCGTCCCTCTCTCTCCCCTCTCTTGCCCCTCTCTTGTCCCTCTCTCTCCCTCTCTCATCCTTCTCTCGCCCCTCTCTCGTCCCTCTCTCATCCTCTCTCTCTCCTCTCTTGCCCCTCTCTCGTCCCTCCCCTGTTCCTCTCTTATCCCTCTTTCTCCCTCTCTCTCTCCTCTCTTGTCCCTCTCTTGCCCCTCTCTTTCGCCTCTCTCGTCCCTCTCTCGTCCCTCTCGTCTCTCTCTCTCATCCCTCTCTCTCCCCTCTCTCATCACTCTCTCGCCCCTCTGTTGTCTCTCTCTCGTCCCTCTCTCGTCCCTCTCTCGCCTCTCTCTGTCCCCTCTCTCTTCCCTCTCTCGCCCCTCTCTCGTCCCTCGCCCCTCTCTCGTCCCTCTCTCATCTCTCTCTCATCCTTCTCTCATCCCTCTCTCATCCCTCTCTTATCCTCTCTCCCCCTCTCTCGTCCCTCTCTCATCCTCTCTCTCTCCCCCTCTCTTGCCCCTCTCTCGTCCCTCTCTCGTTCCTCTCTTATCTCTCTTTCACCCCTCTCTCACCCCTCTCTTTCCCCTCTCTCGTCCCACTCTCGTCCCTCTCTCCCCCTCTCTCATCCCTCTCTCACCCCTCTCTTGTCACTCTCTCGTCTCTCTCTTGTCCCTCTCTCTCCCCTCACCCGTCCCTTTCTCGTCCCTCTCTTGTCCCTCTCTCGCCCCTCTCTTTCATCTCTCTCTCGCCCCTCTGTTGTCCCTCTGTTGTCCCTCTCTCATCCCTCTCTCGCCTCTCTCTGTCCCCTCTCTCGTCCCTCTCTCTCCCCCTCTCTCTCCCCTCTCTCTTGTCCCTCTCTCATCCCTCTCTTGCCCCTCTCTGTCCCCTCTCTCATCCCTCTCTCGCCCCTCTCTTGTTCCTCTTTTGTCCCTCTCTCGTCCCTCTTTCACCTCTCTCTGTCCCCGCTCTCGTCCCTCTCTCTCCCCTCACTCGTCCCTCTCTTGTCCCTCTCTCGTCCCTCTCTCATCCTCTCTCTCCCCTCTCTTGCCCCTCTCTCGTCCCTCCCCTGTTCCTCTCTTATCCCTCTTTCTCCCCTCTCTCTCCTCTCTTGTCCCTCTCTTGCCCCTCTCTTTCGCCTCTCTCGTCCCGCTCTCGTCCCTCTCTCTCTCCTCTCTCATCCCTCTCTCTCCCCTCTCTCATCTCTCTCTCGCCCCTCTGTTGTCTCTCTCTCGTCCCTCTCTCGTCCCTCTCTCGCCTCTCTCTGTCCCCTCTCTCTTCCCTCTCTCTTCCCTCTCTCGCCCCTCTCTCGTCCCTCTCTCATCCCTCTCTCATCCTTCTCTCCCCTCTCTCGTCCCTCTCTTATCCTCTCTCCCCCTCTCTCGTCCCTCTTTCATCCTCTCTCTCCCCTCTCTTGCCCCTCTCTCGTCCCTCTCTCGTTCCTCTCTTATCTCTCTTTCACCCCTCTCTTTCCCCTCTCTTGTCCCACCCTCGTCCCTCTCTCACCCCTCTCTTGTCCCTTTCTCGTCCCTCTCTTGTCCCTCTCTCGCCCCTCTCTCTCCCCCCTCCTTCATCTCTCTCCCCCCCCTCTGTTGCCCTCTCTTGTCCCTCTCTCATCCCTCTCTCGCCTCTCTCTGTCCCCTCTCTCGTCCCTCTCTCTCCCCTCTCTCTCCCCTCTCTTGTCCCTCTCTCATCCCTCTCTCGCCTCTCTCTGTCCCCTCTCTCGTCCCTCTCTCTCCCCTCTCTCTCCCCTCTCTTGTCCCTCTCTCATCCCTCTCTCGCCTCTCTCTGTCCCCTCTCTCGTCCCTCTCTCACCCCCTCTCTTGTCACTCTCTCGTCTCTCTCTTGTCCCTCTCTCTCTCTCACCCATCCCTCTCTTGTCCCTCTCTTGTCCCTCTCTCATCCCTCTCTTGCCCCTCTCTGTCCCCTCTCTCATCCCTCTCTCGCCCCTCTCTTGTTCCTCTTTTGTCCCTCTCTCGTCCCTCTTTCGCCTCTCTCTGTCCCCGCTCTCGTCCCTCTCTCTCCCCTCACTCGTCCCTCTCTTGTCCCTCTCTCATACCTCTCTCATCCCTCTCTTGCCCCTCTCTTGCCGCTTTCTGTCCCCTCTCTCATCCCTCTCTTGCCCCTCTCTTGCCCCTCTCTGTCCCCTCACTCATCCCTCTCTCATCCCTCTCTTGCCCCTCTCTCGTTCTTCTTTTGTCCCTCTCTCGTCCCCCTCTCGTCCCCTTTCTTGTCCCTCTCTCGTCCCTCTCTTGCCCCACACATGTTTTAGTGGCTTACTCAGATACTCAGAAACAGGCTGGACACGACCGCCTGATTTCTCTTTCAGCAACACATTTTTACATTTCATCAGCACGACCAGGCATGAGATCATCCGCAATCAACTCCCCGAGACAAAGTGTGAGAAAATGGGACTTATAAAAACACGGGGTCCAACATTAAACATTTGTTACGCTGTAATGTGTAGGTTAGAGAACAGTTAGAGTCTGTACGCTTGTCACTGATGATGAGGAAGGGCTTGTTAAGAAGCACACTTTGCACCATGACTTTTACATAGACTTTTTACACAGACTACTCATGATATTATTCAGGATTTAAGATTTAAGATTGTATTGTCATTATCATAGACTATGTTACTTTTCAAAGTAATGTGCAGAGGAAGTATGCATGAGTAAAACATGTAGGATCAGCAATTAAAAGATGAGCTTGGCAAATGAAAAAAATATGAAATAAAACCACATAGTAGATATTATTATTATTATTATTATTATTATTATTATTAGTAGTAGTAGTAGTAGTAGTAGTAGTAGTAGTAGTAGTAGTAGTAGTAGTAGTAGTAGTAGTAGTAGTAGTAGTAGTAGTAGTAGTAGTAGTATTGTTGTTGTTGTTGCTGCTGCATTATGACAAATGCATTTTTTGGTTGTCAAGATAAATTTATTTATTTTAAACAAGGACAGTGCAGAAAACATTCATCTAAGATCTGCATTTACAAAAAGCGCATTTAACAACAACATTTCATAATTAAACATTCATTAAAAATTCATTAAGACTAATTCCCAAAAATGATCAAATAATCAAATTCATCTTTATCTTCGAAAAAATACTCCCAATTCATTGTTATCAATATCCTCTAAAATGTACACTTATCAGATTCATCATAACTTTTTTCCATTGTATTTATTTCTATATTTATATCCCTTTTATAATAATCAATGATAACTAAATTCTTTGCCGTATTCCTCTTTGATTCTTCACCACAAAAAAGATGTGCACGATGGAGCCAAGGCCTGTATCTGATTGAGCTTATGAGGTGAGATGACTGACTGCCGCTGTCTCCAAGCAGAATGCGTCCATTTATAACTCCGCTGTTATCTGACAGAGGAATATTTGTGTTTGAGGTTCAGGATGGAGAAAGAACTGAGATGTGGAAGAAAATGCGTTTTGTCTTATTTTGAGTTTAGAAAAAGGGGGAATCACGTTGTTCTGATGAGTTTAGTAAAATTGACAATATGAAGATCTATTTTTTGTTCTTGTGACATTCATGGTTCTTTTAACAAATTCTGTCAATTCTAGAGGGCACCAGTACAAATCATCATCCTACCTCAGGCAATGATTTCATTTATTTTGGAAAAATAAAAAGATGGTGGAGTTTTTGTTATTTAGAGTTTATTGAGTCTAGTCAGCTGATGGCTCATGTGCCTCAAACCACAAAGTAATCACTAAGTCCTTTCATGAAAGTAAACAGGAAGTTATGCATACTTTTACAAGATCCATTGGAGTAGTCAAAATAAACAATAACACAAAAGCCTGTGATCTTTTGCACATTAGCAGAGCAGGCAATTCTCAACTCTACTGAACTGCATGGAGACAAATAGTGCCATATGTGGACGTAACTTATTTTTCAGAACTTGCTGATGCCTTCTCATTATCTCAGTGGTCAGGAGATGACAACACAGCTGTTCTGGTATTTCTATGTTTTATTTTTACTTGTACATATACATTATTTATACCTTATTGACAGCAGACTGTGTTTGCTACTTATTTTTTTGAATTTATTATTACCATTTTATATTTTTTTCTCTTATTATATTATATTGTGAAGTGTGAGCTACTGTGTCCAAATAATTTCCCTTGTGGATCAATAAAGTTTGTTTAAGTCTAACTCTAAGTCTGGTTCTATATGTATATTTATATTAAAGTCATTTAAGTTGCAGAAGTAAAAGTTTTACTATCCTCCTGGGACCCGAGGTACGGAAGTTGACAGAGGCCATATTCATAAGCAATATTTTTTCTTCCTTGTTATCCCGAGATAATGAGATATTTAATTCAAGATCTCGAGAAAACAACACAATTAATTTGTGATCTCGAGAAAACAAAACAATTATTCCGTGACCTCAAGAAAACAACTGAAACGTCACATTATGACTTCGGGGCTATTTCTCATTCTGAATAGACGTGTTTTTGGTCATTAGAATGTCTGGAATAATAATCGATCAGCTGATAAGGCAATATTTTGATCAGGGGGAGATTGCATTACATCTTTTAATTCGGGATAATTTCAAGATTAGTCCTCCTAACAGTTTTGTTTTCTCTCGATCATGGAATAACTCTTTGTTTTCTTGAGATCACAAATTAATTGTGTAATTTTCTTGAGATCTTGAGTTATTAAGGTGGAAATTTGTTTTGTGATTTTCTATTTGGAGGTAAATGAACACCTTAGCACTTACATTTTGTTAATTTTATTTTTATTCATAATGTTGTATCATCTCTGTAATGGACTGTAAATAGTGTTAAATCCATGTGAAGTTAACAACCTAACAAAAAACTTTTTTTTTTTTTGTGATGACCAAAATCTTTGACAAGCTTCTACAGTCGCCTCAAAAAGTTTTTAGACTCCCTTTTAATGTATTTTTAATTTATTTTTTAATCATAGTGCAGCCACAAACTAGTTTATCTCAAAACACTTAAAAGATCGACTGGTTAACTCAGTGCCCACTATAAAGGACACAAATGAATGGTCCGGGTCTCAGGAGGTTATTATATCATTTTCTGGAGGTGGCACATCACCTGCATGACTCCATGGAAATAAAAAAGAGAGTTAAAGAGTCAGGTTTGTGGAGATGCAAGCCCAACCACAGGATATTTTTTCATTTAAAAATATATATAAACAACCAACCTAAAGGAAGGACAAATGATTATATTTTGATAAAAGGAGAAGTTCAATTTGTCAACTGGACAAAGTTTGTTTGGTTGAAGACGTTTCGCTGCTCATCCGAGAGACTTCTTCAGTTCTGGTTCTAGTGCTGGTTAGTCCCTGTTTATATCTAGCTGCAGGGAGGTGCTCACTACCCTGGAATCATTCTGAAACTATCTCAACTAATTTGTATCTTTTGTTTCCCTGGCGTCTCGTTTAGCATCTCTATTTAGCCCTATGAGGAGCTCACTGCTCTGAAATAGCTCTGAAACTATCCCCTCATTTGTTCCTTTTGTTATTCGAACCCACAAACACTTTAAGACAAAAACTCGTCCACCCAAAGGACAAAACACCGAGCCACAAACAAAGCAATGTGGTCTACTCCATTCAGTGTAGTGAAGACTGCAGTGAGCGCTACATTGGAGAAACCAAGCAGCCTCTCCACAAGAGGATGTACCAACACAGACGGGCGTGCCAAAGTGGACCGTCATCTGCCGTTCATCTTCACCTAGAAGCCACGGGCCATTCTTTTGAGGACAGTGAAGTTCAGATCTTAGCCAGGGAAAAGAACTGGTTTGAGAGGGGAGTGAAAGAGGCAATTTTTGTCAAAAAAGAGAATCCGTCGTTAAACAGAAATGGGGGAGTTAGACATAACTTGTCTCCCATTTATAATTCGATTCTTAAACCAAGTCATAACAGACGGGAAAAAAACATTAGGGCAGACGAGTCAGGGACAGAAGGGTGGAGACGGTCTGTAGTCTGAATACAGATGCTAAATATTCGAATAACAAAAGGAACAAATGAAGGGATAGTTTCAGAGCTATTTCAGAGCAGTGAGCTCCTCATAGGGCTAAATAGAGATGCTAAACGAGACGCCAGGGAAACAAAAGATACAAATTAGTTGAGATAGTTTCAGAATGATTCCAGGGTAGTGAGGTCCTCCCTGCAGCTAGATATAAACAGGGACTAACCAGCACTAGAACCAAAACTGAAGAAGTCTCTCGGATGAGCGGCAAAACGTCTTCAACCAAACAAACTTTGTCCAGTTGACAAATTAAACTTCTCCTTTTATCATGGATTCTACCTGGACGACTGAGGGACTTTTCACGGATTATATTTTGATTAAAAAGTTGCGCACTGGATCTTTAAAGTCAGAGTTATGGCCAGTTGTAATTGTTGTTATGCATACTCCCTGTTTAAGATAAGAGATAATATAGTAAGATAAGATCCATGCAGTTTAGTACAAGAGAAAGTTTGAGCCAGAAAGTGCATGCAGTAATAATAAAATAATGTAATAATAATAAAACAGTAACTGAGAGAGTATGGAAAAATATTGCACGTTTAGGCTTTATATTACATTACGTTTATATTACATTGCTGTAATCCTCTCTGCGTGCATATCTTTATTAGCCCAGATTATTGAGAATAAATTACAAATAAGATCAAAGTGGAGGGAATCCCTGATAGAATAGGGGTGGACTGTGTGGGATTTGGTGGCGGGCTCCTCCCCTACAGGGATAAATTGATGTCAGGTCGCTGTATTGAGCAGGATTAAGCATGTATTTGCTCTCAACTCTGGACAGAACAGCTTGAGTCCCGCTCTTCACAATAACACAGTGTATAGATGTTTAATCTGAGGCTTAATCTGTCAATATACACACAACACAGCAGCACAATGATCACACGGGGCTCTCAGGCTCGCCCAAGTGCTCTGCTCTGTCTCATGTTTAACGTGAGCCTTGTTCTCGTTAGGTGCAATAAAACAGGTGTTCAACTATACACATAATCCTGCTGTTCGTTTGCAAAGTTGTGGTGAAGTTCAAAGAAAGCGTCCAAATATTTATACTTTTTGGGAATGTTATTTTCCTTTTTTCAATAAACAGTGTGCAGACTATTATTTATTTATTTATTTATTTTTACTTTGTTTCAGAAATTGTAAAATGAAAAATGTGTTGCAGTAGAGGATGCAGTTATTGAAGAAACATCACGTAAAGTTCCTCGCAAGTCCCCTGCGTTACTCCATGGAGATAAGCTTCCTTCCACCAAGCTAAGTTACAAATTAAGTCTGTGAGCAGGCAAGCCCACTCACAGTAAGGATGCATGGTTTTTAAGGTTTTTAGTACAATAAAACACCCATAATAAAATGAATTCTAAGATAGATAGATAGAAAGATAAAGTACAAAAGTTAAGTCCCAATATATATATATATACAGCTCTGGAAAAAAATAAGAGACCACTGCATTTTTTTCTGAAATCAGCATCTCTAGATGTATTACAGCCATTCCATTCCAGCGTCTGTTGAATTCCAACACAAAAACAAAGCTGAGTTACTTCAGTTCTTGCACCAGGAGTGGAATAAAATCACCCAAGAACAATGTGAAAGACTTGTGGAGAGCATGCCAAGACGCATGAAAGCTGTGATTAAAATAAGGGTTATTGCACTAAATATTGATTTCTGAACTCTTCTTAAGTGTAATCATTCATTTTTATTTTTTTTTTATGAATTTGATCTTGTTTCTTTGCATTGTTTGAAGTCTGAAAACATGTATCTTTTTTGTTATTTTGACCATTTGTCATTTTCAAATAAATTGCAAATAAATGCTCTAAATGATAATATTTTTATTTGGAATTTGGGGGAAATGTTGTCAGTAGTTTATAGACTCAAACAAAAATGTTCCTTTTGCCCAAACACATACCTATAAGTAGTAAAATCAGAAAAACTGATAATTCTGCAGTGGTCTCTTATTTTTTTCCAGAGCTGTATATATATAGGCTAAAATAAAATCAAAATGACTTTATATTGGCCTCCACAGTTATAGTACTTTGCTGTGTATCATTGAGAAAACCTTACCCTGACTTTACCCCCTCTCTGCCTCATCCTCCAGTAACGCTTCATTTTTCGAAGGCTCGACAGACCATAAAGCCCACTCCTCCAGCCCGTGCACTCCTTCAGACAGGCCTTGGTCCATAATGTCATATAACATAAACACATTGCATTTGATTGGTGCACATAAACATTGACTGTGACCAGTTTAACGCCGCAATTCTCTTTACCATTAACAACCTCAATGCCATCGCACTGAGAGAGCCAAGGTCAAGTGCTGCCCCTTCACTGGACCACTGTCAAGACACGAAAACAAATCTGGGATAGATAGATAGATAGATAGATAGATAGATAGATAATTAGTACATCATTATTACTTGTCTTTACTTGGATCTGATTAAACAGCTTGTTAATACTTTAAATAATTAAATGTATAGAAAAGACTGTACAGATAGGTGGTTTCATCTGAGGTGTCTTGACTTTTTGAGGACATATCAGAATTCAAAAGATATGTCTTTGTTAAAATTGTCAAATGTTATGGCAGTGGTCCTACTTTTTCATCATTCTGAAACCTGTGAATAAGGTTTAAGGTTTTAGTAAGTGTGATGGTGGCATTGTTATTTCCTCATCAAAAACATACCTGAAGCTGTGTTTTGTTTCATTCACGCGCGTTTAATGAGCTCTTCTCTCAAACAGAAAACACTCTGTTCCACCTTGTGATGTCATGTGGTAGTACAGGAAGTGCTCCACTGTGTTAGCGAAATATAGGATCTTTAAGTATTACTATTCAGTTGTTCAACATTCTAAAATGACATTGCAGCCAAATGGTTAGCTACTACTTTTTCTGTGTTTTTTTAAATGAATGGTACATTTTGTAGATTCAAACCGTGGGTCAGTCTCTCTGGATGTGTTGGAGAATTTAAAAAAAATAATGTGAAAGCTGTTGATCAGACTTATAATTAAATACACCCATGTTCAACCATAGTTCCATAGTCTAAAGTGTCCTATAAAATAAGTGAAATGTATTAATACTGCGCACATATGAAACCAAACAATAATGGTGCTACCTTTTTCAAAACACTTCTTTAAACTCCATCAGATAACTTGAAGCCACACATTTTCACAGAATGCAATAACAGAAAACCTTCATGTTTTCCATAGCCTGTTGACTTACTTTCACACCAGCAGTAAACACTCTTATCTTATCTTTAATCCAATACTTCTCTGATTCGTCTCTTCTTTTTCTTTGCTTTTCAGTGAGCCGAACACCGTACTTGGCTCATTGGCGTTCCATTTGGAGGTGACGACCCTGCTTATGCACGCCCTATAAATCCAGCCGCTGCATTTTAGTCGGTTAACACTAACATACCCCAGCTTCATCCATCACAGGTCTTAACAATAGCCATGTCCTCAGCTGTTTCTCCATCGCTAAAAGCTTTTCACGGGGCACCTGCACACTCCTCTATATGTGTATGTGTGTGTGTGTGTTAAAGTATGTGTGATTTGCAGCCTTGAACTACAGAGTGTGTATCCAGGCCTCGCAGTCGGCTCTTATCTGATAGATGAGTTTGAT